>OY757946.1:48061349-48091598 GCA_963585895.1 Sepioteuthis lessoniana
TTCCCAAGGGTATTAGTGCTATGTGAAAATGCAATCAGTATCGTCCAGGATTTGAACTCGTGTCGCCGTGTTCATTTCCTACGGCGATAACGACTACACCACGGGCACCTCCTAAAACACCACAGGCACGTCCAGTCCAAGATGAGGACAAAAAGTCCGCAATAAATAAAAATTAATTCTCAGATTAAGAAGCCTCATCTCAAAATGATTCCAATTAAAGACAATTCAGTTTAGCATAAGTACACAGTTTAATTGTCAAAAACATTTCTATTTCAAACTATTCAAGCACTTATATGTAACAATTCAGTCAATTGTAAATACAGTTTTAATGTCAAAAAACAGTTCTATTTGAAATAATTCAGTTAAGCATAAGCACGCAGTTTAAATGTAAGTACGGTTTAATTGTCAAAAACATTTCTTTTTGAAGCTATTCAGTTTACTCAAACAATTCATTTTAGCATAAGTATACTGTTAGTTCTATTGAACCCATAGATAGGGCCCTATCAGTTGCTACCACTCCGGGCCAGAGTGGACCTGGGAGCGATGGCAATGAAGGGGTACTCTGCATTCCCCAAAGCTCCAGCATTGCTGAAACCTCACCATCAAATTGTTTAGTGTCATATCAGGACACTCGTTGGTGGGGGTCTTACCCCTCTGCAGAGGAGCAGTCGGTGTATTCTGCAGCCCCAGCCGACTGGGCAAGAGATTCCTTCCAAGCTGTTTCTATATCCATATTAATATATTGATTTACTACATACACACTGACGGAACACAGAGAAAAAGCTAGATGGCAACTATACAAGCATGCTGCGGCCTCTCTCGAAGAAATCCTGGAAGCAACAACCCACAAAACTGCAACAGTACATCCACTCGCCTCTCATCTTAAAAACAATCCAAATAAGACGACCAAGAGATATAGCTGGAAAAGCAAAGACGGACTTCAGCAACACTCTTTTATAGACTTCTGTATATGAACATGCTCGTGTTGGTTGACCAACAAGAAGTAATATCAGCTTTGTACAGACATAGGATTCAGCCGAGAAGACATGCCAAGAGAGATGGATCATAGAGATGAATGGTGAGGGATAAAGAGAGTCAAGGATCTCCATGCTTTCAGAGCTACTTGATGATGATGACATATTGTTACATACCCTACCGGTGAACAGTAATGGGTATGTCTCATTCCTTAAAAATACGTTGGACACTATTGTGACGGTGGATATTTTTGCTGCCTTACAAATCACCACCATCTGTGTGTGGGTACCTTCGTCACACAGTTGGCGAGTATTGTATTTGTTTAAAGTCATAAAGATTTTCATTTCATTTCCAACTTCCTTTTCGTTTATTTCTCAGTCAGTAACCTTTTGTTAGGTTACAACAAATATATAATTTCTTTTTATTGGTCCAATGAGGGAAATGTAAATATTTCAAAATTAATTGGTTCATAGGATTTACACTCTGTGATACCACTTGTTCCAAAACAAAGATGGTGGACGTCGGTAAACTAATCAGTCTCGAGAACCTATTGGTCAGGAAAATTACGTGATTTGTGCTCACAACTACGTCCGCAACTTTGATTTTATCATTTGGAGCCGACCACATGACAAGGATTGCCTATATATACTCTCGTCTTCCAAGAACTCATTCTCTCACATTTTCACTTCCAGAGACAGTACCCCCCCCTCTCTCTCTCTCTCTCACACATTTTGACTTACAGAGACAGTACACTCTCTCTCTCTCTCTCTCACATTTTGACTTACAGAGACAGTACTCTCTCTCTCTCTCACATTTTGACTTCCAGAGACAGTACTCTCTCTCTCTCACATTTTGACTTACAGAGACAGTACTCTCTCTCTCTCTCTCTCTTTCACACACACACACATTGATAGGATCTTATCTGATACTACACTTTCTCCAGCATAGCAGTTCTCTCCAAAGTAAGAGAAAAGAAGAATTTGTCTTCCTTACGTTCATAACAATATATATACGTGGTGATTTTAATAAGTTTCCAGACTTTTTTGTACAGGAGTTTAAAATTGTCGTAGACTCTTAAAAATTCAGTATGTTATTACTATACATATACACAAGAGGACTTTCATGGGGCCTTCCAGAAGTTGTTGGAACGGTACAACAAGTGCATTGCAGCCGGAGGAGATTACTTCCAAGAGGACTAGAGTTTCATGTGTGTACTATCAATAAAAGTGCCCATACGAAAAAGTCTGGAAACCTATTTAATGATCCTTGTATATATATATATATATATATATATATATCATTGTACAGTTGTCCTCCGTGATATTGGCCGAATACATTGAAGGTTTATTTTTAAACATAGCGTGGCACTTAGTCACCTTTTCCTGTTTGAAGCTTATGCATACACTTTTGTAGATTATCACGGTTAGTTGTTGTTTTATAGCATATCAGTCCTTGTAGGTTATTTAATGCCAATCCTGTTTTATATATATATATATATATATATATAATTTTTAAGTGAATAGGTCGTAGGTATCTAAACTTTATGAGTTAGAGCTACTTTGTTTGCGCATCGTTTAAATGCTAATTAACGCAATTCTATTTGATATAATCATTTGTTTGCACATAGTTAAATAGCTTCAAATATTGCTATTTAATATCAGCAAATCTGTTTATCAAGTACCCCTGTATGATACGAACAATTTGCACACCACTGAATAGTTTCAAATAACCTATAATAATAATAATAATACCAATTGTGATTGGTGCCTTTGGCATAGTAGCTAAAGGATTATTAAAGGGCCTGGAAGATTTGGAAGTTGGCGACCGAGTGGAGACCATCCAAACAACAGCATTATTGAAAACGGCCAGAATACTGAGAAGAGTCCTGGAGACTTAAAGAGACTTGCTGTCACTCAATCTCCAGTGAAATACCATCAGCTTACGCTTATGTGAAAAACTCTAATGGGCAAATAATAATAATGGTCGAACAGTTCTATTTGATCCATAAGTAGGACTAGTTTTGTTTATGTTTTATAGCATATCAATCCTTGTGGGTTTTTAATTACAAATTTCGTTCTCTCTCTCTCTCACACACACACACACACACACACACACATATAAATATACATATATATATATATATATATATATATATATTGTAGACGAATAGTTTGTTTTTTAACATTAAGGGTTTTCGGACTTGTAGTTCAAAGTTCCGTGTAAGTTCCCGAGTTCGACAAACAGTTGTATAGCCACATACATATACATAATACATGCAGAAACATAGTCAACAATAATGACGAACTTCAATGAACGAACGAACACACTTCCTTATAAAAATATATCTCTCACACTTTATTCTCGAAAGGGTTGGTGTTGGTTGTGTGTGAGAGGTGAGTTGGAGACGGGGACAGACTGCCACATATTGACCCAAAGTTCTTCTGACCATAGCAGCACTTCTTTCTTATCTTGGCTGGGCTGCTCAACCGTGGGTCACTGAGGGCCCAAGCCCTCAGTCTGCAAGCCGATTCTCATGCTGGCAACTTGTCCCCCAATTGACTCCAACTGCAACTGACTCCAACTGACTAACTGACTCGAACTGACTCAAGCCGTCTGTGGCACCTGGTTATATAATTGTTTTTCGTCCACCTGCTTCCTGTGGACGTACGCATCTGCACCGCATTCAACCACGTCCACAGGTCAAGGTGATATTCCGATATCTTCGACCGGATGTACCTGTTTCGCTGTCCTTCCGCTTATTTACGCAGGTGCATCTCTTGATTGATGGTTCGGTCGAGGGTCAATATGTTACAAAATACCTGAAGAAGGCCGGGGGACATATCGGCCGAAACGTTGTGCAAATATCAATAAAGATGAAGACAATAGTCCGAAAAACCTTGATGATAAAAATCATCAAGCTTTGTCTCAGAAATTTAGACAACGAATAATTTGTTTGTTTGAGTTTCACGGCATATCAACCACTATGGGTTATTCAATGCCAAATCCGGTTAACATATATGAATTATATATGATTTGTAACCATTTTTTATATGAACTCACTTTTTCTTCATAAACTCACTATTCATTTAAGTTCATGTTTTGATCCATTCGACCCACAAGTAGGAACGAATAGTTTGTTGGTAACAATATTTCTAAACAAGCCAGCGTTCCTTTGTTTGCACACAGTTAAATGTTTCAAGTATTGCTATCTAACATTAGTAATTCTATTTACCAAGTATCCCTATCTAATTTAATGTTCATCATTTGTTTCAAGTATTGTAAATAACTAAATAGTTCTATTTGAACCACCTCATTGGTCCGTTGGGGTTCGATTCCAGGTCGAGTCATGCCAAAGACTCAAAAAATGGTACTTGATACCTCCTTGCTTAACACTCAGGATTATAAGGTATGTATCAAGAGTAAAGTAGAGCAATCCAAGGAAAGGGGTAGCGCCCTTCCATACACCTCGGTGTAGTATCTATTGAAAAGGAACCTTTGGGTCGCCCTCGACTACGGTTGCCAACTTTACTTTTTATTTGAACCATTGATGGGACTAACAGGTACTCTAATTCTGGGTCAGAGTGGGCCTGGGAGTAACGGTAATGAAAGGATATTCCACATTCCCCAAAGCTCCAGGGATGGAAACTCATTATAAGAAACAGTTAGGTGTTATACCTAAGACTCAAAACTGTTGCTGAAGAGATTTTATTGCATGTTAGTTGGTTTCCTAGAACGTCAACCATTGTTGGGTTATTTTATACTGTTATATACTCACATAATAAATATGCCTATATACACATATACATGTTCATGCAGGATACATACCGACGCAATGATAAACGACGCAGGAAGGAAGACGCAGGAAGACTTCTTTACAAATATATTGTACCTCTAACTTTATTGCAAGGGTTCGAAAGGGTTGTTCAAAGTTTGCATGTGAGAGGGAGCTGGAGACCGAACATAAACTGTAATATTTTGACCCCACTGTTATGACCGTCACGTTGTGTCTTTCTTGTTCTCTAGGGCTACTCAACCGGAGGCCTAGGGCCCACTCTGCTGGATGCTGGCTTTCTTTACTGCATCTTATCAGCATCTTCTCTAGACCCCAAACTTCATCGGGGTTCCCGAGGGCCCACTCGGTCGGGCGTGGCTTTCCCTACCACATCTCTGCTCCAACTGTCTGGAACTCTCCTGGCAACTGCACTGGCCCCCTGGGCGTCGAACTCAACTGGAACCGGAACTCAATTCAACTGGCTCGTCGAACTCAACTGAGTTATATAATCGTTCGACGCCCACTCGATCTTTGAAATCGAATGTTTAATCGTCATCAAGCGGAAATAACTGTCATGCAGTTCAGAGGTCACTCTCTTCCGGTGCATCACTCTGTAGTGTACCATGGGAATTTTTTTTAGCTCGTCCCATTTCATCAGCCAATTTCCGCCCACGCGATTTCCTCTTATAACTGCCAATAGAATGTGTCACTTCCTTCCGGTGCATCCCCTTGAATGGGATTTTTGGCCGGGTCAAAAGGTCAAAACATAACAATACCAAAGTTAATCTTTTCTTTTGATGAAAGCTATTATATGATTTTAAGTTTCTAAAAAGAATCCTTAGCAAACAATTACCATATTTTACCCAACCCCTCCGCTCGGTCAGGATATGACACAATGTCAATTTTTAAGCAGAGTTTGACAGGTTTGAATTCAGAGTTTTCCTTCTCCTAGACTAATTGCCTCACCAAGGCTGAAGAACCTAGTCGGTCCTACTATTTACCCATAGCTGGAGGGAGAATAATTGGATTCATACCTTTCCCAAGGGTATTAGTGCTATGTGAAATGCAATCAGTCTCGTCCAGGATTTGAACTCGTGTCGCCGTGTCCATTTCCTACGACGATAACCATTACACCACGGGCACTTTGTATACAATTACAGCTTTATATTCTTAAAGCAAATAATTTGCGCAGTTATATGGTTTCATGTATTCCTATCCAATATTAATAATTTGTTTTTGTTTGCTTGGCATATCAACATTTGTAAGTTATTTGATATCAAATCATTTTTTATACAAATAAACAGTTCTATTTCAAACAATTAAGTTTAGCGTAAGTATATATTCAATGTCAAAAACAGTTCTATTTCAAACAATTCAGCTTAGCATACAAAAACAGTTTCATTTCAAACAATACAGTTCAGCATAATTACGAGTTTAAATGTCAAAACAGTCCTATTTCAAATAATTCAGTTTAGCGTAAGCACAGTTTAAATGTCAAAAACATTACTATTTCAAATTCAGTTTAACATAAGTATACAGTTTAGTTCTATTTGGCCCGTAGATAGGACCCTATTAAGTGCTTCCACTCCGCGCTACAGTGGACCTGGGAGCGATGGCAATTAAGGGGTACTTCACATTCCCCAAAGCCCCAGTATTACTGGAACCTCACCATCAGATTGTTTAGTGTCATATGCAGGACACCCGTTGGGAGGTTTTGACCCCTCTGCAGAGAAGCAGCCTGTGTATTCTACAGCCTTAGCCGACTGGGCAATAATAATTTGAATACGATTATATAGTACTAAGCAGCTATTATTTTTAATAATAATCAGAAGTGGTTTCAAGTATTCTTATCTAATACAAATGATTTAGACACTATTTTCTGGTTTCAAGTATTCTTATCTAATACAAATGATTTAGACACAATTTTATGGTTTCAAGTATTCCTATCTAATACAAATGATTTAGACACAATTTTATGGTTTCAAGTATTCCTATCTAATACAAATAATTTATACACAATTTTATGGTTTCAAGTATTCCTATCTAATACAAATAATTTAGGCACAATTCTATGGTTTCAAGTATTCCTATCTAATACAAATAATTTATACACAATTTTATGGTTTCAAGCATTCCTATCTAATACAAATGATTTATACACAATTTTATGGTTTCAAGTATTCCTATCTAATACAAATAATTTAGACACAATTTTATGGTTTCAAGTATTCCTATCTAATACAAACAATTTTTCACAATTCTATGGTTTCAAGTATTCCTATCTAATACAAGTAATTTAGACACAATTTTATGGTTTCAAGTATTCCTATCTAATACAAATGATTTAGACACAATTTTATGGTTTCAAGTATTCCTATCTAATACTAATAGTTTGCACACATATATTATCATCATCATCATGTCGTCCCGCTAGCACGGATAACCCTGACTCTCTCTCGCCTCTTTTCCCTATCGTTCATCGCCTCTGGCAGGTCTTCAGGGCTACATCCCGTATTCTCACGTAGCTGCTATATGTATGTTCGAGCTGGTCGTCCTGCTTTTGCTCGGCCATATGAGGGAGTCCATAGGAGTACATCACTTATGAGCTCGTCCCTGCTTCTTCAGCAGTATCCCGCATGTCTGGTTCGTCTAAATACTTATGATTTATTCACTATCATATGGTTTCAAGTATTCCTATCTAATACTAATAACTTACACACAATTTTATGGTTTCAAGTATTCCTATGTAATACGCACAATTTTTAAACATTGATTTTGCCTATATATGAAACCTTTACAGGTATTACCTCTATTAGTTACATTTATTTTTAAAACACTACTTTTGTTTTACTTCTGTTAATCTTTAAACCTATTTCGATAATCTCTCAATTCAATATGTCCGGTCGGCGCGGTTTAGAATACTCAGTCAGTATCACCCGGAAACCAGTAAGACCCATCTGCAGGTGTGTTCTGGGTATGGCTCTAAACTGCCTCTGATGGTGAGGCTCCGGCTCTAGAGATCTGAGGATTGTGAATTACTTCATTGCCATTACTCCCTGGTCCACTCAAACCCGGAGTGGTAATATTTGTTAGGGTTCCATCTATGGGTCAAATAGAACTATTGTCCCGAGTAAGACACTAAACTGTATCTGATGGTGAGGCTCTTGTCCTGGACCTTTGGGGAATGAAGAGTTCGTCTTTATTGCCATTACTCCCAGGTCCCGGAGTGGTAATATTTGTTAGGGTCCCATGTGGGTCAAGTAGATGTGTTTAAAAATCATCCGTATTCAGTAAGACCAAGCATAAAATAAACCCACTAAAGAAACAATTGCATAAGAAATATACATATAAACGTACAATGAACATGATTCCCTAACCTCTTGGCATAAACTAGACCTAGATAGGTTTACACACGATTAAGATCAATCAATCAATAAACTTAATTTGATAATCCCTCAGTTCAGGCGATTTAGCATTACTTCTAACTTTTCTGATAATTTTTCAGATTAGTGCAATGTCATCAGCTAATCTAAGATAGTAAATTGAAGATATGGTTGAAGTTAACATCATTTTCTTTTTGTTAATATTTCAATCCATTTAGATACTTTCTCAATTCAAATCATTTAGAATTATTTATAACTTCTCTTTCTCATATTCGTGCAATTTCATCAGCAGATCTAAGATGGTGCATATAATGTGGTGTACCATAGCCAGATACGGATATGCGAAACGTACATAGAATGTTCGTAACATATATAAATAGAACATAGGAATCCCGAAACACGAAAAACACTTACGACTTCTTAGTTCAGGTACGAAACTTTTTATTACCTTTGAGTTGAAAGGTTTTTCGACATAAAGAGAGAGAGAGAGAGAGAGAGAGAGAGAGAGAGAGAGGCACAATCTTTCTATGCTGGCTTTTCCATCTGCCCCCGCCATCACTACACGTGTGGCACCCGCCACAAGGCCACTGGCCCGGCTTCGGCGAGCAAGCGAAAGTCAACCGTCTTCCTCCGAGGCAGAACTCAACTCAACTGACTTTTTCAAAATCCCCGCCAAATCCTCCGCGCACGCTTCCGGTGCATGACGTCACATCCCCAAATCCTATCTGGGATTTTTATTTTGACATCTGTGAACGACAAATCCTCCCCGCGCGCGCGTCAACACCTGTGCTCAAGTATTCACCTAACTAACCCATGTGCTGAGCCGAAAGGTTCTCAGCCTAACTAAATCCAAAGGCAAGATATATAAAACGAAATCCCTCGGCCATTATATTACAGTGGGAGTGGATATAATAGATAAAATAAAAATACATTTTAAGAAATGCAGAAACTCCCAGAACTCCCAGACAGGAAGAGAGGCGACGCATGCACGAAAAAAAAAGGAGCTGTCCCTGCGAAAAGGAGAGGTTAGCTCTCATTTCAGCGGGACCTTTGAGACTGAAAGGTAAAAACGCCTTCTTTGCCAAGTCCTCTGGGCTTCGCATGCGGGTTGTGTCTGCCGAAGCAAGCAACATGAAAACACCACTGGACATGACCACCCTGAATTTGTACTTATTAACCCTCGGAGACGCCTAATATATTTCAACGCCTGATTTGGGAGAACAACTGTTCTTAAATAGTCAAGGATGACATCTCTCGCTACAGAGTTTCTGTACGAAAACCCAAACGAAATAAAGTTGAAATTGAAAAGATATCTCCTCTCTCTGCATCCTTCTTTTTCTTCCTTGCAGTCTTCTCAGACAAGAAGACGCCAGGAAATTAAGAAGAAACTAGCGGAGTCAGATATCAATAACCAACGATGATCAAAATATTCTGTAACCCCATAATAGTCTCTAAATATATTTAACTTAATTCTTTCCTTTTTAGTTTTTTGGGGTTTGCTTTACGTGGTAAAATGACGTTATTTTAATGTTGTCTTCCCGTAACTAAAGGATGATACCTCCTTACTTAACACTCAGCAATAAAAGGTACGTATCAAGGGTAAAGTGGAGCAATCCAGGGAAAGCAGTAGCGTCCTCCCCTACACCTCGGTGTAGTAGCTATTGAAAAGGGAGCCTTCTGGTCGCCTTCGACTACAGTCGCCAACTTTGGCCAGTTAAACCGCTATCTTTGTTTATATACGTGCGTTCTTTGAGTTGAATAAAATCTAAACCGCCCAAAGGTATTCTCTTAAGTCTCGTTATCCGCGACACTTTATACAGAACATCCCAAAAGTTGGAATCTATAGACAAAGATTTTATTACTGTTTCTTATCAACTGGTTTATTTTACTTTCTGTGCAGTTTTTCTTTGATGTTTATTAACTAGTGTCTTTTGCTTTCTGTGTAAACTTCTTCAGTGTGTTCAGTTGATCGAACGAGTAGGACCGACTTTAAACCAATTGGACCAATTGTTCCCAATTGGACCCAACGCCTAAGGAGCCCCGCGGCCAAGAGGAGATCTGCGATAGAGTGCAATCTACTCACGGCTCATCAAGTACACTCAACACATTGCAGTATGATCCTAATTAGACCCTGAATTTCTTAAAGCCGGCCTTGTTTATAAGAGCAGGTGTTTTACACCGGTCACCCAAACAAACCGAACAGAAGAAGCAAGTTTTATTTCCATAAAACTAGAAAGACAAAACCCATCAACCATATTCATATTTACCAACCCCTCTGCTCGGGCAGGATATGACACAAGGTCAATTTTTAAGCGGAGTTTAACAGGTTTGAATTTAGAGTTTCCCTTCTCCTAGACTAGTTGCCTCACTAAGGCTGAAGAACCTAGTCTGTCCTACTATTTACCCATAGCTGGAGGGAGAATAATTGGATTCATACCTTTCCCAAGGGTATTAGTGCTATGTGAAATGCAATCAGTCTCAAAATCAAAACCCATCAACAATTGATCGGTATTTCTTTCACGTTGAGACTTCCAGGGATCGTGTTTTGCGTTTCATTTACAGCTTGGTTTAGTTTCTTTGTCACTTTATTACGTTCACTTTTGGTCCCATATCCATTGCAAAAGTATGAAGCTCTTAATTGTACCACTATTGTTATTCTACAAGGAAGCTTTGGCATTGAATACTCCATGAAGGTTGATATGCTATTAAACAAAAAAACAAAAAAACAAAACGAAATCAAGCCTATCTATCAGCCTTATTATCCCAGCAACTGTGTGTTAAATATACTGTTCTTCCACAAGGATGGCTTTGGCATTGAATAACCAATGAATGTTGATATGCCATTAAGCAAAAAAAAAAAAAACGAAATCAAAATATCTATCAGCCTACGAGGGAATCTACATGGCGTAGTGGCTAACATGCTTGATGTCATCTTAACCAAGTTTGAAATCCAGTCATGAACCTACTTATCCCCTTCCAGCTATGTATTAGATAGTATCACTACAGTTCTTCCACAAGAATAGCTTTGGCATTGAATAACCCACTGAGGGTGATACATCTAAAAAAACGAAACAAAACAGATGAAAATTCTTCAAATCATATCTCCTCTGATATTCTTTTTTGTATTTGTCTTTGTATCGTTGAATTATTAACGTCCGATTTTTGTGTTTAGTTTGGTTTATGGCCTGACCAAGCATTAAGTTAAAAATTGCCACGTTTCACTCGGTAAAATGATTGTTCAGAATCTACAAAAGCTTATCAAAACAGTGTGTTGTATTCTGTTATCTTTTTGAATCAGCTTATTCATTTTTAAAGTGGTCTATTGTTATACATATATATATATATATATATATATATATATATATATATATATATGTATAAACCCAACCCCTCTACACGAGCAAGATGTGACACAGTCATTTTTAAGAGGTGTTTACCAGGTTTGAATTCAGGGTTTTCCTTTTTTTTACCACGTTTAACGTGCTCAGTCTGCCCTATTTTTAATCTTATCGATTTTTCTCTTTTAAGTCTTTTATTAATTGATGATATTATAACCTGATCTCATAATGAACTCTGTAATGAGACTAATTTGCTAACAGTGCAAATGGTTTCAAATCCAGCTTCAATATTTCCTGAAACTTAATAGAAGGCAAAAACTAGTTATAGCCGGGTTGGCTGGAGCTGCAGATAAGTACTGACAGCATATCTGTAGAGAGGCAAGGCCTTCACCCCCGCCCAAAAGTGTCTAGGATATGAAACTATATCATCTGATGCTGAGACTCAAGTATTGGAGCTTTGGAGGATGTGGAGTACTATTTCATCGCCATTACTCCCAGGTCTACTCATCCAGAATAATATTACTTGTTTGGGTCCTAAAAAGTAAAGTTCGCAGCCTTAGTCGAGGGTGACCCGAAGACTCCCTTTTCAATAGCTACTACACTGAGGTAACACTGAGGTATAGGGGATTGCTCCACTTTATCCTTGATCCTTCCCTTATAATGCTGAGTGTTAAGCAAGACGGCATCAAGTACCATTTTTTAGTCTTTGATATGACTTAACCTGGTATTGAACCCCAGTGTAATTATGGGTAAAATAGATTTATCTAATCATCAACTATACTTGAAACACTTTAACTATGTGCAAACAAATGATTGATATTGAATAGAAATATTAAAGTTTAATGGCAATACTTGAAACCATTTAACTGCGTGCAAATAGAATTATAAGGATTAAATAGCAATACCTAATACCATATAACTGTATGCAAACAATAAATAGCAATACTTAAAATCATTTAACACGGACATGGACTACGCCAGTGACATAGCGCTTCGGACAAATGCACCCGCCCAAACCGAAATCCTATTACATAGTCTGGAACGAGCAGCTGCAGGCATGGGCCTCCATGTCATTGCCCACAAGACGGAATATATGTGCTTTAATCAAACAGGCAACATCTCCACACTAAACGGTCGCTCTCTGAAACTCGTAGACAAGTTCACCTACCTAGGAAGCAGTGTCTCATCAACCAAGACAGACATCAACAGGAGACTAGCAAAGGCATAGACAGCTATCGATAGCCTATCGGTCATATAGAAGTCAGACCTGATCGATAAAATGAAACACATTTTCTTCTAAGCCGCGGTTGTGTCGATACTGCTGTATGGATGCACTACATGGACGCTAACTAAACGGATGGAGAAAAAGCTTGACGGCAACTCCACATGAATGTTGAGAGCGATATTGAACAAGTCATGGAGGCAGCATCCTACAAAGCAGCAGCTGTACGGTCACATACCCCCCATCCTGGAAACTATGCAAGTTAGACGAACCAGACTCGCGGGACACTGCTGGAGAAGTAGAGACGAACTCATAAGTGACGTACTCCTGTGGACCCCATCACATGGACGAGCAAAAGCACGACAACCAGCTCGAACCGACATAGAGCAGCTCTGTGCAGATACGGGATGTAGACCTGAAGACCTGCTAGTAGTGTTGAACGATAGGGAGGGGTGGCG
Organism: Sepioteuthis lessoniana; assembly: GCA_963585895.1. Lineage (NCBI taxonomy): Eukaryota > Metazoa > Mollusca > Cephalopoda > Myopsida > Loliginidae > Sepioteuthis > Sepioteuthis lessoniana. Next base: position 48,074,498 of record OY757946.1, read on the forward strand.
AGAAAGGGTCAGGCATATCTGATGATGGCACGAAATGATGATAATGAACCGTGTGAAAATAGAACTATTTGTGCTAGCAGTACTTGAAACCATTTAACTGTGTTCAAATAAATAGAATTATTTGTGTTAGATAGGAATACTTGAAACCATCTAACTGTGTGCAAACAAATGAGTTCTGGCTTGTTTTAGAATAATATTACCAACAAACTATTTACATACAAATCGTATATATGATATATGCCAAGTTCTGGCATTAAATAACCCACATGGGTTGGTATGCCATAAAACAAATCCAAAACAAATCAAAAACCAGTTAAATCCTATTTCAATATCCATTTAGTTTATTCATTTGTACAAATTATGTCAAACCTGTTTAACTTATATATTTCGCAAATATCCATCTATTTGTTTGTCTGTTTGACAGTTTTGGCCCACCAAAGGTCATAGTCTAAACTAGAATATCCCCTTCAGACTTATTCCAGTAGAATACGCCGACTGCATTACTGAAGAGGGTTAAGATCCACCCCCACCACCAATGAGCGTTCTGGATTTGACTGTAAACTGCATCAGAGGGTAAGGGATCAGACCTGTAGCTTCAGGGAATGCAGAGTATTCCTTCATTGATATTACTCCCAGGTCCACTTTGACCCGGAGTGGTAGTACTTGTTAGAGCCACATCTATGGGTCAAATAAAAATGTTTAATCATTTACTATACTTGAAATTTAACTGTGTGCAAACAAATGATTAATGTGAAACTGAACTATTAGTATTATATTATACTATAGTGTTATGATTAATATTATTATCTCTTTGCAAACCAATGACTAATAGGGCGGGCTGGCCTCATGGTGTAATGGTTAAAGCGTGGACTGCGAAATCGTAGTAAGCGAGTTCAAAATCCAGTCGCGCTATTACGTTCACTTTCAGGTAAATACCCCTGGGAAAGGTATGAACCCCCTTATCCTTCCAGCTATGGGTTAAATAGTACCACTACTGTTCTTCTAGGAGAATGGCTTTGGCATTAAATAACCTAAAAAAGGTTGATATGCCATTAAACAAAGAAACCAAACCAAACCAATGACTAATATCAAATTAGATAGGAATACTTTATAAATAGAATTATTAATGTTAAACTCAATTCTTGAAACCATTAAACTGTGCTTAAACAAATTATTAATATCAAATAGAATTATTCATGTCAGATAGGAATACTTGAAACCATTTAACTGTGTACAAGCAAATCAGCTATAACTGAGAATTAATTTTTATTTATTGCGAACATTTTGTCCTCATCTTGGTAGTTTTTTGTGTTGTTTTTTCTTTCACTACGTTTCGGCCAAATTTCACTTCTAGCCTTCTTCAGGTGATTTTTACCGTGACCTCGGATAGGAAAGATGAGACTTGTAACTGTATCCCCAGTAATTACTGCCTTCCATAGTTGTTGTCTATCGCACCACGTTCTTGACCAAGTAAACCTCTGGCCGGCTTGGGTAGGATTTGAAACCGCTATCTTCTGACAATGCTCACCTGGAACCGTAGAGACTCAACACCTCTATCTGCTGTGCCGAAGGGCGATCAAGGATGGATTTTTTGGTCTTATAAATCCTTATCTAGTCTTCCATTGTCGGGTCCGTACCGAATTTTTGTAATTGTCTTTAATTGGAATCATTTTGAGATGAGGCTTCTTAATCTGAGAATTAATTTTTATTTATTGCGGACTTTTTGTCCTCATCTTGGTAGTTTTTTGTGTTGTTTCTTCTTTCACAAGAAATAAAATAATAAATAAAAATTAATTCTCCGATTAAGAAGCCTCATCTCAAAATGATTCCAATTAAAGACAATTACAGCTATAACTGGTTTAAGAATAAAGTTACCTACAAATTATTCACTTATAAATCCTATATTATATATGTGTATAAACAGGATTTGGCATTAAATAATCAAACAAATGATTAATATCCAATTGAATTATAAGTATTGAATAGCAATACTTTGGACCCATTAACTGAGCGCAAATAAAACAATGTTAGATACCAAAACTTGAAATCATTTAACTGTGTGCAAACAAATCAGCTCTTACTCATTTAAGAATAATGTTGGCTGAAAACTATTAGTTTACAAATCCTATATATATATGTGTGTGTGTGTGTGATTGGGTACTAAATGACCTACATGGGTTGATATGCCTTAAAATCCAACCAACCAACCAACCAGCTCAGAAGGTTTAAGCTATGATCTGTCTCTCAGCCTTCACAACACCATAAAAGGATGTCTGTCTGTCAAACAGTCCTGCCCACTCTCTTGGTAATCATTGTGAGAAACAGACGAATTTCTCCATTCCTATAAGCACTTAGGAGGCATTTGTGGTGTAATGGATGCTATCATAGGAAATGGACACAGTGATACGAGTTCAAATTCTAGATGAGATGGTTTGCATTTCACATAGCGCTAATACTCTTGGGAAACATATGAATCCAATTCTTCTTCTTCCAGCTATGGATAAATAGTAGGGCAGACTGAATTCTTGGTATGAGCATTTTTATTGATAGTACACACATGAAACTCTAGTCCCCTTCGAAGTAATCTCCTCCGGCTGCAATGCACTTGTTCTACCGTTCCAACAACTTCTGGAAGGCCCCATGAAAGTCCTCTTGTGTGAGCGTGTTAATTACCTTCATCACAGCCTCTTTCATCTCCTCAATTTTTTCATAGCGACAGCCTCTGAGCTTAGGGAATAAGCAAAAGTCACTGGGAGCAAGGTCTGGACTATAAGGACGGTGACGAACCATCTTGATACCCATCTTGGTCAAATAGTCTGTGACAAGAATGGAGTTAGAGATTCTGTCGGAAGAGGCCAGCACTCTTCAAATCGGCTCAGTGGCATTTCCACCAGGACAATGCACCAGTCCACAACTCCATCGTTTTCACAGACTATTTGACCAAGATGGGCATCAAGACAGCTGTTCACCCTCCCTATAGTCGAGACCTTGCTCCCTGTGACTTTTGCTTATTCTCTAAGCTCAGAGGCTGTCATTATGATATAATTGAGGAGATGAAAGAGGCTGTGATGAAGGTCATTGACACACTCACACAAGAGGACTTTCATGGGGCCTTCCAGAAGTTGTTGGAATGGTACAACAAGTGCATTGCTGCTGGAGGAGATTACTTCAAAGGGGACTAGAGTTTCATGTGTGTACTATCAATAAAAGTGCCAATACGAAAAAAGTCTGGAAACTTATTCTGTGCACCTCGTACATATATAAATATATTTGATTATAAATGGGATATTTTATTTTATTAAAAGGAATTTCAAATGTGACTTATGGTTGTGAAGTGTCCTATTATATATATATGTATATATATATTATAACAGTGAGGTTGTCACTAAATCACTTTGTGGGTTTGTGACAAACCAAGTGCAATATAAATATATAGTCATCTACACATACAGAAATAAAATAATGTAATGAAATATGTAGATACATCGACGAATTCACATCCACTTATACAATGCGCTGCATTTGTAAATTCACTTAAACTCATACAAACACACATTAATACACAACTATAACCCATACACACTTACGCACACACACACATACACACTCATTCACACACTTACAACCACATGTACAGTATCATACAAAATCCCAAGGGGGTGTTCTCGTGGTGTAATGGTTAAAGCGATGGACTGTGGAATCCTAGTAAGTGAGTTTGTACTCCAGTCGCGCTATTACATTCACTTTCGGGCAAATACCCTAGGGAAAGGTATGAACCCCCTTATCCTCCCAGCTATGGGTTAAATAGTACCACTACTGTTCTTCTAGGAGAATGGCTTTGGCATTAGATAACCTGCAAAGGTTGATATGCCATTAAACAAAGAAACCAAACCAAACCAAACAAAATTCCAACGGTTTTTTGACTGTATTTTTTCAATTTTCGAATCATTTCATTTTCTTAATTGCCTGATGATTGTTGTTTTGCAAAAAAACTCCATGAAACTCAGGAGTCACAGTCTAAATTCCATGAATTAAATACATATATCTAATATATATTTATTTATTTTATATATATATATATATATATATATATATATATATATATATATATTGCTAACGCATGTTTTGTTAAACATGATAGAAAACATTTTGTTTATAGTTTTTGATTGTAGTTTCTCAAGTTATCTTCTCCTTTTCAATATCCCCAACCTTTTAGCTAGACTCTACCAACTCAATATATTTATTTTAAAAGAAGCAAAAAATGCTACAACTTAAAAAAGACCACTACAACTCAGTTAAACTTTAAGCTGATTGCCACCAAAAACGAGGACCCCTGAAGATGACCAAAGTATGGTCAAAAGCACATGGGAAAAAGACATGGACAATTTTTACACCAGCTTGACCCTGAAATAGGGAAAAGGACAAAACAACTTGAGAAGCTACAATCAAAAACTATAAATAAAATGTTCAACAAAATATTCCTTAGCAATGGTTTGCAGTTAAATTATGATATATATATATATATATATATATATATATATATATATATGCAGAGTGTCTCAATGTACATGGGATCCATGTGACTGCTAATAACTCTACAAAAAATAATCTTATGTTCTTTTTTGCTTCAGATTTGAAAATAGTATACTATAACAACTATTAATCCTTGATCACAATGCTTTGGATAAGAGAGGAAAAAATATCTTGTGTCATTGCCTATTTGGAGACCAAATCATTCAAAACTGTCTCAAAATAGATGCAACCCATTAATATGATAATGCTTTATTACAGCTGAAGGCTGTTATAATGACAATTAAAAAAACATTGATTTGAAGTCTCTAGCTCAAAGGAGGCATTTTTTACAGGGCATGTTCCAAATGGTGACCTTTGAGTTTGTCTCAGTAATAAATCATTATCATATTAATGGGCTGCATCTATTTTGAGATACCCTAACTGGTCCATTGGGAAAAGTGTTTACCAATGGCCAGGAGACTGGGGTTCAATCCCAGATCAAGTGATACCAAAGACTCAAAAGATAGTACTTGATGCTTCCTTGGTTAACTCTCAATATTATAAGGTTTGGATCAAGGATAAAGTGGAATAATCCAGGGAAAGAAGTAGCACTCTCCCTTATACCTGTGTAGTAGTAATTGAAAATGGAGCCTTCAGGTTACCCTAAGTATGGTCCCAGCTTTATATATATATATATATATATATATATATATATATATATATATATATATATATATACATATATATATATATGTATATTAGCCCAGTTGGCTGGGACTGTAGAATATGCTGCTGACTATATATCTGCCGAGGAGTAAGACTCCCCCTCACAGTGAGTGTCCTGGATATGATAGAAAACCATCTGATGGTGAGGATCCGATTCTGGAGCTTTGGGGAATGTAGAGTACCTCTCCATTGCCATTGCCATTACTCCCAGGTTCACTCTGACCTGGAGTGGCCATACCAGTTAGGTTTTAATGTAAGGGTCAAATAGAAATATGTAATAATTTTCTAAACATTTAATTGTTTGCAAATAAATGACTGATATTAAGATGAATTATTAGTATCACATAACAAGTCTGAACATGAACATGAACGAACAAATGAGCTCTGGCTTGTTTAGAAATAATGTTATCTACAACCTATTCATTTACATATCATATATAGTTAATATATTTGTATAAACAGGATTTGATATATATTATTTAATATATATTATTTAATATTTATTATTAAACAGGATTTAATAATATATTTAATATATTTGTATAAACACTTTATATTTGTATATATAAATCACAGATTTGATAGATATATTATTTAATATATATTATTTAATATATATTATTTAATATATATTATTAAACAGGATTTAATAATATATTTAATATATTTGTTTAAACAGGATTTGATATATATTATTTAATATATATTATTTAATATATATTATTTAATATATATCATTTAATATATATTATTAAACAGGATTTAATAATATATTTAATATATTTGTATAAACAGGATTTGATATATATTATTTAATATATATTATTTAATATATATTATTCAATATATATTATTTAATATATATCATTTAATATATATTATTTAATATATATTATTTAATATATATTATTTAATATATATCATTTAATATATATTATTAAACAGGATTTAATAATATATTTAATATATTTGTATAAACAAGATTTGATATATATTATTTAATATATATTATTTAATATATATTATTTAATATATATTATTAAACAGGATTTAATAATATATTTAATATATTTGTATAAACAGGATTTGATATATATTATTTAATATATATTATTTAATATATATTAACCGGGACATTGGCCCAGCGGTTAGAGTGTTCGCCAATGGCCCGGGAGACCTGGGTTCAATCCCAGGTCGAATCATACCAAAGACTTTAAAAATGGAACTTGATACCACCTTGCTTAACACTCAGCATTATAAGGTACGGTTCAAGGGTAAAGTGGAGCAATCCAGGGAATGGAGTAGCGCCCTCCCCTACACCTTGGTGTAGTAGCTATCGAAAAGGGAGCCTTCGGGTCACCCTCGACTATGGTCGCTAACTTTACTTTTACTTATTTAATATATATTATTTAATATATATATTTTTTAATATATATTATTTAATATATATTATTTAATATATATTATTAAACAGGATTTAATAATATATTTAATATATTTGTATAAACAGGATTTGATATATATTATTTAATATATATTATTTAATATATATTATTTAATATGTATTATTAAACAGGATTTAATAATATATTTAATATATTTGTATAAACAGGATTTGATATATATTATTTAATATATATTATTTAATATATATTATTAAATATATATTATTTAATATATATTATTAAACAGGATTTAATAATATATTTAATATATTTGTATAAACAGGATTTGATATATATTATTTAATATATATTATTTAATATATATTATTTAATATATTTTATTTAATATATATTATTTAATATACATTATTTAATATATATTATTTAATACATATTATTTAATATATATTATTAAACAGGATTTAATAATATATTTAATATATTTGTATAAACAGGATTTGATATATATTATTTAATATATATTATTTAATATATATTATTTAATATATATTATTTAATATATATTATTAAACAGGATTTAATAATATATTTAATATATTTGTATAAAGGCGTATCAGCATCAAATAACATACAAAGATTGTTATGCCATAAAACACAACCAACCAACCAACCAACCAACCAATCAAGCAGCTAGCCATATATATATATATATATATACATGATCCAAGGAGGAAATCCAAGGGGTAGGAGTATCCAATATGAGTGCTCAGTACAAACCGCTATTGATGTATAAATAATTTGGGATCAATGATACATCCACACTCAATGTGCAGAGGTAAAAACCCTTTTATATAACGACAAAAAAAAAATTCATTTCATGATATCATCATAAATTTATTTCAGGTTTTTATAAGTTTTTTTTTTGTAAAAACCTTCCTCAGATGAGAAATTAAACATTTTTAGTTAGATGTTTTTGCTGGAACCAATATTAAAACAACTAAATAAATTTTTTTAATTTCTCATCTGAGGAAGGTTTTTATTTAAAAAAATTAATCAAAACCTGAAATAAATTTATAATGATACCAAGAAAAGGAATTTTTTTCTTTTTGTCTTTATATAAAAGGATATATATATATATATATATATATATATATATATATATATATATATATATATATATATATATATTTTCCAATAGCTACTACACTGAGGTGTAGGGGAAGGTATTAATCATTTCCCTGGATTGCTCTACTTTACCCTTGATTTTTACCTTATGATGCTAAGTGTTAAGCAAGGCGGCATCAAGTACCATTTTTTGAGTCTTTGGTATGACTTGACTAGGGATTCAACCACAGTCTCCCGGACTATTGGAGAACACTCTACTCATTAGGCCAATAAAGTAAGTAAAGTTGGCAACTGTAATTGAGGGCGACCAGAAAGCTCCTGTTTCAATAGCTACTATACCAAAGTGTAGCGGAGGGCGCTACTTCCTTCCCTGGTAATATATATATATATATATATATATATATATATATATATATATATATATATATATATACATATATATATATACTTATATATTTGTGTATAAAATGGAAATATTTATTTCCAACAGTATTTTGCATAGTATTAATGACGAAATGGAAAAATGTTTGGTGAAAATAAACATCTTTTACCAAAAAATTACTAGTTGTTCATTAATACTACACAACACACACACACACACACACACACACACATATATATATATATATATATATGTATATTGAGTCATACCAAAGACTCAAAATATGGTATTTGATGCCTCCTTGATTAATACTCAGCACTATAAGTTATGGATCAAAGGTAAGTGGAGCAATCCAAGGAAAGGAGTTGCACCCTTCCCTACACCTTGGTGTAGTAGCTATTGATAATGGAGCCTTCAGGTCACCTTCAACAACGGTTAATATATATATATATATATATGTGTGTGTGTGTGTATATATATTGTTTTAGAAATTACTTTGTAATTTTGATGGACTAATGTAAGATTTATAAACAAAAGTGTTAACAAAAAATTCATTGAATTTTTTAAAATAATTTTATCATTGAATGTAATCATAACTATTATTGAATTATTTTTATAATTCCGATTTTATTTTATCACTTTTCGCCTTATTTTTATTTAATCTATTTTTACGTTAATTTTTTTTTTTTTTTTTTAATTATCCATCTATTTTATTTATTTTTAAATAAGTTTATTTATTGTCTAAAATTTATGTCATTCTGAGTTATCTCCCCTTGAATCACGCAATTGTTTATAATAACGACCGCTAGAGAGTGCTGCAAATAAACCGGATGTTGATATGTTAACATGGTGGTGCTGTAAGAGGCATGTTACTGACAGTCGGAGCTGTCCCTCGGCGTAAGAAGAAAATGCAATTAGTCATTCTCTTCGGATTATTGGTCGTTGTTGTTTTCGGTGAGTAATCTTTCTGGCATTTGTGAAAATTTTCAAAGCTTCAGGTGGTGAAGTTTCCGAGATTTTCTCTCTGGAAATATTACCTATGTTTAAACCCATATCTCCTTCAATTTGGTGGTACCTAACTTGGGAAGCAGGAGACGATTAGTCGTCGGATTTCTATGGATGATCAACTTTGATAAATTTATTCACTCGCTTATATTGCTTTGCTTATAATTGTCCTTATGTTTGGTCTTTAATCTTTTTTAAAATATGTATCATATTGCGTGCAAGGTTAATTTGAAACGTCTGATACTAATCGACTTATTTTGGGTGTAAGGAAAGCTGATATGAACTAATTGTCTGTAATTGATACATCTAAATTAAATATATAAGCAAAAGAAAATTTAGAGAATGACTAATATATATATATATATATATATATATATATATATATATATATATATATATATATATATATATATATATATATACGGTGTTAAAGGTTTTTAAAAAACGTCCTTTTTGTTAATTTTTAAAATTATTTTTATTCTTTTTTAATATAGATGTTTGAAAATATCGATATATCTTTTTTTTAAAATCGTTGATTTCTTCATTTTTATGTCAGGAATTTTTTAATATCAGGAAATTAACACTATTTTCTTGTCATAATCACACACACACACACGGTTTGGTATATTTAGAAATAGTACTCAATATTGGTGATATATAAGTAACTTTTGCCGAGATCACAGATTCCTGTGACTCTTTCTCGCCATCCGTCCCTATCCTATAGGGTATGTGTGTGTGTGTTCAATAGAATAGTTCAATGAAAAAAAAATCCCTTATTTTCTTCGAAATATATATATATATATATATATATATATATATATATATATATATATATATATATTTGTGTGTGTATATCTTACATTCACCATCCTAATATAACTAAGTTTTGCTTCCTTTTTACTTGTCAGTTTCATTTAAGTCCTCATAATTATATATCTGATATCCGCCATAACTCGACAACTTCTTTGTGATTGGAATAGAGGAAGATTAAAAATTCTTTTTAATCTTTCTCTGTTCCAATAGAATAGAAAACGTAATTTTTAAATGCGACTATTCAATGAAATTGAAATATCAAAAAATCACTGAAAATTTTTCTTAACCATATGGTGAAAGTAAGTATTAGGTTTCCATATAATTTCTTTATATATTATCGCAGAGAATTTCTTTATTAAACTGTTCTATGCATAATACCAACACCTGTTTTTGGTTTATATATATATATATATATATATATATATATATATATATCGTCGATCCCTGTTGTCGAGTTCATTTATTCATCGGAATTAGTTCTGCTTAAAATCTGATCCAAATTTTTCCTGCTTTCACCATAAAACCTATAACTTTTCTTTCTTTCTTTCTTTCTTTCTTTTTTTTTTTTTTTTTTTTTTGTTGCTTTAATCAAATGTCAGAGAATTCAGTTAGTAAATGAATAAAAAGCCGTTAAAGGTCAACTTGACTTTTTTACTGTTTAACATTTTTTATTTTGTATTTCATTTATTCTTTTAAAAACAGTTTCTCCTTAACCGTTCTGTAGATAAGCTGGGTATCTTTTCATCCAGGTTAATTTTTTATGATGTTCTATTTGTAAAATATTCATGAGGTGAATATTACACCTTGTCTGTCCCATAATGATTGTTGCATTTACTATGCAAATTTTCATATGCTAAACGTCGCAGCTATTATGGGACAGATTGTTTTTGTTGGCTTTTTAAAAAATTTTGATGTTCAGTGTATGACATCTAACGGTGAAGCACCTGTTCTTGAGATATGTGGAGTGTTCCTTCATTGTTATTACTCTCTGAGATTGGTTTAAAAATTATGCGTATTCTCTTGGATCTTGTGCAAAAAATTTTAAAAAAAGAAGAAAAATCCTCTTTAAAAAATAATTGCGCAAAAACTGTAAATATGAATCCGGTTGCTTAAGTTCTAAGAATAAAATAACCCTTGACTAGTTAACATAACGTTAAAAACGATCGATCGATCGATCGACGTCGTTAACATACTAGTTTCAATATTTGTAGATCAGATAGATGTACGAAAAAAAAAATGTTTTTTGATTGATTCGATTGATCGATCGATTTTAACGTTATATTAACTAGTCAAGGGTTATTTTATTCACCGTTAAAAAAATTTCGTTCTTTTTATGTCGATAGAAAAAACTGTGGGTATATTTATAAAAATATACGGGTGCTTATGTTTATAATATATATATATATATATATATATATATATATATATATATATATATATATTTCTAAGAATATGTGTGATTGTGTATATATATTTAAAGGACTGTGTATGTATGTATATATTTATAAAACTCAGTGTATGTATGTATATGTATGTATATATATATATATATATATATATATATATATATATATATATATATATGGCTCTGTGTTTGTATATTCATAGGATTCTGTGTGTATATATATATATATATATATATATATATATATATATATATATAAGAATATTTACCCAACCTCTCAGCATGATCAGGACACAACACAAGATCAATTTTTTAGAGGAGTTTTAATTCAAAACATTCCTTCTCCTAGACTGGTTGCCATATCAAGATTAAAGATCCCAGTCTCTTTCTCAAGGATATTAACGCTATTTGAAATGCAAACAGCCTTATCCAGGGTTTGAACTCAGGTCACTGCCTCCATTTCCAAAAATGATAACTATTATACCACTGGCACCTCCCGTTTATTTATAAAAATATATGAGTATATAAGAAAATTTGTATGAAAATATATATATATATATATATATATATATATATAAGAATGTGTAAGTGTGTATATATACATATAAGAATGTATGTGTGTATATAGATATATTTAAACGGAATTATCCAATTTGAGTGCTCACTGCAAAGTTTTTAATATATGGTTGGTTGGTTGTTTGGGTTTTATGGCATATCAACCTTTGTAGGTCATTCAACGCCAAATTCTGTCTATATATACATACATATTCAACCAAAGATTTCAAAACTAATATTAAGGTAGGTAGAATTTTCTATTAGAAGGATTTCATTTGTTTGCACAAGATTAACCAGTTTTAAGTTGTCATATTTTTTGGTACAACTCTCAAGAAGGACAGAATGTCATCTATTTTGATGTTCTCAAACAGACCGGTTAAGTTATTTACTTTGAAAAATCGCTTTCTGATAACAGCGAAAGTTCTGCATTCTATAAGAATGTGTTTAACCATGCAAGTTGTCTGGCAGGTTAAACACTGTGGTTGTGGTTCTTGTTTCAAAATGAAAGAGTGAGTAAGCCTTGTATGACCAATTTGCTATCGGGATATAAGAACTTGTTCTTTTGATTTTCTTGATGCTGGTTTCCACTCCCTTAAGGTGGTTTTAATATATGTAAACATAGAAGCTTATGTAGAACAAAATATCACTGAAGATTCCATCAAGAACGGATGAAATAAATTTATAATGGAATATACTTTTTGGTTTTCTTGTTTCTCAATTTTATATATATATATATATATATATATATATATATATATATATATAGTCATCCCCAGATAGACTGTTTTGTTATATCACAACTCTTCAGTGTGGCTAGACACGTAGGACGCTTGAAGTTGGGATCGAAACCCGCCCAACTTTACGTTAGACTTAGTATCAGACTGCTCGGCCAACAAGCGTACCACGTCGGCTTGGGAATTATAAGGTATTATGTAGCAATGGCAGCAGTGTTCGTTTGTTTACATTTTATACCTTACCAGATACCAGAGTGCTCAATTTGTTCGAAGAGCTTTGCATTATGTGAGTGGCAGCCGAAAATTCCTTTGCCAGAGTGCTCAACCCCCATGAAGAACAAACACATGTATAAAAAGAACATATATATATATATATATATATATATATATATATATACAGGTGCTATATATATATATATATATATATATATATATATACACACACATATGTAAAGAATATATATATATATATATATATACACACGCACATATATGTAGAGAATATATATATATATATATATATACACACACACACACATATATATATATATATTTCTTTTATAAGAATAAATGTTAATTATATTTATTAATGATTAAATACGTGATTGTCTTTTTCAAGTAATCATGTTACATATATTATTTTACCCAACATTTCAACCACAAACATTGAAAATATCTAAGTGTCTTTGGAATTAAAACAATCACTGACACTTCAAAGACAATTAGGAATTTAATTAATTATAAAAATAACAATGGCCACATTGAATGCACTGCAGGGGTGTATAAAATTCCATGTCTGGATTGGAATAAAAAATACGTTGATGAAACTACCTATAGTCTTAATAAATGGATTAATGAGCACAAAAGAGCTCGGTCAAACATAAATCAGAAACTAATCACTACTTCATTCTTTAAGATTCCAAGATTTTAGTTTACATACATCGATAAAAATAGCAGGAAAATTATTTTATCTTGTATCATCTCAAACTACAAAATTATTAAACAGTGAGAAGTTTGCTTTTCATTGTGTCTCCTTATTTGGTCAGATTGGTGCAGAAAAGTTACAAAATCTCAAATTTGAAATAATTTGACTTCAACATATATATATATATATATATATATATATATATATATATATATATATATATATATATATATATAAACAGATTTTCAGATTAAACAGAGTTAAAGATCAACATATCATGGAATATTAATAATCGACAGATGCAAACTAAATAATATATATAATTGATCGACTGATATGATTGCTTTTGATAAATTTTGAAATGCTAGTTCCATCACACAAATTCTAAACGGCAATACCAGCCAAAGTATGATTCTTAAAACTTTCTCATCTCTTTTGTTTCAGTTAGTAACTTACATGCCCTGATGAAGGTCTAAAAACCGAAATGTTTAATGTTGGCAAATATATCTACAATAAAATCATCTTCTAAAGACCTTGTATATTTTCATCTGAAAACATTTTCATATATATGTTTATATTTATAAGAATATATGCATATGATTTTTTATTTAGCATATATATATATATATATATATATATATATATATATATATATATATATATACTTATTTTTTTCAAATGAATGGTAGCCCAGTTGGCTGGGACTGTAGAATAATCTAACTGCATCTGTGCAGAGGGGTAAGACTGATTGAACCCCGGTCTCCCGGTGTGTGTATATATATATTGATGAACAATCACCTGGTGTGTGTATATGTATTGACAAACACTGTACCCTCTTGGTCAATCAGTATTTATATATTTCCGGGGTTCAATCCCAGGTTGAGTCATACCAAAGACTCAAAAAATTGTACTTGATGCCGCCTTGCTTAACACTCAGCTTTATAAGGTACAGATCAAGGGTAAAGTGAAGCAATCCAGGGAAAGGAGTAGTGCCCTCCTCTATACCTTGGTATTATAGCTATTGAAAATGGCGCCTTTGAGCTACCCTTGACTAAGGTCACCAACTTTACTTTACATATATATACTGGGCTATTGCTCTAATGAGTAGAGTGTTCACCAGTGTTCCTGGAGACCAGGGTTCAATCCCTGGTTGAGTCATACCAAAGACTCAAAAAATGGTACTTGATGTTACCTTGCTTAACACTCAACATTATGAAGTAAGGATCGAGGGTAAAGTGGAGCAATCCAGGGAATGGAATAGTGCCCTCCTCCACACCTTGGTGTTGTAGCTATTGAAAAGGGAGCTTTTGGGTCCTCCTTGACTAAGGTCACTGACTGGGAGCAATGGCTATAAAGGTGTACTCTTCATTCCCCAAAGCTCCAGCATAACTGGAACCTCACCATCAGATTGTTTTGTATTATAAAATTGTTGGTGGGAGGGGATCTAACCTCTCTGCTGAGAAGCAGTCGGTGTATTCTACAGCCTCATCTGACTGGGCAAAAGAATGTATATGCATGTATATATATATATATATATATATGTTTATAAGAATATGTATGCATGCATATATTTATTAGAGTATATGTGCATATATCTGTTTATAAGAATATATATATATATATATATATATATATATATATATATATATATATATATATATATATATATATATATATATATATATATATATATATCTCCCAACTAAGAAAATTTCCGTATTTTCTGTATAGAAATGCAATATCTATATTCACTATTTCACTGAGTGTATATCTGTTTATAAGAATTTGTTTGCCAATGGTCTGGGAGACCAGGGTTCAACCTTAGGTCAAGTCATATCAAAGACTCAAAAAATGGTACTTGATGCTACTTTGCTTAACACTCAGCATTATAAGGGACGGACCAAAGGTAAAGTGGAGCAATCCTGGGAATAGAGTATTACTCTCCCATACACCTCGGTGTAGTAGCTATTGAAAAAGGAGCCTTCAGGTCACCCTCGACAAAGGACGCCAACTTTACTTACTATATATTTTCAAGAATATATATTTGTGTATCTATTTATAAGAACCATGCCTGAACCCAGGGTCATCATCTGATGAAGACTTTATTGGAAGCAAAACTGCTATTTATTTGGCAGTTTTTGAATGAAACTTTTTTTTTTTTATATCTAGCCCAACGAAGACAATTTCTGTTATTTTTGTGGTTTTGTAAAAATATCTAGGAATGTAATACTTACATTCACCATCCAGATAAGAGTAAGTTTCAGTCATCGGTTAAAGATTTTTTTATCTAATTAAAAAAAAAAAAAAAAAAAATTTATACTGTGCATTTACACTTACTTCCAAAAAATTAGTAAATAGTAAGTAAAACACTTTAGTAGTTGCTTGTCTGAAAGATGAGAGAAATATGGCTGATAGTTGAATTGTTGCTAGTTCATGATGTATGCTTTAAATGAATAAATCATAGAAAATCTGATTTTTTTTTTTGTTCTGCCAATTAAAAAATGTACTAAAATAATCATTCATATTTCATCATCATCATCATATCGTGCTGGCAGCACGGATATCCCTGACCCTCTCTCGCCACTCCTCCCTATCGTTCATCGCCCTAGGTAGGTCTTCAGGACAACAACCTGTATCCTCACATAGCTGCTGAATGTACGTTCGTGCTGGTCGTCCTGCTTTTGCGCGGCCGTGTGTGGGGATCCATAAGAGTACATCTCTTATGAGTTCATCTCTGCTTCTCCAACACCCCACAAGACACCAACTGTATTCATATTTAGTTAAGATTATTAATCAAATTTATTACTATTTTTTTAAGTTGGAAATTTGTAATAATTCCTGGAGACTGGGGTTCAATCTCAGGTAGAGTCATACCAAAAACCTCAAAAAATGGTACTTGATAACTCCTTGCCTTACACTCAGCAATATAAGGTACATACATATCAAGGGTAAAGTGGAGCAATCTAAGGAAAGGAGTTGTACCCTCCTCTTATACCTTAGTGTAGTAGCTATTGAAAAGAGAACCTTTGGTTTCTTTGTTTAATGGCATATCAACCTCTGTAGGTTATTTAATGCCAAAGCCATTCTCTGGGAAGAACAATAGTGGTACTATTTAACCTATAGCTGGGAGGATAAGGGGGTTCATACCTTACCCCAGGGGAT
This sequence comes from Sepioteuthis lessoniana, assembly GCA_963585895.1. Classification (NCBI taxonomy): domain Eukaryota; kingdom Metazoa; phylum Mollusca; class Cephalopoda; order Myopsida; family Loliginidae; genus Sepioteuthis; species Sepioteuthis lessoniana. The sequence goes on from OY757946.1 coordinate 48,091,248, forward strand.
TTACCCGAAAGTGAATGTAATAGTGTGACAGGAATACAAACTCGCTTACTACGATTCCATAGTCCATCGCTTTAACCATTACACCACGAGGACCCCCTCACCCCGCTCCAGAACCTTTGGGTCACTCTCTTTACTTTCATAGTTAAAAAACAAAACTGTTTAGATTGATAAATCTATTAAGTATAATTCAGTAAGTTTAAGAATTATTTCTTGAGAATAATGTCAATGTTCTAATATGCCATAAAAGATAGTCTTGATAAATCTCTTGGCTGTTATTTGCGTATAAGGAGGTGTCCGTGGTATAATAGTTATCATTGTAAGAAATGGACACGGCGACACTAGTTCAAATCC
>OY757946.1:48091798-48161798 GCA_963585895.1 Sepioteuthis lessoniana
CCCAGGCTTACTATGACCCAATATGGTCGAATTTGTTAGAATCTCATCTGTGGGTCAAATAGATCTGTTTTGAAAATTGAATAACTCTGTGCAAATTGTATAAGAATATTTACTTGGAATTATTTACTGTTTACTAAGAATTATTATTATTAGTTACTTCAAACCATATATATACTTGCTTGTAAATTATTGGTATTAGATAGGAATACTTGAAATCATATAACTATGTCAAAAAATGATATTTATTAAAGAGGAATAGTTACTTTAAAGCATATTATAGCATTTCCCTGATGCTCCTTGTTGAAAATTAAAACACAAGTCTTGACTGATGTTTAAATGAATGCTAGTTTTATTCTGCTTCAATTCAAGACACTGTGAAATACTGAAATAAAAAAGGGTTTAAACAACGATTAATTGTTAATATTCTTACAATAAGGGGTCTTATAAAGTTCAGAAATTTCACGGGAAGTTAGGAAAATAAATTTACCTGTGCACCATAACCAGTATCAAGAAACTACTAAGGTCCAATTCTTAACAAACAAAATTCCCTCCAAATTTTACAACTGATCCTATCCTGGGCAGTAGTTACTTTGCATTCTGGGATTTCTAACAGATATGGCTGCTTATATAGCTGTTTCCTTTATACTGCCCACATTAATCTACCAGGAAGGAGGAAAGGTCATATGTCTAAACTATGGCACACCCGAGGGTGACAGTTATACATAGTTATGTATAAATTATTAGTATTAAATTGAAATACTTCATAGCAGATAACTGCGTTCAGATCATTTGTGTTATATCAGAATACTTGATACCATATGACTGTACAGATTGTTATTATATATACAAATAAAAAACACTTGTACCCGGTTATAGCTCACGGAATCAAAACAGACGACCCCCGTGGATTCAATAAAGGACGTAGTTTGAAGTTCCGTGAAGGTTCTCGAGTTCAACAAACACCTGAAGAAGGCTGGTGGACATATCAGCCGAAACACTGTGGAAATAACAATAAAGATGAAGACAATAGTCCGAAAACCCTTAATGATAAAAATCATCAAGCTTCGTCTCAGAAATTTAGACAACTAATACAAATAAAAAGGGATTAACTATACAAATTATTCATGTTAAGAATAGCTTCTTGAATTTCTTCCAAGCTGCAGCTGTGTCCATACAACTATATGGATGCACCACATGGATACAAATAAAACGCATAAAGAAAAAGCTAAATAGGAACTACACAAGAATATTGCATGTACATTTGAACAAATCCTGGAAGCAACAACTGATAAAACAACAACTGTACGGCCACCTGCCTCCCATCTCACAAACCATTCAAGTAAGTCAAAAAAGTCATGTAGACATACATGAACATGACAGTGTTGGTCGATCAGCAAAGACTTAGGTCAGCTTTGTGTGTGGACACTGGATACTGCCTTGTCCAGTCGGCTGGGGCTATTGAATATACAGACTGCACTTCTGCAGAGAGGTAAGATCCCCCCAGCGAGTGTCCTGGTAATAACACTAAGCAATCTGATGATGAGGTTCCAGTAATGCTGGAGATTTGGGGAATGCTGAGTACTCCTTCACTGCCATCACTCCCAGGTCCACTCAGGCTCAGATTGGTAGCACCTGATAAGGCTCTATCTATGGGTCAAACAGAACTACTCTTCATTCTTATGCTGAACTAAATTACTTGAAATGGAACTATTTTGACATTTAGCTGTGTGTTTACAATAAACTGAATTGTTTGAACTAGAACTGTTTGACTAAACTGAATAGCTTGAAATAGAAATGTTTTTGACAATAAACCTGTGTATTCATGCTGAACTGAATTGTTTGAAACAGAACTGATTATTTGTATAAAAATGGATTTGGCATTAAATAACCTACAAAGGTTGATATGTCATAAAACCCAACCAACCAACCGCATGGCTGCTAAGAAGACCTGTCAAGAGTGATGGATGATCAGGATGAATGGCAAAAAATATTGGGGGGGGACTCTGTACTTTTAGCACAACCTAATGATGATGATTACAGTTGTTTATAAAAAAATTATTATTTATTTCTAGAAATTGTTATTAAAACATCATTGTGTATTGATTATAGTTAATATACAATTATATGGTTTAACAACTATTTCGTATCTAATGTTTTTTTTTTTTTTTTTTTTTATTATTGATTGAACATGCTTTAAAGCTTCAAAACTTTCTTAAAGTGAATAAAAGCTGTGAAAGATTGTTATATTAAAACTTTTATTGTTTCTATCTTAAGTGAAAACACTGAAATATTGGGCCTATGGTGTATCGTAAAATAGTTCTCAGCCTGTAATGTTGGGCTTATAGGTTCAAAGAGTTAAACTCTCTAATCTTTGTGTGTGAATTGTTTTTATTTTGTGACCTTTGATTATTGTTAATTTTATTTTCTAAATTTTGATTATTGTTACTCTAATTAAAAAAGATTTAATTTAAAGGATTTATTTGATTTTTAATTTTAACAATTATTACTTATGATTTAATGTTTTTAAATCTAATTTTTAAGAATTCATTTCAATTAAAATTTTCTTTGTTGATTTAAATTTTATTTTTTTTTAACTTGTTTGTCATTTGCGAAAATGTCTTTATTTTATTTATTTTTCTATTTCAGTGGCATATGGAAATTTTTCATTAGGCTTAGAACGAAAGTAAGTTGGTATCTTTTTATTACAATTATCGTTTTTGTTTTTTATTTTTAGCAGGGCATGTGAAATTATTGGTAACTTATTTTTATATACGTTTAGTAGAAAATATTAAAAAATTTTGCCAAACAAACCAAAGTATTACTCATAGCTTGTTAATCTATTCCTTCTGAATACCTTTAGTTTAAATATTTTAACACCATAAAAATATCAACTGCCCGTGGTGTAATCGTTATTGTCGTAGGAAATGGACACGGCGGCATGAGTTCAAATCCAGGACGAGACTGATTGCATTTCACCTAGCGCTAATACCCTTGGGAAAGGTATGAATCCAATTATTCTCCCTCCAGCTATGGGTAAAATAGTAGGGCAGACTAGATTCTTCAGCCTTGGTGAGGCAACTAGTCTAGGAGAAGGAAAACTCTGAATTCAAACCTGTGAAACTCCGCTTAAAAATTGACCTTGTGTCATATCCTGCCTGAGCGGAGCGGTGTGGTAAATATGATAAAAATATCAACTTCATCAAAACCCGAAAAAAATAAAAAATATCTTTTTTAAAACTAAAAATCAAATCTCACTTTGAACTTACTGAAGCATTTGACCATGTTCTCAATGCCTTAATTCTTCTATGTCATATTAAATCTCTTAGCTCATAAGCCTAATAATTCAGGCTGAGCACCATTTTATAATCAAATGAAATAAGTTTGATATTCAGAAAATATCTATAATATCAAAATGACAGAGCAAATGTTGCATCCTGTCATCTCCTTAGATAAATAATGGACCATGCTGTTTTGATAGTGAGGGTTGATACGACATAAAACCCAACCAACCAAGGCGGGGTGTCCTTGTGGTGTAATTGTTCAAGTGATGGACTGCAGAATCATAGTAAGCGAGTTCATACCCCAGTTGTGCTATTACGTTCACTTTCAGATAAATACCCTTGGGAAAGGTATGAAACCCCCTTATCCTCCCAGCTATGGGTTCTAAGAGAATGGCTTTGGCATTAAATAACCTACATAGGTTGATATGCCATTAAACAAAGAAACCAAACCAAACCAAACCAACCATATATTTCCTTGGAAAAAATTTTGCTGTTTACAATGAAATCTATCTTTAACAGTATAAAACAGTTAAATGGCAATCCTCAAAGTTTTCTGAAAAGGCCCACGTATAAGACTTCAATTTTTTATAGAAAAGATCTTTTTACCCAAGAGAAAAATCAACTTTTTGTTATTTTTTACACTGATCCTGATAATTATTGTTGTCTGTTGTGAAATTTGGTTAAGGTACATTCAATGTAAAATTACCTTGAATTTTTTTTTTAAATTTTTCATTTTTTTTTTTTTTTTTTTTTAGCAGTATAGCCTGCCTCATGGCAGAATGATCTCCTAAATTTAAAATTGCTGCTTAGCAGGTGCCAGTTAGAGTGAATGGGTACAGGGTATGTTTTTGAGCATATTATACTATTTCAGTGGAGGTGCCCGTGGTGTAATGGTTATCGTTGCAGGAATTGGACACGGCGACACGAGTTCAAATCCTGGACTGATTGCATTTCACATAGCACTAATACCCTTGGGAAAGGGATGAATCCAATTATTCTCCCTCCAGCTATGGGTAAATAGTAGGGCAGACTAGGTTCTTCAGCCTTGGTGAGGCAACTAGTCTAGGAGAAGGAAAAACTCTGAATTCAAACCTGTTAAACTCTGCTTAAAAAATTGACCTTGTGTCATATCCTGCCCGAGTGGAGGGTTTGGGTAAATATGATTATACTATTTCAGTGAACATCCACAGCCTGGAATGATAAAACATTGTGTGTTTGTGATTAAAACTTATTTTTAAAAATGGGGGGTGACCACCTGGCTGGTTCACACAGCAGATCTCTTCCTTTGTGAATACTTCCTTTGGAGATACCTGAAGTCTTTAAATGTAGGCCGCAGATCAATACCATTGTGATTACTTCCTCTAGGTATACCTGAAAACTCGTGTCTTTAAACATAGGCTGCAAACCACTGACAACCTGAAATAATTTTTGTCATGAAATCACTGCAATATCAGAGACTCTGCGACTACTGCAGAACTTTAAAGTGTCAACAATGTTTAACTTGTGTGGGAAACCATTTGAATGACATAATCTTTAAAACAATGTGATAACAATAGCAAAACAAAAAAGCTAATGTTCTTTAAATTAAATTAAATTTTGAATAGTGTCTATGTTGCTTTTTTTTTTTTTTTTGTTTACATTTCAAACCTGAGAGGTCATTCTGTTGTGCCCTATAAATATGTACTATATATATATATTACTAATTTTAAGATTCTCTGTGGCCCAGTCGGCTGGGGCTATAGAATATACAGACTGTATCTCTGCGGAGGTGCCCATGGAGTAATGGTTACCGTCACAGGATATGGACACGGCGACACGAGTTCAAATCCTGGACCTGACTGATTGCATTTCACATAGCACTAATACCCTTAGGAAAGGTATTAATCCAAATATTCTCCCTCCAGCTATGGGTAAATAGTAGGGCAGACTAGGTTCTTCAGCCTTGGTGAGGCAACTAGTCTAGGAGAAGGAAAACTCTGAATTCAAACCTGTTAAACTCCGCTTAAAAACTGACCTTGTGTCATATCCTGCCCGAGCGGAGGGGCTGGTAAATATGATCTCTGCAGAGAGGTAAGACTCACTCAACAAGTATCCCGGATATGACAGTAAACAATCTGATGGTGAGGTTCCAGTAATGCTGGAGATTTGGGGAATGTGGAGTACCCTTTCATTGCTATCACTTCCAGGTTCACTCTGGCCCGGAGTAATAGCATCTGATAGGGTCCTATCTATAGGTCAATTAGTACTTAACTGCTTACTTATGCTAAACTGAATTGTTTTAATTAGAATGGTTTGACAAAATTGAATAGCTTGACATTGGAATGTTTTTGACAATTAAACTGTATACTTATGCTAAACTGGATTTGACAGCAACACCCCACAAGGCACCAACTATACGGCCACCTGCCTCCCATCACGAAAACTATCCAAGCTAGACGAACCAGACATGCAGGACACTGCTGGAGAAGCAAGGACGAGTTCGTAAGTGATGTACTCCTATGGACCCCGCATATGGCCAAGCAAAAGCAGGACGACCAACTCAAACATACATGCAGCTGCTATGTGAGGATACAGGATGTAGCCCTGAAGATCTGACAGAGGCAATGTATGATAGGGAGAAGTGGCGAGAGAGGGTCAGGGATATCCGTGCTGGCGGCACAACATGATGATGATGATGATGGATTGTTTGAAATAGAACTATTTATTTGTATAAAAATGGATTTGGCCTTAAATAACCTACAAAGGTTGATATGCCATAAAACCCAAATAAACCAAACCTTAATGTTCCCATTAAACAGCGGATCATTTTTTTTGTAAATTATGTATGATGGAAAAGAAGAAAAAGGAAAAACGACCAAATTGACAATAATAAAATGCGCATGACACCATATTCTAGCGAAATGTAGACTTTATACGAATGATCATTAATAACAACTTTATTGAACACATTTGAAAGCAAATGCATTTGACAAGAGGAACTTTCGTTCTGTTTGTCTTCATACTTTGTCCAGTGGTAAAAGCTACTGGTAGCACCAGGGGTGGCAGTAACACCTTAACCACAGAAACTGTGGCATCACCCCTGGTTAGTTACTGATGAGAACAGGGTATCGCTTGTGTTTTAACATGTTGCATGATAAAATTGAAAAATGAAAATTTATATATATATAAGTAAAAGTAAATAAAGCTGGCGACCATAGTTGAGGGTGATCCAAAGGCTCCCTTTTTGATAGCTACTACACCAAGGTGTAAGGAAGGGCGCTACTCCTTTCCCAGGATTTTTCCACTTTACCCTTGATCTGTACTTTATAATGCTGAGTGTTAAGCAAGGAGGCATCAAGTACCATTTTTAAAGTCTTTGGTATGACTCGACCTGGGTTTGAACCCAGGTCTCCCGGGCCATTGGCGAACACTCTGAACATTATGCCAAAATTGTTATCTAAGAGTAGATATGTTAGTGAATATCTCTTACGTCATTTACTCTCTAACGAAGTCTATATATTTTTCTCCACTCTTTGAACAGCCTTATCGGTATATAGTATTTGTGTATGTTCTTTTTTTAGTGTGAGTGTCTTTCCATCTTAACAGCTGACTTTATGCGACTATATACAGGGGGCCTCAAATTAGATGCAACCCATTAATATAATAATGATTTATTACTGAGACAAGCACAAAGGTCGCCATTTGGAACATGCCCTGTAAAAAATGCATCCTTTGAGCTAGAAACATCACATCAATATCTTTTTTTAATTGTTATTATATCAGCTTCCAGGACAGGGAATCTTTTTTTGAGTTCCTTGTCTCAGTAATAAACCATTATCGTAGTAGTGGGTTGCATTTATTTTGAGACAGTTTTGATTGATTTTTGTCTCCCAAGTAATGAGTGACATAAAATATTTTTTCCTTTCTTTTCGTTGTGACCGAAGATTAATAGTTGTTATAGTATACTATTTTCAAATCTGAAACAAAAAAAGAATACAACATTATTATTAGTGAAGTTATTAACAGTCACATGGGCCCCATGAATATCAAGACACCCTCTATATAACATGCTAAAACAAATTGTTAACCAAAAGATATGAATTGTTATTTAAGTATAGACGTATTGATGAATTTCTCTAATGTCATTTACTACCTGACTAATTCTATAGATTTTTCTCCACTCTTTGAACAGCCTTATAACTAATATATATATATATATATATATAAGATATATATATTTAATTCATGGACTTTAGACTGTGACCCTGGGTTTCATGGAGTTTTTTGCAAAACAACAATCATCAGGCAGTCAAGAAAATGAAATACCATTTCATTTTCTTAACTGCCTGATGATTGTTGCTTTACAAAAACTCCATGAAACCCAGGGATCGCACTCTAAATTTCATGAATATATATATATATATCTTATATATAGTAAAGTAAGTTAGCGACCATAGTCGAGGGTGACCCGAAGGCTCCCTTTTCGATAGCTACTACACCAAGGTGTAGGGGAGGGCGCTACTCCATTCCCAGGATTGCTTCACTTTACCCTTGAACCGTACCTTATAATGCTGAGTGTTAAGCAAGGTGGTATCAAGTACCATTTTTAAAGTCTTTGGTATGACTCGACCTGGGATTGAACCCAGGTCTCCCGGGCCATTGGCGAACACTCTAACCGCTGGGCCAATATCTTATATATATTTATTTATTATCATTATTATTATATAATAGGTCTATCCTAGATATTGAGTACTCTCCATATTATATTGCACTTGGTACAACACAAATCCACAAAGTGATTTAGTGATGACCAACACTCTTATAATATGATACATACACACATATATATATATATATGTGTGTGTGTGCAGGGAGGGTTAATACACCTCGTATATATGTGTGTGTGTTCGACACATACCCACAGTGATTTAGTGACGACCAACACTTTTATAATATAATACATACATATATATATATATATATATATATATATATATATATATATATGCAAGGAGGGCTAATACACCTTATATATATATATATATATATATATATATATATATATATATATGTGTGTGTGTGTGTGTTCGACACATACCCACTAAGTGATTTAGTGACGACCAACACTTTTATAATATAATGCATACATATATATATATATATATATATATATATATATATATATATGCAAGGTGGGCTAATACACCTTTTATATATATATATATATATATATATATGTGTGTGTGTGTGTGTTTGACACATCCCCACAAAGTGATTTAGTGACAACCAACACTGTTATGATATATATATGATACTTGTGTATGTTTTTTCCGAGTTGAAGTGTCTTTCCATCTTTACACCTGACTTTATATCACTATATTAGTAGGTAAAGTAAAGTTGGCAACTGTAGTCGAGGGCGACCAGAAGGCTCCCTTTTCAATAGCTACTATACCAAGGTGTAGGGGAGGGCGCTACTCCTCTCCCTGGATTGCTTCACTTTACCCTTGATACACACCTTATATTGCTGAGTGTTAAGCAAGGAGGTATCAAGTACCATTTTTAAAGTCTTTGGTATGACTCAACCTGGGATTGAACCCCAGGTCTCCCGGACCATTGGTGAACACTCTACCCACGAGCCCATTGAGTACAATTATTCATCCACTTTTCTCCTTTTTCTGTCTAATGATTGTGTCTACCATGTGAAACTTTAAATAACAGATATTTTGTTCATAAGTTAATATTTTTCTTGATTATACACCTGCTTTGTTGTTATAGGGTCAAACTTTTTTTCTTTTTTCTTTCAAGTTTTCTCTTTTGCTGCATCTATCTTTTTATTTTATATATATATATAGTATTATTCAGTCCAGTTAAACCAGAGTTGGGAGTAATTCCATTAGGACAAGAAAATCATTCAAAAATGAACATTTAGATTTTCCTGCTAAAGAGCTCAATGTAAATAAATAAATAAAATAAAATAAAAAAACCGAAGTGAGCGAAAACGAGGAGATAACTCTTCACCCCTCTTCTAACCTTTCCCCTCCCATGTCTATTCTGATTTATTTTATCCATAAGATCTGAAGAAGTCCTGTTAAATTTTCTTCGTGTTTTTAGTTTATATCAAAAACTCATAACAGGATGGAAATAAATTTATAATCCTAATGTGACCGGTTTTGTTTTTCTTAATATATATATATATATATATATATATATATATATATATATATATATAAAATGAAACGCAGTTTCTTCCAGGCAGCCATCGTATCGATACTGCTGTATGGATGCACTACTTGGACGCTATCTTAACAGCTGAAGAAGAAGCTAGATGGCAATTACATAAGAATGTTGCGAGCAATATTGATCAAGTCCTGGCGGCAACACCCCATGAGGCACCAAGTATACGGCCACCTGCCTCCCATCACGAAAACTATCCAAGTTAGACGAACCAGACATGCAGGACACAGCTGGAGAAGCAGGGACAGGCTCATAAGTGATGTACTCCTATGAACTCTGCATATGGCCAGGCAAAAGCAGGATGACCAGCTCGAACATACATTCAGCAGCTATGTGAGGATACGGGATGTAGCCCTGAAGACCTACCAGAGGCGATGTATGATAGGGAGAAGTGGTGAGAAAGAGTCAGGGATATCCGTGCTAGCGGCATGAAATGATTATATATATATATATATTTATATATAACATCCAAAGAAGATGAGTTGGAAATGATTCACTTTGAGAATATATGAGAGGATTCTTATAAATCTCCAGGAGTGTTCAATGTATGATAATTAATATATATGAATTTCATACAGAGCAAGTTCATATATTTAAAAAAAACAATCAACAAACTATCATATGGCTATAATAAATTTATTTCAGAGGTCGGTTGTTTTTATGAGGGGTCAGCTGAAATAAATTTATGATGGCCATCTGATGTTTTATTTAGTTTTTTTACAATTTTATATATATATATGTGTGTGTTTGTGTGTGTACATGCGTGCATACACACACACACACACACACACACACACTATATGTATGTATTTACTAACTCCACCACCTGGGCAGGATGTGACTTGAGGTCAATTTTTTATGCAGTGTTTAACAGGTTTGAATTGAGTTTTCCTTCTAGACCGGTTGCCTAAGCAAGGCTAAAGAACCCAGTCTACCTTACTATTTACCCATAGCTGTAGGGAGAATAATTGGATTCATACCTTTCCCAAGGTTATTAGTGCTGTGTGAAATGCAATCAGTCTCATCCAGGATTTGAACTCATGTTGTTGTACTGCAAAATTTTTTGACGCATCCTAGTATGTGTGCTGTAGTAGTGTCAAGCACTTTTCTTATTTGCATTTATCTTTTTATGTTATATATGTGAAATATATATATATATATGTAGAGAGAGAGAGGAGGTGCTCATGGCATAGTGGATATTGTCATTGTAAATGGACATGGAGACTCGAGTTCAAAACCTAAATGAGGCTGTTTGCATGTTACATAGCACTTATACCATTGGGAAAGGTATTAATTCAACGATTCTCCATACTGCTGTGTATAAAATAGTAGGGTAGACTATGCTCTTTAGCCCTGGTATGACAACCTATCTAGGAGAAGGAAAACTCCGAATTCAGACATGTTAAATTTCCCATAAAAAATCGACAATGTGTAATGTCCTGCTCATGGAGAGGAATTGGGAACCACGCATACACACACACACATACGTATATATATATATATATATATATATATGTGTGTGTGTGTTATTAAAGTATTTTTAAAAATTCTTTGAATATCTTGTTTTGAAATGTGTATCAAATTTTAAAATAACAAAGGCTGAAATTATTTTTACACACTGTTGATGTTTTTAGCATAAATTTTGACATTATAACGTGAACTAGTTTTCAGCAAGCATGACTTATCCGCTGTGTAATTTTTTAGTTTTCTCATGCGGTTTTTATTCAATTAGTACTTGATTCAAACATTGACATTGTAACAAATATGAAGATAAAAAAATAAGGAAAAATTAATGAAAAAGAAAAAAAAAATGCTGTATATAATAACTTTATTTTACAGATAAGAAACCTGCTTTTAGGATTTATTTTTTTCAGTTTGAAAAATAATTTTGAAGATAATAATAACCCTGGCAAAAAATCATGGCATTAGCAGACGTAGTAGATGTTCAGCTTTTTTTTTTATTTTTATAATTTCCAATACATTTTTATAGTTAAACCAATTTTTAATACATTTTTATAGTAAAAATAATATCTAATGTATTTTTATAGAAAAATCAGTTTTAATGCATTTTTATGAGGAAAAATACCTTTTTAAAGCATTTTTATTGTAGAAATAATTTTAATGCATTTTTATTATAAAAAACCATCTCCAATGCATTTTTACTGTAAAAATTATTTTTTTCATGTATTTTTAGAGTAAAAAAATCATTTCCAGTGTATTTCTAGAGTAAAAAAATTCTAATGCATTTTTATAATAAAAACCATTTCTTATGCATTTTTCTATTAACCCTGGCAAGAAAAAAAATTCATTGAATTAGCACACTTAGTGGATATTCACCTTTGTTTTTTATTCAACAGTAAATAAACTAATAACAAACAAGATACAAAATATCTTTTATTCCATAGCAGAACATTCTGTCATCATAAGTAAGGAAAGTTGGCAACCATAGTCGAGGGCATCCTGAAGGCTCCGTTTTCAATTGCTACTACATCGAGGTGTAGAGAAGGGTGCTACTCCTTCTCCCAGGTTGCTCCACTTTACCTTTAATACATACCTTATATCGTTGAGCAAGGAGGTATCAAGTACCATTTTTTTTAAGTCTTTGGTATGACATGATCTGGGACTGAACCCTTGTCTCCCGAGCCATTGGCAAACACTCTACCTACTAGGCCTATAAAATGTCCCTTAAATTAGCTTAAATCATTTTTTCCTAAGCCATGTTAAGAAAAATCGTATAGAATAACTCACTGTTGAAGAAAAAATTGAGTTAGTCTCCATCTTGGTCTGCAACATCATGGTGAGTTCAAAATTGAGTCTTGCTATTATATTCAGTATTTAATCTATTGCTGAGGGGATAAGGGTGTTAATAGTTTTCCCAAGGATATTAGTCCAAAATTGAATGTAATCTCACAACTGATGTTTGAACTTGCTTGCTATCACAATCTAGGATGTTTGTAACATGTTGCAGTGTTCATTTATTTAAGTTGTCAAAAATATTAATCTTTAAACTGAATACTTTATTATTATAAGCTGGTATATAAATATGTATTTTTAAGTCGTAGTTAGAATAAACAAAATTTCAATTGATAAGAAAATACTCGGGTTAGTCAAAAGTTTTTTCAGTATTTTGGTATGAGACACAATTCAGCAGCTCTGGATGATTTTGCCAAGTTAGTGAAGGTGATAAACCACACTGGACTGTGATATATTGACCTTGCCTGATACTCTCCTAGTGCTACTTTCTGGATTTGCTTCTATGGCTTGGAGTGTGGCCTTGGAATCTATACTTTTAAGTCTACTTGACCTTACGTTTGTCAATGTTTTTGCAACCTGACCCTTCACTTTTTGCACAGCAAATGTTTTTAGTTGCATCCATAGTGTTACGGCCCAGTTCAAAATGTTAAAGCATCAAATCAGACTGTGTTTCTCATTCATCTGTACAGTATTCAAATCACACACAGAGTGAAACGATGCACAATGTATCGGTACACCAACTACCTCTTTACTACCAGCTACACTAAGTACTTTCTACAACTTGAACTATTTCGATTACGTGCAGCAAACTACGAAGTATTACTAAACATGTGACTCACCTCTGTAGTTGAGATAAAAAAAAAAGTTTAATTACTTCGAAAATATATTTCAACTAATGAAAACAATAGTAGTATTGCTAGATGTGATTAATTGTGTTTTTATTTACACATTTCAAATAAATAAACTAGAAAAAAAAAAATTTACTTAGAGACTGGCAGTAAGTAAATCATATTTTAATTTGGGTCTGCAAGCATCACATTCAGTGGATAAAAAATTAACTCGAAAACTGAATATTCATTATGTTAGGTTTTTTGGTTTCATGGAACATCAACCCCTCATGCTTATTTAATGCCAAATCCTGTTTATAAAATATATATATATATATACATGTGTGTGTGTGTGTATATATATATATATATGTGTGTGTGTGTATATATATATATATATATATATAAAAAGTGTGTGTGTGCGTGTATATATATATATATATATATATATATATATGTATGATTTGTAAGTGAATAGTTTGTAGGTAAAATATACTTTTTAAATAAGATTATTTTTAAATGTGCAAGAGTTTGTTTGCTTGTACAAAGTTATCGGGTTGTGATCCTATGCTGCTCACAATACTTGATTGTGGCCTTAGTTCTTTGACTACCATGTGTGTTTCCAGTTAGTTGGTTTATCAGTTCCCTCTGTGCCCACATTGTGTTTGAAAGATCCACAAAGAGGGATGACACAATCTTTCTGGAATGTCTTCTGATGGTCATGATGGTTTGTTGAAACAAGTTGCCTGGGTATTGGCAACTTAAAGACAAGAAAAACTCGCTGTGAACTATTCATTTAACAATAGTAGTGTAGCAATAAAATATATGGAAATTGTCGCTTTTTGTTGTATTTGAGAGACAGACAAATGAGGTATCTGACTGACGCAATCTTTCTAAATTACTAAATTTTTCGGAAGAGTGAGGCTTTTGTTGGAGAGGGTTTAGTTCTTGGAGAGATTTCTTTTCTTATTCTCCTGTCTTCCTTATGAACATTGGATATCTTCTCCCTTTTAACCCTAAAAATAATTATTTTTAATGAAGATTCTTCTAGGAACAAACATTCCTTGTTGGCTAACCAATCACAAATAATCTTGTGCCCGTGGTGTAATGGTTATCATCGCAGGAATTGGACACGGCGACACAAGTTCAAATCCTGGACTGATTGCATTTCACATAGCACTAATAACCTTGGGAAAGGTATGAATCCAATTATTCTCCCTCCAACTATGGGTAAATAGTAGGGCAGATTAGGTTCTTCAGCCTTGGTGAGGCAACTAGTCTAGGAGAAGGAAAACTCTGAATTCAAACCTGTTAAACTCCGCTTAAAAAAATTGACCTTGTGTCATATCCTGCCCAAGCGGAGGGGTTGGGTAAATATGATCTTGTATTTTTCTACTACTTTTTGACTGGTCAGCTGATCGAATGCGCTGATCTATAACTGTGAAAAGAGTATCCTTTCCACATATTAGATTTTAATTGATCATCCAATCAAACCACAATATAGGGGCTTGGTTAATTAAGAGTCCCAACCTACCCCTTGTGGGGGAGTATCTTTTTCCACATTAACCAAACAAAAAATTGGGGGCTGTAGAATACACCAACTGCACCTCTGCAGAGGTTTAAGACCCCCAACGAGTGTTCTGGATATGACATTAAACAGTCTGATGGTAAGGTTCCAGTAATGCTGGAGCTTTGGGGAATGTGGAGTACCCTTTTAGTGCCACCGCTCCCAGGTCCATGCTAGCCTGGAATGGTAGCACCTGATAGGGCCCTATCTATGGGTTAAATAGAACTAACGGCATACTTATGCTAAACTGAATAGCTTGAAAGAGAAATGTTTTTGACAATTAAACTGTACTTATATTTAAACTGCGTGCTTTTGCTAAACTGAATTATTTGAAATAGAACTGTTTTTGACATTGAAACTGTATTCACACTCAACTGAATTGTTTAATATAGAACTGTTTTGACATTTAACAGTGTGTAAAAAAAATCTGTACTTATACTAAACTGAATTAGCTGAATTAGAACTGCTTGACTAAACTGAATAGCTAGAAATAGAAATGTTTCTCACAATTAAACTGTACTTATATTTAAACTGCATGCTTATGCTAAACTGAATTGTTTGAAATTGAACTGTTTTTGACATTGAAACTCTACTTACACTAAACTGATTTGTTATATATAACTGTTTGAATTAACTGAATAGTTTGAAATAGATATGTTTTTGACAATTAAACTGTGTACTCATACTAAACTAAATTGTTTGAAATAGAACTGATTATTTACATAAAAATTGATTTGACGTTAAATAACCTGCAAAGATTGATATGCCATAAAACCGAGCCCCCCCCCCAAAAAAAAATTGAAGATCTGATCTTTTAACTCCAACAGGTAGGCAAGAGTTAATTAGGGATGTCATTGATTCAAATGTCAGTGCACCAATAAAACCTTAAGTTTGCTTATTTTTTGTTTCAACACTTTGAAAGATTTGTTGGACCTTTTGAATTAGTATGTTTTATATTTCTATCAAAGGAAAATTGCATTTTTCTAAATAAAAAAAATGCATCATGTTCTCCATACTGACTGCTTCTCTGCAGAGGTGTAAGACCCCCGCCACCAACGAGTGTTCTGGATATGACACTAAATAATCTGATGGTGAGGTTACAGTAACACTGGAGCTTTGGGGAATGTCGAGTACCCTATCATTGACATCACTCCCAGGTGCACTTTGACCCAGAGTGGTTGCTCTTGATAGGGCCCTATCTATGGGTGAAAAAGAATTAAACTGTGTACTTATGTTAAACTGAATTGTTTGAAATAGAACTGTTTTTGATATTTAACTGTGTGTAAAAAAAAACTGTATTTATGCTGAACTGAATTGTTTGAAATAGAACTGTTTTTATGGATAAAAATGATTTTGGCATTAAATGACATACAATGGTTGATGTGCCATCAAACCCAACCAAACCAAACACTTATAATTCTGCTTAATATCATTTATTTGTTTGCACACGGTTTGATGGTTTCCAGCATACTAAATCATTGAATAATTCTATTTGACCCTGAGATGGGGCCCTAACAGGTACTATCTCTCCAGCTAAGAGTGGACCTGGGACTAATGGCAATGAAGGGGCACTCCAAATTCCCCAAAGCCTTGTCATCAGATTCAGTTTAATGTCATAAAAGGACACTTATTGGTGGGCGGGGGGTCATACCCCTCTGCAGAGGTGCAGTCTGTGTATTCTACTGCCCCAGCTGATAGGGCAGGACATTCTTACACAAATACTAAATATTTGATATATTTGTAGCTTTTGATATTTGAACTCCATTATATTAGAGGATTCCTTTCAAGAGCATTAATATCGGGGAATGCTAGGTGTAATTTAATGATAATAAAATTTTGTAGTAAATAGACATGCTTTGCTGTTTGTGGTTTGCTCAAATACAGATATAACTTTGCCAGTTTTCTACACATCTTCCCGAGACACAGGCATACTTACTGTAATAGATATTATCGTGGGAAATGGGAATGGCAATCTGAGTTCAAAGCCTATGCGAGGCTGTTTGCATTTCACATAGGGGTTGCTGATACTCTTGGGAAAGGTGTGTATCCAACGATTTTCTCTCCAGTTATAGGAAAATAGTAAGGCAGACTGGGCTCTTTAATCTTTGTATTGCAACCAGTTTAGGAGAAGGAAAAACTCTGAATACAAACCAAAAGAGTCCCTCTTTTTGTTAACTGAACTACTTTGAGAGATCCTTCTCCTTCTAACACTCTTTGGTAAGCATGAAAACCAGCTTTTTTCTACTTAAAAATTGACCTTGTATCACATTCTTCTTGTGGTTGAGGGGGTTGGGTAAATACAACTTTCCAACATAATTACACCGAGGAAATTCTGCTACAGTCAAAATTACATTCTTTTCTTACATTTTCTCACCATCACTTCATTGTATAAGTTGCAGTTCCTCATTTAAATTTTAGATTTAAAAAAAAAAAAATCAGTCTCAATGTTTTTAAAAGATGTCTCAATAAACAAACAGTTTAGTGGAATGTATTCTTCTTTTGGAGTTGTCTGACCACTTGAGACAAACTGGACCCTTTACAAGAAATTCAATTGTAAATATGTAAATACTGATATATATATATATATATATAGCTTACTAAGAGATAACTATCTTGAGTTTTCTCAATGAATATTCATCAAACTTTACTCATTCTTGTGCAGAATCACATTTGAGGTGTGTCCTGTGAGAACTGAACTTGCTACAATGACAATATCTTATGGAACAAAATGAATTTAATCTTGGATGCAAAATCAGAGGTTGAATTCTTCACCCTCAGAAACCTAAAGTGACCCACGGGTTCAGTGGCATACCATGAGAAACTTATCAGTTCATACCAATGCTTTTCCTGGTATCTGCCTATACTCACATAAGTTTCGTCAACAGGTATGATTGCAAATTTTATTTTAAAATTCCTGATCAGTCAACAGAGAAGACTTAGATTTATTCCTGTAACATGGTTTGGTCATTAGAATGCTGTCTTGTGCAGAATAAGCCTGGAGAAGCCCTTTCCTCATCGAGTTTGGTTTGAATTCTGCCTTTTCCTTCTCCAAGACTGGTTGCCATACTAAGGTTAAAGAGCCTAGACTACTCTATTATTTACTGATAGCTGAAGAGAGAATAGTTGGATTCATATCTTTCTGAAGAGTGTGACAGCTATGTGAAATACAAACAGCCTTATCGAGGGTTTGAACTTGGATTGCTGCATCTCCTTTCCACGATAATAACCAGTGCTTCAATTATATCATGAATGTCAATACTTGCTGCTTTTACTCCTTTTAAAACTTAAATTAACTTAAGTTTTACACCCTTGTTATTCTTGAATGCATCCAAATACTAATTAGTTTTTTGTTTTTTGTGGGGTTTTTTTTTTACTTAATTATTTTTGTTAATCACATCTATTTATATCCTTATTCTGATACTTGTAAAATCTACTGCCAAAACATAACAAGAGTGTTGTCTTGACAACAACAGATAGTGTTCTATGTGTTGTTGGCAAAGTTATTTTTGTTGCGTTTGGTTTGGTTTGTTGGGTTTTATGGCATATCAACCTTTGTAGGTTATTTAACGCCAAATCCATTTTTATGTAAATAATCTGTTCTATTGAAAACAATTCAGTTTAGCATAAGTACATAGTTTAATTGTCAAAAACATTTCCATTACAAACTATTCAAGCAGTTATATGTAATAATTCAGTTAAGTGAAAATACAGTTTTAATGTCAAAAAACAGTTCTATTTCAAATAATTCAGTTAAGCATAAGCACGCAGTTTAAATGTAAGTACGGTTTAATTGTCAAAAACATTTCTATTTGAAGCTATTCAGTTTACTCAAACAATTCATTTTAGCATAAGTATGCTATTAGTTCTATTTAACCCATAGATAGGGCCCTATCAGGTACTACCACTCCGGGCCAGAGTGGACCTGGGAGCGATGGCAATGAAGGGGTACTCCGCATTCCCCAAAGCTGGAAGTTATTTTTGTGATTGAGCAAATGACAAAACCTGTCTATTAACCTCAATATTTTCTTAAGACTACCTTAGATGCATGTATTTACCCAACCCCTCTTCATCAGGTCAATTTTCAGTCATATTTTTTAAATTCAGTTTTCTTTCTGCTAAACTAGACGTGACCCAATTTTCTCAACCATTTACCCATAGCTGGGGGAAGAACAGATGGGCATTGACACAAAGGAAACTTAATTTGCCAATTCACTTTCATGGAATGATAACCGTTATTCTAAGTACACTACATTAATGGTAATGCTGTTATAAACAATTCAATAATATAATTCACCCTGTTGGCAAAGTTAAAAATACACTGACTGTATCTCCTTCCGAGAGGTAAGATCTCCCCTAAGCTGGTGTCCTGGGCATTACACCAAACTATATCTGATGGTAGGACTCCAGTTCTGTAGATCTTGGGAGGATGTAGCACCTCTTCATTGATATTACTCCCAGGTCCACTCTGACCCAGAGTGGGTGTACCTATTATAGTCTCATCTTTGGGTCAAATATATATATTTAAAAATTATTTATGTTTGATAGGACTGTGTGAAAAAGAAAAAAAGAAACTAATGAAAAAGAAAAAAAAAACACATAAAAAAAGAGAAAAAAACACTCTTGAAAAAGAAAAAAATCCTCATAAAACAGCTCCATAAAAATGTAAACATTAATATACAATGAATATGATTCTCTTACCTCTTGGCATAAAATAACTTTAGCTGGTTTGACGTGCCATTAAAATCAGTCAGTTATCATAAACTAGTTCTCTGACCAAGGCAAAAAGGACCCAATTCGCTTTACTATTTACGTAACATACTTAAGGATTGTATTATGTTAGTTAATTGTTTTATTTTAGAGATAAATTGTGAGCTTGGTAAAAACTTTGAGTTTGTCTTCTAAAGTGTAAGTTCACATTGGAAAGGTCAGGCAGGTTGATTTTGGGGGCATTTGATGTCAGCTTTTGTCATAGTAAAGTTTTATATTGAAATTGGTTGTGAGCAAAGTATTAAAATAAACGTTTTGGATGCAATGTCAGTTGATATTACTATGATATATAACTAGAAAGTTTCAGTGATGACGTGTGCTTAAGAAAATGATTAGTTAACAGAATAATTAGCAGAATATATTTAAAGTGGGTCAGTTGGAGTTAGTTGTAGCTGTAACGGATCGAGAGATCAGACAAGACCCTAAGTAATTTCTGCTCGCAGAACTACAACCAAATCGGCTGGGTCAACAATGAAAAGACTAAATCCCTGTTTACATTCTCCATCTCACACGGCTTATTTCTCCTTGTATATATTAATCCATATTTACCAACCCCACTCCGCTTGGGCAGGATATGACACAAGGTCAATTTTTAAGCGAAGTTTAACAGATTTGAATTCAGAGTTTTCCTTCTCCTAGACTAGTTGCCTCATCAAAGCTAAAGAATCCAGTCTGCCCTATTATTTACCCATAGCTGGAGGGAGAATAATTGGATTTATACCTTTCCCAAGGGTATTAGTGCTATGTGAAATGCAATCAGCCTCGTCCAGGATTTGAGCTCGCTTCGCCATGTCCATTTCCTATAAGGATAACCATTACACCACGGGCACCTCCTTGTATTTATTAATCAGCTGGCACATTCTTACTCTTTCTCTCTCGTTACAACTGCTATGATTGTTGCAGACTATGAATCAACTTTCATATCAAGCAAGCAACAGACTTGTTTCATGTCATGTTTAAAAGGTAACATTACATCCATATTTCTTTTGGTGCCATAGTGTTATATTTACTCTTAGCCAGTGAAAGAATAGATAGATCCATCCCTTTTGCAAGTGAATTAGTGTGGAGTTAAGTGCAATACAAACAGACTCATTCTGAATTTTTACCCAGTTAGCTGGGGCTGTAGAGTACACCGACTGCTTCTCTGCAGAGGGGTAAGACCCCTCTAACGAGTGTCCTGGATATGATACTAAACAATCTGATGGTGAGATTCCAATGATGCTGGGGCTTTGAGGAATGCGGAGCACCCCTTCATTGCTATTGCTCCCAGGTCCATTCTGGCCTGGTGTGATAGCATCTGATAGGGTCCTATCTATGGGTTAAATCGAACTAATGGCATACTTATGCTAAACTGAATTGTTTGTCAAAAGCATTTCTATTCCAAGCTATTCTGTTTAGTCAATTAAACCATACTTACATTTAAACTGCGTTATTTGAAATGGAACTGTTTTTTGACATTGAAACTATTTACATTAAACTGATTTGTTTAATATAGAACTGTTTTGACATTTAACTGTATGTAAACAAAATCTATACGTATACTAAGCTGAATCAGAACTGCTTGACTAAACTGAATTGCTTGAAATAGAAATGTTTTTTTTAAACTGTGTACTTATCCTAAACTGAATTGTTTGAAATTGAACTATTTTCATAAAAATGGATTTGGTGTTAAATAACTTACAAAGGTTGATATGCTATAAAACCCAACCAACCAAACCAAACCATCATTCTGAATTTAAATTTGGGTTCATTCCCTCTGATGATGAAAGTTATACTCAGTCTGTAGCCTCGTCAGGCATCTCTGCATAGGGGTAAGACTCCCCCGTCAAGTGTCCTGTGGCCCAGTCGGCTGGGGCTGTAGAATACACCGACTGCATCTTTAAAGAGGGGTAAGACCTCCCTTTTTTAAAGATGCAGTTGGACGAGCGTCCTGAATATAACACTAAACAATCTGATGGCAAAGCTCCAGTAATGTTAGAGCTTTGGGGAATGTGGCATACCCTTTCATTACCATTGCTCCCAGGTCCATATAGGCCCCGAGTGGTTGTACCTCATAGAGTCCTATCTATGGATCAAATAGAACTGTTTGACATTTAGACTGAGTGCAAACAAATGACTTATGCTGAATCAAATTGTTAGAAATAGAACTGTTTGATCATTTAACTGTGACCAATGTTTAATTGAATTGTTAGAGATTCATAGCAATAGTTGGATCCATTTAACTCTGTTGACTCATGCTAGATTAAATTGTTAGAAATAGAACTGTTTGGTCATTTAACTGTGACTGATGTTTAATTGAATTGTTAGTGATTCATAGCAACACTTGGAACTATTTAACTTTGTTAACGTTTGCTAAATTGAATTGTTAGAAATTGAACTATTGGATTTTTCACAGTGTGTATCTACAAAATGTGTTTATAAATCATATATTTGATATATATGTAAAAACAGGATTTAGCATTAAATAACCAACAAGGGTTGATATGCCATAAAGCTAAACCAAACCTATCTTGTAATATATTTATTTACAAAGGAATATATTGTAACTAAGCATTCACTTTAAAAATTAGTGTTTTCAACTTCTTGATGAAAAAAAAAAATTTTTAAATAAATATTTCATGTTTGAATACTTGAAGTGAAAGGATTTAGGTATTCTTAAAATCTGTTCTATGCTGAAATATCTTGTCTGTTTTATTGTGATGTCTGGACTCTTGTCTTGTTAAGTCATTAACAATGTGAAAAATAATTACAAAGCCAGTGTTGATACTTTTTGAACAGGGATTATGCCAGTGCACCACTTTCCATACTCATCAGACCCCCTACCTCTTCGTGACTTTTTCTTGTATCTCAAACTCTGCTCTGCTGGCAGTATCCCCTGCAGAGGAGTAAGACCCTCCCCACAAAATAGGCATGTCCTGGGTAACTAAGCTATATCTGGTAGTAAGACTCTGGAGAGTTTTGAGTAACCCTTTATTGCCATTACTCCCAGGTCCACTCTGACCTAGAGTAATTGTACCTATTCGTCCCATCTATAGATCAAATAGATGTTTAGTAGTTTTGGTTTGGTTTAATGGCATATCAACCTTCATGGGTTATTTAATGCTAAAGCTCTCCTTGTAGAAAAACAGCAGTGATACTCTTTAACTCGTAGCTGGTGGGGAGAAGGGGACTCATGCCTTTCTCAAAAATAAACATCATATTGTGACTGGAGTCCAAACTCCCTGTGAGTTTGCTCTCCAGTTTATTAGCCACTACGCCACAGGGACTCCTATTAGTATCGTTATCATTATATATAAATAGTTACTTGAAACCATATGGATGTCTATAAGTTATTCATATTAGATAGAAATTCTAGTAACTATATGTTGTGGCCCTGGAAAGGGTCACTAATGAAAACACAAACACGGATATTAGATAACAGATTATATTACACAAGAAAGATAGAGTTACATAGAAAAATGTAAAAAGTCTTGTACTGTTTGGATAACACCGATATTGATTTGCCTTCTGGCAGTAAAATCTCTAGTACTAATAACCATGAGAAGAGTCCATTATGGTAAGATGGGTAAGGCTCCCACAACACTATATAAATATGGAAACTGTATGAATATGCATACTTTTTATTTAGTGAATTCATACTATTGTCTTCATCTTTATTGTTATATTCCAATACTCCCTTCAGCCTTCTTCAGGTATTTCAAGTCAAACTTGTGAACCTATACAGAACTTCACACTGAACCCTTTAGGAGCCCAGGCTTGGCAAACCTTTGTAAATAACAAGAATTTCAGGTTTTTATGAGATCATTTGCAAACTTTTTGAGTTTCAGTCCAGTGATCATAGCTAAAGAGAAGAAGAAGGAGGAGTTTCTCAACTTGTTTATTGCTGAGATTATCATTTGAGCCCAGATTTTTTAAGTGCTGATTTTCTGAGTAGCTGTGACTCCGCCTTCCCATTTGTAACATCAGTAGAAGATGATTTTTCTGGCCTGGGTGAATATCTGTATAGTGTTTGTATAAACATACAATCAGATGCAGGAAAGTTCTCAGCCTGAACAAGATGTGAAAGACTTTATGGAATTTTTCTTGAAAGGAGTTACACAAATAGTGAGCCAAGTTTGCTCGGCCTTATAATGAATGAATGAATGAATAGAATGTGTGTTTCATGTCTCAAGGTCCTTTCATTCTTGGTTGGGCTAAACACTTTTCAATAGACTTTTATTCATGCAACATTGTCTGCTTGTCTTTCATTCCAGTCAGCTGGAACTTCAAAATACTCAACTGCATCTCTACAGAGGGGTTAAGACCCCTACTATGAGTGCCCTGAATATTTAAGTATTGCTATTCAACTCTAGTAATTCTATTTAATAATAATAACAATAATCTTTTACTAGGAATTATTATTAGGATATCTGCTTGATCTACTGAAGAGAACAGGTTGTCAATAATCAGTTGTAGTCCTTTCTCAAGAATATTAATTGACTCTTTTGAATTTGTTGTGTTCTGGTTAGTGAACACAAGTAGTAATAATAATAAGACAAACCATGATATGTGAGGAAAATAGTTATATTTACAGGAAAGAGTATTTACAAGAGAGAGACTGTTAGTAATAAGAACATAGGATTAGTGATAGAGTAATGATATACTTCAACAATAGGAACGGTTCTTCTGGTCTGACTCGTAGGCTTATCCCCAGACTGATCTCCGCTACTGCCATATATGGCAGATGGAACAGCTCATTATGCTAAAAAGGTAGGTGATACCCAGATGATAACCAACAGAATTAATATGCCTGTTGTGTCAAATTAGTTTCTCAACACCATTATTACACGAGACTTAGTGTTCCAGAACATCACTATAAAGGAAAAATTTGAATTTGTATGACCTTATTATAATCTCAAACTACTTTGTATCAAAGTTTCTTCCAAGCAGCGGTTGTGTCGATACTGCTATATGGATGCACTACATGTACACTGAGTAAACGGATGGAGAAAAAGCTTGATAGCAACTACGTAAGGATGTTGCAAGCATTTTTAAACAAGTCCTGGAGGCAACATCCCTCAAAGCAACAGCTGTACGGCCACCTACCTCATGAAAACTATCAAAGTTAGATGAACCAGACATGCAGGACACTGCTGAAGAAGCGTTGACGAGCTCATGAGTTGTTCTCCACTGGACCCCTTCACATAGCTAAGCAAAGGCAGGGAGACTGGCTCAAAGCCACATACAGCAGCTCTATGAGGATACGGGTTGTAGCCAAGAGGACCTGCCAGAAGCGATGAACAATAGGGAGCAGTGGTGAGAGAGGGTCAGGTATATCTGTGCTGGCGGCACAACATGATGATGATAATGATGAGATGTAAAATGCAATCTGTTTTTATGTAGACTCTCCTTTGCTCATATATTTGATATAATTCTATTTTCTTTGCACCTTTTTGTGATAATTCTTTGAAATAGTCTTCCCATCACAAGTTCTGAAATCTGTAGTCAAGTTTTTCGAGGTTTTCTTTCTGTGTCTGAGAGCAGCAAATTTTATTTGTTGATCATCTCTTTTTGTAGTCACATTCTGTCTCACTCCTATAATCCTATTTTTTATTTTTTCATTGAGGATATTTTTTATCAATGACGTTTTCAATTTAAAACAGATTCTGAAAATAGAAAAAAAATCCATTAAAAACTAAATTTTACTGACTGAAGTGATACTTTCAAAAAGTAGCAAAAAACAGTCCAGGCCCATTTTTATATATATATATATATATATATATATATATATATATATTAGATGAAAAAGCAATAATCAACATTATTCACAAACATCAAATCTCATTAAAAATAATCCTATTTACCAACCCCTCCGCTCGGGCAGGATATGACACAAGGTCAATTTTTAAGCGGAGTTTAACAGGTTTGAATTCAGAGTTTTCTTTCTCCGAGATTAGTTGCTTCACCAAGGCTGAAGAATCCAGTCTGTCCTACTATTTACCCATAGCTAGAGAGAGAATAATTGGATTCATACCTTTCCCAAAAGTATTAGTGCTATGTGAAATGCAACAAGTCTCATCCAGGATTTGAACTCGTGTCACCGTGTCCATTTCCTACGCCGATAACCATTTCACCACGGGCCTCTCATTAAAAATAATACTCTCCTAAATCCTATCTAAACCAAAAAATGTAATTTACAGATTCACATGTTCATTTTGGGAGCATTTCTTGAACAACTCCTTACAAACCCTTAATATCTACATTGGCCATACAACCACCACCCTCTCTCGTCGTTTTACATACCCACTTTCTGATATAGTGCCATCAAACAACATCTAACAAAAATTCATCATGTTGACACTGGTAAATTCACATCTACCGAAATACAAAATCTCTTCACCAATTACGCAAAAATCATTTATGAAAATAACATATCTACAAATCCTTAAAGCCATTAGTATTAAAACTAAACAACCAAACATAAATAAAATAACATTCTACTCTAGCACTAATATAGTAAACATCTTCAACAACTAACATGCTCATCAAAGCATCCCCAACCTTTTTGTTTCAGTCCAGTGATCATAGCTAAAGAGAAGAAACAAACAAAATAGATATTGCACTGAAACTAAACAAAAATAGATAATAACTACAAATAATAATAATAATAATAATGATGATTAGGATAAAAATGATAATAATAATAATAATGATTATAATAAAAAAATAATAATAATAATGATTATAATAAAAATAATAATAATAATAATGATGATGATTATAATAAAAATAATAATAATAATGATGATTATAATGATTATAATAAGAATAATAATTATAATAATAATAATAATGATCATGATAATAATAATAATAATAATGATCCCCCTAAAGATGATCAATTGATCAAATATGCTTGGGAGCAGATAAGGCAACTCCTCTATCAATCGGACCTTGACACAAAGAAACAAGAAAGAAAGCTAGAGAAAAATATGAGATGATAAAAAAGAAAAATTCCACAGTTTTTAATCAAACGTATCAAAATAATAACTTGCTACCAAGATATGCACTGTCTATATATATGTATATATAGTCTCGCCTATGAATAAGAAAATCTCTATTAATCTTTTGTGTAAATCTAAGCAACCCTGATCTTATTTCTAGTACATTATACAATCAAAATGGATATTTTTAGATATTTGGCTTATTGGTTTAGTGAGTAGAGTGTTCAGTAATGGTCCTGGTGACTGGGGTTCAACCCCAAGTCAAGTCATACCAAAAACTCAAAAAATAGTTCTTGATGCCTCCTTGATTAACACTCAGCATTATAAGATATGGATAAAGGGTAAGTGGAACAATCCTGGAAAAGGTGTAATGCTCTTCCCTACACCTTAGTGTAGTAGTTATTGAAAAGGGAGCCTTCGGGTCACTCTCAACTACGGTTGGCCAACTTACTTATAACCAAATGCTATATCATTAACTAACTGAAAATATGAAAGCCCAGTCAGCTGAATATGCCGACTGCATCTCTGCTGAGGGGTAACACCCCCAACCTAATTAGTATCCTTGATATGACACTAAGCTATCTGATGGTGAAGTTCCAGTCCTGGAGAATGTGGACTTCTACTTCATTACCATTAGTCCTGGGACCATTCCGACCCAGAGTGGTAGTACCTGATAGGGTCCCATCTGTGGGTCAAATTAAACTGTTTAATCATTTAACTATGTGCAAACAAATGACTGATGCTAAATTGAATTGTTAGTGCTTTTTTGGAGGGATTGGTTGGTTAGTTTTTATTGCATATCAACCTTTATAGGTTATTTAACACCTAATCCATTTTTATGCAAATAGTTCTATTTCAAACAATTCAGTTTAGCATGAGTACACAGTTTTATTGCCAAAAACATTTCTATTTCAAGCTATTCAGTTTAGTCAAACATTTCTATTTAGCATAAGTATGCAGTTCTATTTAACTCATAGATAGGGCCCTATCAGGTGCTACCACTCCGGGCTAAAGTGGACCTGGGAGCGATGGCAATGAAGGGGTACTCCACATTCCCAAAAGAGAAGCAGTTGGTGTATTTTACCCCCCCAGCCAACTGGGCAAGAATTGATAGTGTTCGGTAGCTATAACTTGAAACCATTTAACTGTGTGCAAACAAATGATTAATATTTATAGAATCATTTGTGTTAGATAGGAATACTAGAAACCACTTAACTGTATGGAATCAAATGAACTCTTCCTTGTTCAAAATGTTACCTACAAACTCTTCATTTGCAAATCCTATATATTTAATATATATGTATAAAGAGAATTTGGCATTAAATAACCTACAAGGGTTGATATGCCATAAAACCCAACCAAACCAAATCATAGATATTTAATATATATGTATAAAGAGGATTTGGCATTAAATAACCTCCAATGGTTGATATGCCATAAAACCCAACCAAACCAAATCATATATATTTAATATACATGTATAAATAGGATTTGGCATTAAATAACCTACAAGGGTTGATATGCCATGACATCCCACTTCAAAAATAAGTACTCATCTAGCAAAAAGCTTTAAAGTTTGGTTTGGTTTTATGGCATATCAACCATTATAGGTTATTTAATGTCAAATCCATTTTTATACATACAAACAGCTATATTTCAAACAATTCAGTTTAACATAATAATGCAATTTATTTCTATTTGACCCATTTTCAAACAGTTAATTTTAGCCTGAGTACAATTCAGTCTAGCATTAGTGCAGTTTTTTGTTTTCACACAGTTAAATGAAAAAAAACAGTTAATTTCAAACAATTCAGTTGAGCGTAAGCATACAGTTCTATTTGACCCACCGATAGGACCCTGTCAGGTGCCACCACCTCCAGGCCAGAGTGGACCTGGGAGCAATGGCATTGATAGGTACTCCACATTCCCCAAAACTCCAGCATTACTGAAGCCTCACCATCAAATTGTTTAGTGTTATATTCAGGACACTGGTTGGTGGAGGGAGTCTTTTCCATCTGCAGAGAGGCAGGCGGTATATTCTACAGCCCCAGTTGACTGGGACACTTTATAAAGTTCATTTTCAAACCAAACTTTCATATTTTTGACTGTGTAATGTTGCACTTGAAATATTAAAATCTTTGCATAGTTGGTTTAGAAGAAAGATTATTTATGAATATATATTGTAGTTATATGGGATATATATTAAATCCTCAAGTGTCGCTCATCATATGGTTACATTTTAATGTCAAGAATATCCTTTGCTTGTAGGAGTAATATCAGGTTTTGGCATCCATATTTCAGCTGTCTCATGGGACACTTATGAATTTAAATGGCTAAGTAAGAAATATAGTATGGCATATTTTGCATTTTTAAAAACAATGGACACTAGGTAAGGTGTGTGTGTGTGTGTGTGTGTGTGTGTGTGTGTGTGTATTTATATATTTATACGGATGTTTGGGTGTATTTTTATGTATATATGTATGTATATAGTGTATGTGTATGCTGTTATTGACTTTTGTGTGAAAGAGTGTTTATATTATATATATACGCACACACAAACATTATATCTTTTATATATATATATATATATATATAATGTGTGTGTGCATATGTGCATTTGTATATGTTCACGTACACTCATGCACACATGTATGCATATGTATGTTTATATCTGTGTGTTTGTTTTTATATATATATATATATTTTTGTATGTTTGTGTTTATGGTATGTTTAGTTATGTATATATATATATGTGTGTGTGTGTGTGTGTGTAGTATTATTTGTATGTGTATGTATATATATATATATATATGGTTTCCCTTTCAGTTATCAACTGTTCTATTGTTTGTTCTGGTGCTATCTAAAAGACGCCTATTGGATTTCTTTTCAAGATCTTATCTTTTTTCTTCATTTTTGTCAGCTATAATAAACACACTATTTTGAGGTATTTTCATTTTTTTTCTGAAAAAAAATTAACCTCAACTCTTTAATGGTATTTAAAGGAAAAGAATTTACCTCCCGTACTTCAATTGTTGAATATTTTCGCTATTCAACCTCGAGTAACCCTTTTTTTTTTTTTTTGCTTTGAAACCTGTTTTTATGGTAAGATAAAATTTTAATAATGCTGAGACAAGTATAGTTACCTTGTGTTCCTTGGATTTCTTTTTTAATTGTGTCTAAAAAAGAAATGCTATTTGAAAAATTGATCAACACTGTTGTCAGGTCTCAGAATATACAACCTGTATTCCCTGCCGAAGAGTATCCCCCCCCCCAAAGTAGTGTCTTTGATATAACTCTAAACTGTATCTGATGGCCCAGTTAACTGGAGTCTTCAGAATACACCAACCGAATCTCTGCTGAGGAGTAAAATCACACCAATGAGTGTCCTGGATATGACACTAAACAATCTGATGGTGAGGCTCCAGTAATACTGGAGATTTGGGGATTGCAAAGTACCCCTTCATTGTCATTGCTCCTAGGTCCACTCGGGCCCAGAGTGGTAGCACCTGATATGGTCTTATCTATTGATCGAATAGAACTGTTTAACTTACTGAATTGTTTGAAATAAAACTGTTTGATCATTTAACCATGTGTAAACAAATGACAGATGTTTGAGTTGAGTTGTTAGTGACACATAGCAAACTTGAAAGCATTAAACTATGTGCAAATAAATAATTAATTGTTAATAGAATTCTTTTTATTAGGGAAAAATTAGTGAAAGCATTTAACTGTGTGCAAAATAAATAAGCTCTTGCTTGTTCAAAAATGTTATCTACAAAATGTGTTTAGAAATCGTATATTTAATATATATGTATACAAAGGATTTTATTATTTATTTTGCATTAAATAACCTACAATGGTTGATATGCCATAAAACCCAACCAGACCAAATCATATATATTTAATATATATATATATATATATATATATAAAGAGGATTTGGCATTAAATAACCTACAAGGGTTGATATGCCATAAAACCCAACCCAACCAAACCAAATCATATATATTCAATATATATGTATAAAGAGGATTTGGCATTAAATAACCTACAAGGGTTGATATGCCATAAAACCCAACTCAACCAAACCAAATCATATATATTTAATTTATATGTATAAAGAGGATTTGGCATTAAATAACCTACAATGGTTGATATGCCATAAAACCCAACCCAACCAAATCCTATATATTTAATTTATATGTATAAAGAGGATTTGGCATTAAATAACCTACAATGGTTGATTTGCCATAAAACCCAATCAAACCAAATCATATATATTTAATTTATATGTATAAAGAGGATTTGGCATTAAATAACCTACAATGGTTGATATGTCATAAAACCCAACCAAACTAAATCCTATATATTTAATATAAATGTATAAATAGGATTTGGCATTAAATGACCTCAACTGGTTGATATGCCATAAAACTAAACTAAACCAAACTGATGGTAAGGTTTCAGTTGTAGTACTCTGGGGTGTGTACAGTGCCACTTTATTACCATTACTTCCAGCTCCACTCTGACCTGGGGGATTAGTGCCTTCTTGGGTACCATTTATGGGTCAAGGGGTCAAGTAGATTTTTTAAGAAATTATTTTATTTGATTAGACAGTGTGCAAAGAAAAAGAACTCTTAAGAAACAACTATAAAAAAATGTACAATAATTACACTTCCCCAACCTCTAGGCATAGAATAACTCTGGACAGGTTGACATGCCATTAAAATCAGTCTGTCAATCACATTTCTAGTTCATATAATCATAATTATTTGTATAAGATAGGAATACTTGATGTCATATAACTAAATAATTTGTATTAGATAGGAATACTTGATGCCATATAACTAGATTATTTGTATTAGATAGGAATACTTGATGCCATATAACTAAATAATTTGTATTAGATAGGAATACTTGATTCCATATAACTAGATTATTTGTATTAAGAATAGATACTTGAAGCTATAATTGTTTACTTTGGATTATCATTAGTTACTTTAAACCACATAACTATGTGTAAACAAATAACTATCATTAAATAGAAATGATGACTTGAAACTTTATAATAATTTTTATTAGATAGGAATACTTAAAACTATACAACTGTGTGCAAATTATTTGGTTTATTGTGTTTTATAGCATACCCAGCTTTTATGTAATTTCATGCCAATCCTGTTTATATATATATATATATATATATAAACAGGATTGGTATGAAAAATCCTGTTAAATTTTTTTCGTGTTTTTGATTTATATCAAAAACATAACAGGGTGGAAATAAATTTATAATCCTAATGTGACCAGTTTTGTTTTTTCTTAAAGAAGTATATATATATATATATATATATATATATATGCACTCAATTAAACAGTTTTGAGTATTATTATTTATTGTTTGTATACAGTTAAATGGTTTCTTGTATTGCTAACACTTATAGTTCTATTTGCACAAAGATGGTTTCAAGTATAAACAGTTCTTTTTGACCCATAAATGGGACTCTGACAAGTACTACCTCTCCAAGTCTGAGTGGATCTCTGATTACTGGTAATGAAGAGTACTTCACATTCCTCAAAGCTCCTGGGCTGGAGTGTTACCATTCAATGGTTTAGCATCCAAGACCCCCATAGGGTGAGGGTCTTACCCTTCTCTGCAGAAATGCAGTCGGCATATTCTACAGCTCCTGATGAATGGACTAGCCAATTATTTGTATCAAATAGGAATATTTGATATCATATAACTGTGTGCAAATTATTGGTATTGGATAGAAATACTTGATATCATATAACTGTGCAAAAAAAAAACTCTTAAGAAATGATTACTCAAATGTAAATATAAAATGAATGCAATTCTCTAACCCTTAGGCATAAAATAACCCTAGATAGGATGACATGCTCTGAAAATCAATCAATCGAAAATATATCTATGAAAATTTTTAAGATATTGACACTCATGATACTGTTTTGTCGAGAAACATTTGAGGATTATTTCTGCAACTGACTGTTGACTTAGGGCTGGAAATTAGACATTCCATAAAGTCTTCATCCTGTGTTTCTCTATGGAAACCATTATGTACAACATTTTTCTTTGAGTTTTTTTGATAAATGCGGTTTCTAAGGAATCATTTTCAATTTTTTCTCTCCCTCCACCCCCTAAAAAAATTCCAATATGTAATTTGTAACTCTTTAATTTTCTCACCCTGTCAGCCGGGGGTTGTCGAATATACTGACTGAATCTCAGCCGAGGCGTAAGTCCTTACATAAGGGACTACCTGTTGGGTGTGGGTGGGCACCCATAGTGCCTGAGGACGGGATCCTGGTAACTGAGTAGTCAGTGACCTGCAATACTCCTCTTTGGCTTTTACTTGACATTTGGTCGGAGAGGGTTGATCTGATCATTCGGATGGTCATGTCAAGCCATATGACCTTTTTAATTAAGTACCAGTAGTATTTTTCATATTGCTCTTATGGCAAACAAACACCCTAACCCTTTTTATCATATAGATAAGGTAGAACATATTGGTGACTGAAAGTTGTGGCTAAGAATCAACCACATTAAAAGAAACATTTAATATTATTCCTACCAGTTTATCAATACATATATACAAAAAAAAAGATGATTTGGCATTAAATAACCCACAAGTATTTATATGCCATTAGATAAAATAACCAGCCAGCAAACCTGAATTTTCCTTCTTTGTGAGCTGTGTACATAATCACTACTACTATGTTCCAGTTGATTTTGAGACTGATGGTCTCTCCTGCCTTTTGTACAAAAAAAAATACTCCTTCAAATTTCTTGTATGGATTTTAAGGTATGTTGCTTAACTACATCTGGTGGTGAGACTCCACTTCTGAAACCCTGTGGAGTGTGGTGTACTCTTTCTTTGCTATTACTCCCACATTTACTCTGACTGAAGCGGTAGTACTTGTTAGGGTTTCATCCCTGGCTCAAATAGATTTGTTTGAAAATTATTTGTAGAAATCTTCTTTTTTTTTATGGCTGGGCTGAGACTTTTTCTGCATCATTTCATAGGTTTTTATTTACTGTTCAGTGACAACTCTGTTTGGATATAACAGAGAAGTCTTTTATTTTTTTTAATGTCAAAGAAAGAATTTCAGACATTTCTATGGGAACGGATACAGGGCGTTGACAAGAGTATAACAGATGTTATTCTGGTACTAAATAAATACAAAACTTTAAGAATGAATGTCTAGAAGGTTGGGGGGGAATACAGGTGCCTGCATGATTTTAAAGAAAAGTGAATTAACCTGTCAGATAGGTCACTCACTAACCCTTTCTCTTTGAGATTATTCTCACTCATTCACTCTCTACATTTGCTATAATACTCACTCTAACTCTCCCTTTATGGTCATATTCTTTCAATTCTTTTTACTCTTTACAGCTGTAGTTTCTTTTTTATCACCACCCTATTGACAGGCCTTAAAATATACTTATTGCTTCCCCCCAAAGAGGTCTAGGTATGACACTAAACTGTATCTAGTGTTGAGGCACCATTTCTGGAGTTGAATGTGGAGTAGCTCTTTATTGCCATTACTCCTAGGTCCACTTTGACCTGGATTGGTTGTACCTGTTAAAGTCTAATCTATCGGTCAAATAGATCTGTTTGAAAACAACTATTTGATGCCATATTAATGTCAGTTATTTGTACTAAGAATGGTTACTTATGGCTATAATTGTTTACTAAGAATTATCATAAGTCACTTAAAACTGTGTTCAACCAGTTGACTGCTATTAAATAGAAATAATTTCTTGAAACCACATAATTATTTGTATTAGATAGGAATACTTGAAACTATACAGCTTTATGCAAATTATTTGTATTAGATATTAATACTTGTTATAACTGTGTGCAAAACTTCTTAAGAAACAATTATACAAAGATGTCACTGTACGATGAATGCAATTCTCTAACCTCGAGGCATAAAATAATCCTAGTTGGGCTGACAAAATCACTCAATCAGTCAGTCTATTTGATCATTCACCCATACTCTCACTCACTCTCTGACCAGCACAGTTATCTAGGGCTATAGAATACTTTGACTGCATCTCTGCAGTGGGGTAAGACCCCCTACCACCACAATAACAAGTGTTCTGCATATGACACTAAACAATCTGATGTTCAGGCTCTAGTGATGCTGTAGCTTTTGGAAATGCAGAGTACCTTTTTATTACCATTGCTGCCAGGTCCATAGTCAAATGACTATGCTAAATTGAATTGTTTGAAATAGAATTGTTTTTATATTTAACTGTGTGTAAACAAACGACTGATATTTAATTGAAATGTTAGTGATACATAGCAATACTCGGAATTATTTAACTTATGTTTACAAATCATTTATATCTACTGTGTATGTGTAATATAATGGCCGAGGGATTTCGTTTTTTGCCTTTGGGTTTAGTTAGGCTGAGAACCTTTCGGCTCAGTGCATGGGTTACTTAGGTGCAACATTAACACAGGTGTTCACGCGCGCGGGCGGAGCTGACGTGTCACTCAGAGATGTCGCAATAGCCCAGATGGGAAACAGGGCTAGAGAGTGCGGGTGACGTCACGCACCGGAAGCGCGCGGAGGATTTGGGGGATTTTGAAAAAGTCAGTTAGTTGAGTTGAGAACAAGACACCAAACGAGAAGGGTCGGCTTTCGGGGCTCACAGAGGCCAGATGAATTTGCGCACTACGGGCGCTGCACAAGATGGGGGGGTGCAGATGAAAAAGCCAGAATAGAAAGAATGTGTATCTCTCTCCTTATGTCGAAGAACCTTTAAACTCAAAGGTAATAAAAAGTTTCGTACCTGAACTAAGAAGTTGTTACGTGTTTTTTGTTTTTCGGGATTCCTTTGTTCTATGTATATATATGTTATGAACATTCTATGTACGTTTCACATATCTGTATCATGGGTGTGGTACATATGAATAAACCAGATTTGGCATTAAATAACCTGCAAGGGTTGATATGCCATAAAACCAAACCAAACTTTTCTTTAATAAATTTGACCTTTTCTTTGATGGTATTATACAGATCCCACTGCATACCATTTGCATAAAAATTAATTCTGTAAATTTAACAAAAGTTCACCTCAAACTGAATATGACCAATGTTTTTGAAGTTCCACATCGTTATCATTGTAGAGGATGAACACAGCGACTTTAGTTCAAATCCTGGACTAAGTTGTTTGCATTTCATATAGTTCTAATATCCTTGGGAAAGGTAAGAATCCAACCACTCTCCCTCCAGCTATGGGTAAATAGTAGGGCAGTCTGGGTTCTTCAACCTTGGCATGGCATCCAGTCTAGAAGAAGAAAAACTCTGAGTTCAAACATGTTAAACTCCACTTAAAAATCTGCCCTTGTATCACATCCTGCTCATAAAGAGGGTTTAGTTAATACATATATCCAATGTCCTGCTTATATCTATTGAAATGTGTCAAATTTGATCCATAGCCTCTATCATCTCATTTGTCTTTTCTCTCATTGTCTTTGCTTTTTAAAAAGAAGATAGCAGCCAAGTTTGGTTGAAACTACAGACCCTCAAAGGAAAAGAAACTAAATAAAGTCGATAATTTGGTCACATGGCTGTTTTTATTCATAAAGACCAATGTTGTGGTAGAATATTTGAATATTAACACTCGGTCAGCTAAGTAGACCGAACTATTCTTGCCATTTGGCCATTTTATTAACAAAATTTTCTGTTTTCACTTTCAGCAGTGCCGAAGATAACCTACTTATACAGAAAGAAATTCGAAAGTTGAAGACTCGTATACGAGACCTGGAATATATGTGAGTTTCCGTTATATACTCAGCTATTCTGTTTTAGAACATTTTTTTAAGATCTATCACTTTCTCTCTCTGCTTGCAATCATAATTACTCTCATTCTCTCTTTTGCAGTCATAATCACTCTTTCTTTCTCTTTGCCGTAATAATCTCTCTCTCTCTCTGTTGTTATAATCCCTCATCTCTCTCTCTCTCTTTTGCTATCATAATCACTCTCCACTTTCTCTCTCTCTCCAGTCATAATCTCTCTCTCTCTCTCTCTCTCTCTCTCTCCCTTTCTCTTTATGGTTATTCTCTCTCTCTCTCTCTGTTGTTATAATCCCTCATCTCTCTCCTTGCAATCATAATTACTTTCTCTCTTTCTTGTCATAATCTCTCTCTGTCTCTATCTTTGTAGTTATAATCACTCTCTCTCTCTGTTATTATAATCACTCATCTCTCTTTCTCTATCATAATCACTCTCCACTTTCTCTCTCTCTCTCTCCCACTCTCTCCAGTCATAATCACCCTTTCCCTCTCTCTCCCTTTCTCTTTCCCTCTCTCTCCCTTTCTCTTTCCCTCTCTCTCCCTTTCTCTTTATGGTTATTCTCTCTCTCTCTCTCTCTCTCTCTCTCTCTCTTATTCATTTCCTTATTTGCTCAACTATTCTATTTTTGTACTTCTTTTTTTATCATCCACAAAGTCAACTTAAGCAAGACCAGTTGGCCATGATTTGCAAAGGTTTACAAAAGATCAATTACTATTGTACAGCGAATTTGATCCTCACTAGGTACCCCATATTTTCAGCTTTGAAGAGGCAGTTCAAATCATGTACAATGTTTTTTGTGTTTTACTTCACACTAATGTTTCGGAAAAAGCCATGAATCTATCTGTTCTTCTTCCCCCTTCAGCTGTTAGTAAACCCTTGAGCGGACTAGATTCCTTAGCTTTGGTTAGACAACCAGTCTAGGAGAAGGAAAAGTTTGTATTCAAATCAACTGTACTGTGCCTAAAAATTGATCTTGTGTCACAACTTGCTGGTAAACAAGGGGTTGGGTTAATACATAAAGGTATTTTATGGATCTTATGTCACATCCGACCAATGGTAGAGGGGGTGCTTGCCTTCAGCCTTGTGCCAAATCCAAGTTGTTATTATCATTGTATTCTATACATCAAGTCATTCCAACAGTCCACATTCCCTTGATTCCCTGGTTGCATTTCACATAGCACTAATATCCTTGGGAAAGGTATGAATCCAATTATTCACCCTCCAGCTATGGGTAAATAGTAGGGCAGACTAGGTTCTTCAGTCTTGGTGAGGCAACTAGTCTAGGAGAAGGAAAACTCTGAATTCAAACTTGTTAAAACGGAGGTGCCTGTGGTGTAGTCGTTATCGTCGTAGGAAATGGACACGGCGACACGAGTTCAAATCCTGGACGAGACTGATTGCATTTCACATAGCACTAATACCCTTGGGAAAGGTATGAATCCAATTATTCCCTCTCCAGCTATGGGTAAATAGTAGGACAGACTAGGTTCTTCAGCTTTGGTTAGGCAACTAGTCTAGGAGAAGGAAAACTCTGAATTCAAACCTGTTAAACTCCGCTTAAAAATTGACCTTGTGTCATATCCTGCCCGAGCGGAGGGGTTGGTAAATAGTACCATTGCTCTAGCTAAGTCTTCTAGAAGGCATCCAGTCTCTGCTCAGAGCTGATGAATGTAATTTTTTGCTGGTCAGCCAACACTAGTGTGCCCATAAGTGGTAGTCCATTGGAGAATATTGCTTATGAATTCGTCCTTTCATCTCTCACAGTACCCAGCATATCTTGCTGGTCTTACTTGGATAGTTTAAGAGATAGGAAGTAAGTGGCCGTACAGGTGCTGTTTTGTAGGGTGTTGCTTCCAAGACTTTTTCAAAACAGCACGCATGCAGTATCCTCATGTCATTCAAATCTAGCTTTTTCCAGAGTTCAAGTGGTGCATCCATACAATAGTGGTGAGACTGCTACAGTTTCAAAGAATTCCCATTCCATTTTATCAGAGATCAAGTCAGACTAATTTTAAAAGTGCACACTATCATTATGTAATAGTTATCCAGTCTTGGAGCAGTGAGACTGATCTTCACTTGGTGCTCCATACTTTCAGCCTTGTGCCATATTTAACTATACTTAAGATCGCCTCTCATAGTATTTAGTTTTGGAATTCTTTTAAAAAGCATAGATGTGAATGCATGTAGTGTTTCAGTATAATGGTTAGCTATTTGAAATAGAACTGTTTTAATGTTTAAGACTGTGTTGGTTGAGGTGGAACTGTTTTGATATTTAAACTGTGTACTTATGCTAAACAAAATAGTTTTGAAATTTAACAGTGTGTAAACAAAAAACTGTACATATACTAAACTGATTTGTTTGAAATAGAACTGTTCATATGTATAAATATGGATATGGCATTAATAACCTACAATGGTTGATGTGCCCTAAAATCAGTTTTGCAAAATTTTGCACTAGACTGTAACATGCCAAACTCGCCTGATACTCTCCAAATGCTATTCACTACACATTTAGGCCTACTTGACCTCCTGATCATTGAGTTTCTTGCAACCTGAATAAAATTTCTAGTGTTACATAGCTGATATGTGGATGTGTGAAATAGACATAGGGAATCTGAAATACACGCGAAATACTTTACGACTTAGTTCAGGTATGAAACTTTTTATTACCTTTGAAGAGAGAGAGAGAGACACAATCTTTCTATGCTGACTGCTTTTACATCGTCAGCTCTCAACCCAACTAACACGCGGCACCCATAGCGCACAAAGTCGTCTGGCCTCGCCCAAGTCTGAATCTCAACTTTTTCGTTCGGAGGCAGGAACTCAACTCACTGCTTTTTCTCAAATCCCAAAATCCTCAGCCCACGCTTCTGGTGTGTGACGTCACTAACATCCCCTGGTCCTAATTCCTATCTGGGATTTTTATTTTGACATCTCTGAATGACATATCCTCTCCGCACACGTGTGAACACCTGCATTAATGTTGTACCTAACTAACCCATGCACTGAGCCTAAAGGTTCTCATCCTAACTAAACCAAAAGGCAAGATATACAAAACGAAATCCCTCTGCAATTATATTACATTAGAGGTGGGGTGTCCTCGTGGCGTAATGGTTAAAGCGATGGACTGCAGGATCGTAGTACACAAGTTCGTACTCCAGTCGCGCTATTACTTTGACTTTCGGGCAATTACCCTTGGGAAAGGTATGAACCCCCTTATCCTCCCAGCTATGGGTTGAATAGTACCACAACTGTTCTTCTAGGAGAATGGCTTTGGCATTAAATAACCTATAAAGAGTTGATATGCCATTAAACAAAGAAACCAACCAACCAACCAACCATATTACACTAGAAGCATATGATTACTGTTCTGTGATCAATAATATCTTCCCTTTTTGCGGAACAAATATTTTGGTCTTTTCCGTGATGTTGTGGCCCAGTTCAAACTTGTAGACAGGAATTCCTTAATTATGCTATGTTGCATGTTCATCTTTTCAGCTTTTAAATTATACACGGAGTGAAGGAATGCACAATGTGTCAGTACACCAACTAAACAAATACAACCAAAGTGGGTTCATTCCATGACTTTGACTGCTTTGATCACATGATGTACATGTCACAATTTAGCACGCCTCAAAATATTGCAAAAATGTGTATATATATATATATATATATATATACCTAACCCCTTCATTATGAGTCGGTTGTGACACTTTGTCAGATTTTTTTTAAGCAGTGTTTAATATGTTTGAATCTAGAGTTTTGCTTTTATTTGCTATGAGAAGGTTGAAGAGTCAGTCTGCCCTACTATTTACCTATAGCTGGAGAGAGAGAATAGCTGGATGCATACCTTTCCTAAGGGAACTAATGCTACGTAAGATACCACCAGCTTTGTCCTGGATTTAGACTCAGGTCACTGTCCATTTGCCGATAACCATCACATCACAAACACCTACTTAATGTGTATGTGAGTGTATATACAAATTCAGATTTTTTTTTTTTTTTTTTTTTTTTTTTTGCAGAAAGAAAAAATATCCTGAAGTAACGTTCTTGACTTACAAAGATCGAAAAAGAATATTGGTAAGTGTGACAATTTTGTTTCTATTTATTTATATGGATTATTATTATTTTACTCTTTATGATTTTTTTTTTCTCTGAAGTCCAAATGACAGCTCTCTAGAACTGTCCTATCTTAGCCAATCTCAGCAGTGCTGTGGTCTAGATTTCTAGATCCTCCTATTCTCTTTTCTTGGTTCTTGAGATGTGTTCTGAGTGCTCCTATTATGATTAGTATTACTGTCACCTTCAAATTCTATAACTTTTTTTCAGCCCTATCAGCTGGGGCTGTAGACTACACTGCATCTCTACAGAAGAGTAAAACCCCCACCACCATGAGTGTCCTGGATATGACATTAAACTATTTGATGGTGAGACTCCAGCCCTGGAGCTTTGGGGAATGTGAAGTACACCTTCATTGCCATTGCTCCCAGGTCCACTCTGACCCAAAGTGGAAGCAACTGACAGGGTCCTATCTATGAATCAAAAAAAACAAACTCTGTGTGCAAACAAATAACTGATGTTAAGTTGTGACTGTTATAAAGCAATACTTGAATTATGGCACAAGGCTGAAAGTATGGAGCTCCTCACTGTTCCAAGACTGGATAGCTATTACAAAATGATAGCATGCACTTTTAAAATTAGTCTGACTTGATCTCTGATAAAATGGAATGGGAATTCTTTGAAACTGTAACAGTCTCACTACTATTGTATGGATGCACCACTTGAACTCTAGAAAAAGCTAGATTTGAATGACATGAGGATACTGCATGCATGCTGTTTTGAACAAGTCCTGGAAGCAACACCCTACAAAACAGCAGCCACTTACCTCCTATCTCTCAAACTATCCAAGTAAGACCAGCAAGATATGCTGGTCCTGGAAGCAACACCCTATAAATATTTGCAAGAAAGAGCTCAGGTTCGTTTAAGAATGTTATCAGCTTATCAGCAAAATATGTTATCAACCTACAGTGGTTCATTTACCCTAAAACTAAACCAAACCAAATTATATATATTTAATATATATGTATAGAGAGGATTTGGCATTAAATAACCTACAAGGGTTGATATGCCATAAAACCCAACCAAACTAAATCCTATATATTTAATATATATGTATAAAGAGGATTTGGCATTAAATAACCTACAAGGGTTGATATGCCATAAAACCCAACCAAACTAAATCCCATATATTTAATATATATGTATAAAGAGGATTTGGCATTAAATAACCTACAATGGTTGATATGCCATAAAACCAATTAAACCTAAACAATTTTTTTAACTGACTTTCTCTTTATTTTACCTGTATTCTGCTGGAATGGTGAAGTCTATTTGCTGATTTGTTTGTTTCTTAATTATTACAACTAAATTAAAAAAAGAGAAAGGCAGTAAATAGCCAGACAAGGGTTTGGATTTGTCCAACTTTTCACTGTTAGATTTGACAATTGAATCATTGCATAGTGGAGTTGGAAGTACGCATGAATTGAGTCTCATGCCTGGCTGTTACAAAAAAAATTTCCTCCCCTCAGCAATTTGCCCTTTGGTGCCAAGCGATAAATAAACTCAGCCCTGATAAGCAGGTATGACCTGGGAAGAAGGCCCCTTCTTCTTGCGACCAGATCAACTTTATATAATGCACCTGGCACGAATGCTAGATGGACCTGGCTGGGGGACAGGTAAAAAAGGGTTGGCCTGTTGTAAAAAATTAACCAACCAACTAACTTGAAGTCACTCTCTCTCACTTGTATTATTTTGCAACCCATTCTCCTATTTCTTTGCAGATATATTTTTCTATCTCTCCCTCTCTCTTTTTTGTTAAAAAAGTAGATTTCCTACCTGACTGGTCAATTCACTCTCCTTTAAAATCATGCAGATACCTGTATTCCCTTGACGCCCCAGACATCCATTCTTTAAGCTTTGTATTTATTCAGTACCGGAATAACGTCTCTTATACTCTTGTCAATGCTTTGTATTTGTTCTTATAGAAATGTCTGAAATTCTTTCTTCTCTTTTTTTTTTTTGACTTTTAAAGAAATCAAAGCTTTCACTGTTATATACAACCTAGACAAATTATTTTTATTTGAAATATGCATATATATATATATTAGATGAAAAAGAAATATCTAAAAAAGCGGGGATGGAGGAAGATAAAAAAAATTCTTCATGACATTGTCACAAAGATAAACATTGAAACATTCTTTGGCACATGCTTACATGCAATGTCTAAAACAATGAATACTCTCTTTCTCCAACTATTCTCCCACCTTTACAATCACTCTCACTTTCTCTCTGTGAACTATTCCTCACCCTTTACAATCACTCTCTCACTCTGTCTCTCTCCTAACTATTCTCCTACCTTTACAATAACTCTCACTTTCTCTCTGAGAACTATTCCTCAGCCTTTACAATCACTCTCTCTCTCTCACTCTCTCTCTCTCCTAACTATTCTCCTACCTTTACAATAACTCTCACTTTCTCTCTGTGAACTATTCCTCAGCCTTTACAATCACTCTCTCTCTCACTCTCTCTCTCCCAACTATTCTCTTACCTTTACAATATCTCTCACTTTCTCTCTGTGAACTATTCTTCAGCCTTTACAATCACTCTCTCTCTCACTCTCTCTCTCCCAACTATTCTCCTACCTTTACAACAACGCTCACTTTCTGTCTGTGAACTATTCCTCAGCCTTTACAATCACTCTCTCTCTCACTCTCCCTCTCCCAACTATTCTCCTACCTTTACAATAACTCTCACTTTCTCTCTGTGAACTATTCCTCAGCCTTTACAATCACTCTCTCTCTCACTCTCTCTCTCCCAACTATTCTCTTACCTTTACAATAACTCTCACTTTCTCTCTGTGAACTATTCCTCAGCCTTTACAATCACTCTCTCTCTCTCAACTATTCTCCTACCTTTACAATAACTCTCACTTTCTCTCTGAGAACTATTCCTCAGCCTTTACAATCACTCTCTCTCTTTCAAATATTCTCCTACCTTTACAATAACTCTCACTTTCTCTCTGTGAACTATTCCTCAGCCTTTACAATCACTCTCTGTCTCACTCTCTCTCTCCCAACTATTCTCCTACCTTTACAATAACTCTCACTTTCTCTCTGTGAACTATTCCTCAGCCTTTACAATCACTCTCTCTCTCACTCTTTCTCTCCCAACTATTCTCCTACCTTTACAATAACTCTCACTTTCTCTCTGTGAACTATTCCTCAGCCTTTACAATCACTCTCTCTCTCTCTCTCACTCTCTCTCTCTCTCTCACTCTCTCTCTCCCAACTATTCTCCTACCTTTACAATAACTCCCCCTTTCTCTCTGTGAACTATTCCTCAGCCTTTACAATCACACTCTCTCTCACTCTCTCTCTCCCAACTATTCTCCTACCTTTACAATAACTCTCACTTTCTCTCTGTGAACTATTCCTCAGCCTTTACAATCACTCTCTCTCTCTCACTCTCAACTATTCTCCTACCTTTACAATAACTCTCACTTTCTCTCTGTGAACTATTCCTCAGCCTTTACAATCACTCTCTCTCTCTCACTCTCTCTCTCCCAACTATTCTCTTACCTTTACAATAACTCTCACTTTCTCTCTGTGAACTATTCCTCAGCCTTTACAATCACACTCTCTCTCCCAACTATTCTCCTACCTTTACAATAACTCTCACTTTCTCTCTGTGAACTATTCCTCAGCCTTTAAAATCATTCTCTCTCTCTCTCACTCTCTCTCTCCCAACTATTCTCCTACCTTTACAATAACTCTCACTTTCTCTCTGTGAACTATTCCTCAGCCTTTACAATCACTCTCTCTCTCCCAACTATTCTCCTACCTTTACAATAACTCTCACTTTCTCTCTGAGAACTATTCCTCAGCCTTTAAAATCACTCTCTCTCTCTCTCACTCTCTCTCTCCCAACTACTCTCCTACCTTTACAATAACTCTCACTTTCTCTCTGTGAACTATTCCTCAGCCTTTACAATCACTCTCTCTCTCTCTCTCTCTCTCCTAACTATTCTCCTACCTTTACAATAACTCTCACTTTCTCTCTGTGAACTATTCCTCAACCTTTACAATCACTCTCTCTCTTTCAAATATTCTCCTACCTTTACAATAACTCTCACTTTCTCTCTGTGAACTATTCCTCAGCCTTTACAATCACTCTCTCTC
The DNA here is from genome assembly GCA_963585895.1 of Sepioteuthis lessoniana. Classification (NCBI taxonomy): domain Eukaryota; kingdom Metazoa; phylum Mollusca; class Cephalopoda; order Myopsida; family Loliginidae; genus Sepioteuthis; species Sepioteuthis lessoniana. Next base: position 48,136,251 of record OY757946.1, read on the forward strand.
TCTCTCTCTCACTCTCTCTCTCCCAACTATTCTCCTACCTTTACAATAACTCCCACTTTCTCTTTGTGAACTATTCCTCAGCCTTTACAATCACTCTCTCTCTCTCAACTATTCTCCTACCTTTACAATAACTCTCACTTTCTCTCTGTGAACTATTCCTCAGCCTTTACAATCACTCTCTCTCTTTCAAATATTCTCCTACCTTTACAATAACTCTCACTTTCTCTCTGTGAACTATTCCTCAGCCTTTACAATCACTCTCTCTCTCACTCTCTCTCTCCCAACTATTCTCCTACCTTTAAAATAACTCTCACTTTCTCTCTGTGAACTATTCCTCAGCCTTTACAATCACTCTCTCTCTCTCAACTATTCTCCTACCTTTACAATAACTCTCACTTTCTCTCTGTGAACTATTCCTCAGCCTTTACAATCACTCTCTCTCTCACTCTCTCTCTCCCAACTATTCTCCTACCTTTACAATAACTCCCACTTTCTCTCTGTGAACTATTCCTCAGCCTTTACAATCACTCTCTCTCTTTCAAATATTCTCCTACCTTTACAATAACTCTCACTTTCTCTCTGTGAACTATTCCTCAGCCTTTACAATCACTCTCTGTCTCACTCTCTCTCTCCCAACTATTCTCCTACCTTTACAATAACTCTCACTTTCTCTCTGTGAACTATTCCTCAGCCTTTACAATCACTCTCTCTCTCTCACTCTCTCTCTCCCAACTATTCTCTTACCTTTACAATAACTCTCACTTTCTCTCTGTGAACTATTCCTCAGCCTTTACAATCACACTCTCTCTCCCAACTATTCTCCTACCTTTACAATAACTCTCACTTTCTCTCTGTGAACTATTCCTCAGCCTTTAAAATCATTCTCTCTCTCTCTCACTCTCTCTCTCCCAACTATTCTCCTACCTTTACAATAACTCTCACTTTCTCTCTGTGAACTATTCCTCAGCCTTTACAATCACTCTCTCTCTCCCAACTATTCTCCTACCTTTACAATAACTCTCACTTTCTCTCTGAGAACTATTCCTCAGCCTTTAAAATCACTCTCTCTCTCTCTCACTCTCTCTCTCCCAACTACTCTCCTACCTTTACAATAACTCTCACTTTCTCTCTGTGAACTATTCCTCAGCCTTTACAATCACTCTCTCTCTCTCTCACTCTCTCTCTCCTAACTATTCTCCTACCTTTACAATAACTCTCACTTTCTCTCTGTGAACTATTCCTCAACCTTTACAATCACTCTCTCTCTTTCAAATATTCTCCTACCTTTACAATAACTCTCACTTTCTCTCTGTGAACTATTCCTCAGCCTTTACAATCACTCTCTCTCTCTCTCTCTCTCACTCTCTCTCTCCCAACTATTCTCCTACCTTTACAATAACTCCCACTTTCTCTCTGTGAACTATTCCTCAGCCTTTACAATCACTCTCTCTCTCTCAACTATTCTCCTACCTTTACAATCACTCTCACTTTCTCTCTGTGAACTATTCCTCAGCCTTTACAATCACTCTCTCTCTTTCAAATATTCTCCTACCTTTACAATAACTCTCACTTTCTCTCTGTGAACTATTCCTCAGCCTTTACAATCACTCTCTCTCTCACTCTCTCTCTCCCAACTATTCTCCTACCTTTAAAATAACTCTCACTTTCTCTCTGTGAACTATTCCTCAGCCTTTACAATCACTCTCTCTCTCTCAACTATTCTCCTACCTTTACAATAACTCTCACTTTCTCTCTGTGAACTATTCCTCAGCCTTTACAATCACTCTCTCTCTCACTCTCTCTCTCCCAACTATTCTCCTACCTTTACAATAACTCCCACTTTCTCTCTGTGAACTATTCCTCAGCCTTTACAATCACTCTCTCTCTTTCAAATATTCTCCTACCTTTACAATAACTCTCACTTTCTCTCTGTGAACTATTCCTCAGCCTTTACAATCACTCTCTCTCTCTCTCTCTCTCAACTATTCTCCTACCTTTACAATAACGCTCACTTTCTCTCTGTGAACTATTCCTCAGCCTTTACAATCACTCTCTCTCTCACTCTCTCTCTCCCAATTATTCTCCTACCTTTACAATAACTCTCACTTTCTCTCTGTGAACTATTCCTCAGCCTTTACAATCACTCTCTCTCTCACTCTCTCTCTCCCAACTATTCTCTTACCTTTACAATAACTCTCACTTTCTCTCTGTGAACTATTCCTCAGCCTTTACAATCACTCTCTCTCTCTCTCTCTCTCTCTCTCTCTCTCTCAACTATTCTCCTACCTTTACAATAACTCTCACTTTCTCTCTGAGAACTATTCCTCAGCCTTTACAATCACTCTCTCTCTTTCAAATATTCTCCTACCTTTACAATAACTCTCACTTTCTCTCTGTGAACTATTCCTCAGCCTTTACAATCACTCTCTCTCTCACTCTCTCTCTCCCAACTATTCTCCTACCTTTACAATAACTCCCACTTTCTCTCTGTGAACTATTCCTCAGCCATTACAATCACACTCTCTCTCACTCTCTCTCTCTCCCAACTATTCTCCTACCTTTACAATAACTCTCACTTTCTCTCTGTGAACTATTCCTCAGCCTTTACAATCACTCTCTCTCTCTCAACTATTCTCCTACCTTTACAATAACTCTCACTTTCTCTCTGTGAACTATTCCTCAGCCTTTACAATCACTCTCTCTCTCACTCTCTCTCTCCCAACTATTCTCCTACCTTTACAATAACTCCCACTTTCTCTCTGTGAACTATTCCTCAGCCTTTACAATCACTCTCTCTCTTTCAAATATTCTCCTATCTTTACAATAACTCTCACTTTCTCTCTGTGAACTATTCCTCAGCCTTTACAATTACTCTCTGTCTCACTCTCTCTCTCCCAACTATTCTCCTACCTTTACAATAACTCTCACTTTCTCTCTGTGAACTATTCCGCAGCCTTTACAATCACTCTCTCTCTCTCAACTATTCTCCTACCTTTACAATAACTCTCACTTTCTCTCTGTGAACTATTCCTCAGCCTTTACAATCACTCTCTCTCTCTCTCACTCTCTCTCTTTCAAATATTCTCCTACCTTTACAATAACTCTCACTTTCTCTCTGTGAACTAATCCTCAGCCTTTACAATCACTCTCTCTCTCTCACTCTCTCTCTCCCAACTATTCTCTTACCTTTACAATAACTCTCACTTTCTCTCTGTGAACTATTCCTCAGCCTTTACAATCACTCTCTCTCTCTCTCTCTCTCTCTCAACTATTCTCCTACCTTTACAATAACTCTCACTTTCTCTCTGAGAACTATTCCTCAGCCTTTACAATCACTCTCTCTCTTTCAAATATTCTCCTACCTTTACAATAACTCTCACTTTTTCTCTGTGAACTAATCCTCAGCCTTTACAATCACTCTCTCTCTCTCACTCTCTCTCTCCCAACTATTCTCTTACCTTTACAATAACTCTCACTTTCTCTCTGTGAACTATTCCTCAGCCTTTACAATCACTCTCTCTCTCACTCTCTCTCTCCCAACTATTCTCCTACCTTTACAATAACTCTCACTTTCTCTCTGTGAACTATTCCTCAGCCTTTACAATCACTCTCTCTCTCACTCTCTCTCTCCCAACTTTTTTCTTACCTTTACAATAACTCTCACTTTCTCTCTGTGAACTATTCCGCAGCCTTTACAATCACTCTCTCTCTCTCAACTATTCTCCTACCTTTACAATAACTCTCACTTTCTCTCTGTGAACTATTCCTCAGCCTTTACAATCACTCTCTCTCTCTCTCACTCTCTCTCTTTCAAATATTCTCCTACCTTTACAATAACTCTCACTTTCTCTCTGTGAACTAATCCTCAGCCTTTACAATCACTCTCTCTCTCTCACTCTCTCTCTCCCAACTATTCTCTTACCTTTACAATAACTCTCACTTTCTCTCTGTGAACTATTCCTCAGGCTTTACAATCACTCTCTCTCTCACTCTCTCTCTCCCAACTATTCTCCTACCTTTACAATAACTCCCACTTTTTCTCTGTGAACTAATCCTCAGCCTTTACAATCACTCTCTCTCTCTCACTCTCTCTCTTTCAAATATTCTCCTACCTTTACAATAACTCTCACTTTCTCTCTGTGAACTATTCCTCAGCCTTTACAATCACTCTCTCTCTCACTCTCTCTCTCCCAACTATTCTCTTACCTTTACAATAACTCTCACTTTCTCTCTGTGAACTATTCCTCAGCCTTTACAATCACACTCTCTCTCACTCTCTCTCTCCCAACTATTCTCCTACCTTTACAATAACTCCCACTTTCTCTCTGTGAACTATTCCTCAGCCTTTACAATCACACTCTCTCTCACTCTCTCTCTCCCAACTATTCTCATACCTTTACAATAACTCTCACTTTCTCTCTGTGAACTAATCCTCAGCCTTTACAATCACTCTCTCTCTCTCACTCTCTCTCTCCCAACTATTCTCTTACCTTTACAATAACTCTCACTTTCTCTCTGTGAACTATTCCTCAGGCTTTACAATCACTCTCTCTCTCACTCTCTCTCTCCCAACTATTCTCCTACCTTTACAATAACTCCCACTTTCTCTCTGTGAACTATTCCTCAGCCTTTACAATCACTCTCTCTCTTTCAAATATTCTCCTACCTTTACAATAACTCTCACTTTCTCTCTGTGAACTATTCCTCAGCCTTTACAATCACTCTCTCTCTCACTCTCTCTCTCCCAACTATTCTCTTACCTTTACAATAACTCTCACTTTCTCTCTGTGAACTATTCCTCAGCCTTTACAATCACACTCTCTCTCACTCTCTCTCTCCCAACTATTCTCCTACCTTTACAATAACTCCCACTTTCTCTCTGTGAACTATTCCTCAGCCTTTACAATCACACTCTCTCTCACTCTCTCTCTCCCAACTATTCTCATACCTTTACAATAACTCTCACTTTCTCTCTGTGAACTATTCCTCAGCTTTTACAATCACTCTCTCTCTCACTCTTTCTCAACTATTCTCATACCTTTACAATAACTCTCACTTTCTCTCTGTGAACTATTCCTCAGCCTTTACAATCACTCTCTCTCTCACTCTCTCTCTCCCAACTACTCTCCTACCTTTACAATAACTCTCACTTTCTCTCTGTGAACTATTCCTCAGCCTTTACAATCACTCTCTCTCTCTCTCTCTCACTCTCTCTCTCCCAACTATTCTACTACCTTTACAATAACTCTCACTTTCTCTCTGTGAACTATTCCTCAGCCTTTACAATCAATCTCTCTTCCTCTTTTCGAACTATTTTACAATCACTCTCACTGTATTTCTCTCTCTTCTCACTAATTTCCTGTCTTTATAATCTCTCTCTCTCTCTCTCTCTCTAAACTATTCTTCAACCTTTACAATTTCTCTCTCTCTCCCCTTTGTGTGAACTACTCTTCAGCCTTCACAATTACTCTCTCACTCTGTCTTTGCCCAATTGGCTGGGGCTGTAGAATGCACCAACTGCACCTGTGCCGTGGGGTAAGACCCCCACCCACCCAACGAGTATCCTGGATATGACGCTAAACAATCTAATGGTGAGGCTCCAGTAATGCTGAAGCTTTGGGGAATGTGGAGTACCCCTACATTGCCATTACTCCCAGCTCCACTCTAGCCTGGAGTGGTAGCACCTGATAGGGTCCTATCTATGGGTCAAATAGAACTAAACCGCATACTTATGCTAAACTGAATTGTTTGAAATAGAATTGTTTTGATATGTAAACTGCATACTATGCTAAACTGAATTATTTAAAATGGAACTGTTTTTGACACTGAAACTGTACTTACACTAAACTGAATTGTTTAAAATAGAATTGTTTTGATATTTTACTGTGTGTAAACAAAAAAATAGCTTGAAATAGAAATGATTTTAACAATTAAACTATGTACTCATGCTAAACTGAAGTGTTTATTTATATAAAAATGGATTTGGCATTAAATAACCTCCAAAGGTTGATATGCCATAAAACCCAAACAAACAAACCAAACCAATCTCTCTCTTGTCCAGTCTGCTGGGGCTGTAGAATACACTGACTGCTTCTCTGCTGAGGAGTAAGACTCCCCAACCAACAAGTGTCCTGAACAATCTGATGGTGAGGCTCCAGAAATGTTGGAGCTTCGGGGAATGCGGAGTACCCCTTCATTGCAATTGCTCCCAGGTCCACTCCAGCCCGAAATGATAGCACCTGATCTATGGGTTAAATAGAATTAAACTGCATACTTATGCTAAAATGAACTATTTGAAATAGGACTGTTTTTGACATTGAAACTGTACTTATACTAAACTGAATTGTTTAATATAGAACTGTTTTAACAGTTAACTGTGTGTGAAGAAAATCTATACTTATTCTAGGGGGTGTCCTTGTGGCGTAATGGTTAAAGCGATGGACTGCGTAATTGTTGTAAGTGAGTTTGTATTGCAGTCGCACTATTATGTTCACTTTCGGACAAATACCTTTAGGAAAGGTATGAACCCCCTTATCCCCCCAGCTATGGGTTAAATAGTACCACTACTGTTCTTCTGAGAGAATGGCTTTGGCATTAAATAACCTACAAAGGTTGATATGCCATTAAACAAAGAAACCAAGCCTATACTTATACTAAACTAAATTGTTTGAAATAGAAATAGAAATGTTTTTGACAATTAAACTGTGTACCCATGCTTAATTGAATTGTTTGAAATAGAACTGGTTATTTGTATAAAAATTGATTTGGCATTAAACAACTACAAAGTTTGATATGCCATAAAACCCAACCAACCAATCTCCCTCTCTCTCCCTGAGGTCTTTGTCTAATGCTGTCTATTCTTCTTCTCCCTCTCTTCCTCTGGAGTTATCATCTATCTCTTTTCTTCTCTCTCTCATCAATCAATGCACATTTAACCTTATGCAATAAATTTGAACTTCTTATGTTTCATAGTATCATTTAGAACCTACTGCGTACCATTTTCAGGAGAAGAATTGTTGTATAGTCCTTATTCAGGTTTATCTTTATATCATCTATCTCACTTCTTATCTTTTAGAGTCAGCACCCACTTCTTTCCAGGGGGGGGGTCCTTGTGGTGTAATGGTTAAAGCGATGGACTGCGGAATCGTAGTAAGCGAGTTCGTATTGCAGTTGCGCTATTACGTTCACTTTCAGGCAAATACCCTTGGTATGAACCCCCTTATCCTCCCAGCTATGGGTTAAATAGTACCACTACTGTTCTTCTAGGAGAGTTGCTTTGGTATTAAATAACCTACAAAGGTTGATATGCCATTAAACAAAGAAACCAAACCATCTTAACTCTTATCAGTATTGTTGTCTTCATGTTACTTTTATGTCTTCTCTGTTTAAGCTGGTGAGACCAATAAGGTGAAGCCACATTCTTATATGCCCAAATATTATTTCTTAGCAACATCTTTCATCTTACCCCTTCATGACTTTTGCTGTTAGTTGATGATCATGCGATGAATTCGAACCATTCCGTTCAAATGCTATTCAGCAACTGAATAACCGTTGCATCTATTTTCTTAACTTTGTGATGTAGTTTTCAGTTTGTTCTTGTGTTCACCATCCATTGCTTAAATCCATTGGTCTTATCGTATTTTTCCACACTGTGATATTCTAATCATTAAGACTTATTGCTACACTACGGGACCATGTCAAAAGTCGTCATGAACACTACATAAAAAAATGGCTCTGTTGTTTTTTGATCTAAAAGTTTATTGCCTTAAAAAACTTTTTTCATAGCAGCCATGAAACAAGAGAGATAGAGTAAAGTATATGTGTCAACTTATTTAGAGAGATAGAAACTTTAACCCATAGCAGACAAGACAAACAAACATAGACTTCATTTCTTCAACTCCAGCTTAGCCTCACCCTAGTGGAGCCACTTGTTGTCCAACAGCCAGATTTCAACTGACTCTCTCTCCAAGTGTAATTTAAACTGACCAACTCTGTGTCTTTTAAATCTTCTTATATATATATATATATATATATATATATATATTCTTCTAATCTGTTTATAACACAAAATCACTAAAACTTTCTAGTGCCACATCATGCTAAATATCAGCTGGCATTTATCCAAATGTTTATTTTAACATTTCTCCCACAGCCAATTTAAAAACAAACTTCTATTTTTTCAGGGTCTGACATGTGGACACAACCAAAGTTTACCTCCTTGACTTTTCCAATTCAAACTTACAACTACAAACGCAAAGTTTTAAACTAGCAAGCAATTTCTCAGTAAAATAAGATAATTAACTGAAATAATCAATTAAAATCCCTTATTATAATAAATTATTTAATCCCCTATCCCTTGTTTCAATAATAGATTTCACCAAGACTTTTTTTTTAATAAACAACTGCTCTGTTTATGAATCAAAAAAGTGGTGTGTTAGATATGACAGTAAACTGGATCTGTAGTTCTGGAGATTTGGAGAGTGTGGAGAATCCCTTCATGACCATTACTCCCAGGTCCACTCTGACTTAGAGTGTTAGTACTTGTATGGCTCTAATCTATGGGTCAGATAGATCTGTTTAAAAATTATTAGTGTTTGATAGGAACACTTGATGCCATATAACTGTGTAAATTGTTGGTATTAAAAACTTTCAAGAAACTATAATTGCTACTAAGGATTATTATTAGTTACTTAAAATCATTTAACTGTGTGCAAACAAATGGCTATCATTAAATAGAAATGGTTACTTGAAACTGTATAACTATCAGTATTAGATAAGAATACTTAAAACCATATAACTGTGTGCAAACAAATGATTATTCTATTGAATAGAAGTAAATTGTTTCCTTGTGGTAAACTGAATTGCTTGAAATTAAACTGATTTGACATTTAAACCTGCGTACTTATGTTAAACTGAATTGTTTGAAATTGAACTGTTATTCTATATGTTTGTACACTAAACTGAATTATTTGAAATAGAACTGTTTATATGTTTAAAAATGGATTAGGCATTAAATAACCTACAATGGTTGATATGCCATAAAACCAAACCAAACCAAACCAAACCAAACCAAATCATATATATTTAATATATATGTATAAAGAGGATTTGGCATTAAATAACCTACAATGGTCAATATGCCATAAAACCCAACCAAACTAAATCATATATATTTAATATATATTTATAAAGAGGATTTGGCATTAAATAATCTACAATGGTTGATATGCCATAAAGCCAAATCAAACCAAACCTACTGAATAGAAGTTATTACTTGAAACTAAATTATCACTAGAAATTATCTAGAAATACTTGAAACCCAACAACAACCCATTTGTATTTGATCGGAATACATAATGCCCTTATTTACCCAACCCCTCCGCTCGGGCAGGATATGACACAAGTTCATTTTTTTTTTAAGCGGAGTTTAACAGGTTTGAATTCAGAGTTTTCTTTCTCCTAGACTAGTTGCCCCACCAAGGCTGAAGAACCTTGTCTGCCCTACTATTTACCCATAGCTGGAGGGAGAATAATTGGATTCATACCTTTCCCGAGGGTATTAGTGCTATGTGAAATGCAATCAGTCTAGTCCAGGATTTGAACTCGTGTTGCTGTGTCCATTTCCTATGACAATAACCATTACACCATGGGCACATCCATATGCCATATAACTATGATTTTTTTTATCAAAATAGTTACTTGGAATAGTTACTTAGACCGATATTTGTTCAATAAAGATAGTTAATTACTTGTCACCATATAACTAGATGCAAACAAATGATGATTATCAAAATGAAATAATTACTTGATTCTATTCAATCTTTAATATTGGATAGAAATACTTGAAACTATAAAACTGTAAACAGATTATTTTGATATGTATACTTTATATGTAATCATAAATCATCTACATTAAGCATAGTTACTTGAAGCTAACATAATCCTATAAATTTAACAGTCCTCCATCTAAAACTGAATATATCTAACCTGCTTGTATCAGTATGAATGTGATAAGTACTATCCCACTGTATTTGCATTTTAAAAAGAAGATGGCTGCCTATGTCAGTCAAAACTACAGAACTCATTGGTCAAATTCACGAGTGGAAAGAAGCAAAATACACACATACTGCAGCTGCAGTCACTGATGAACAGATTGAATGCCTTGTAGCTGGTTGTGATTTATCTAATACTTTAAAAAGAATTACGAAAAAAAATGTAGATTCAGATCATATTTTTTTTTTAATAAGCCTGCATTCATATGTTGCATTCTTATATGCTGATTCATGCACATATATACATACATATACTGGATACATACCGACGCAATAAATTAATCAGACGCAGTAATAAACGACGCAGGAAGACTTCTTTAACAAAATATTTACCTCTCACTTTATTGCAAGAGTTCAAAAAGGTTGTGTGGGGTTTTACTGTGAGAGGGAGCTGGAGACCGAACATAAACTGTAATATTTTGACCCCACTGTTATGACCGTCACGTTGTGTCTTTCTTGTTCTCTAGAGCTGCTCAACCGGAGGCCTAGGAGCTCACTCTGCTGGGTGATCTGCTACATCTTATCAGCAACTTCTCAGGTCCCTAAACTCCATTGGGGTTCCCGAGGGCCCCCTCGGCCGGGTGTGGCTTTCCCTACCACACCTCGTCTCCAACTGTCTGGAACTCTACTGGCAACTCCACTGGCTCGTCGAACTCAACTGAATTATATAATTGTTCAACGCCCACTCGATCTTTGAAATCGAATGTTTAATCGTCATCAAGCGGAAATAACTGTCATGCAGTTCAGAGGTCACTCTCTTTCGGTGCATCAGTCTATGAGTGTACCATGGGAATTTTTTAGCTCGTCCCATTTCATCAGCCAATTTCCGCCCACGCGATTTCCTCACATAACTGCCATTAGAATGTGTCACTTCCTTCCGGTGCATCACCTTGAATGGCATTTTTAGCCGGGTCAAAAGGTCAAAACACAACACATAGAGCTGCTAAGGTGTCATTTTTTATTTGAAATGATATTAATTTTCTGTAGAGTTTTATCTGTACTTTATGGAAATCATTTCTTTGGGAAATTTTTTGTTATCAAAAAAAATTAAGTTTAATAAAACAAGAGAGTAAAGACTCTAAGACCGTTTGATTGACCATAATCCTAAATTAAACCCCAAAGTTTCTTGCCTTGCCAAGATACTCACATGACATATGAAGTGCACTTTTTTACTAAAAATATCTTTTTAAATTCTCCTGCATCTTATATGCCATATGTAGGTTTGAAATTCGTGAGAGACGGCTGAAATTAGCTACCTAACAACTCTTATTAGCTTAGATTTTAAAATAACTTTTATATATCTACTGTCATTATTTTAAAAGGCTATTACGCAGATTAAAAGTCTTATCATTATATTAATTATATTAATTTCGTCACGTTTAATATTAGTTCTTCATTTTTTTTCTTGATTCACACTGCTAAAATTGCGGTGCATTTTATACACCCATGTATCTTATATGCCATCAAATACGGTAAGCGGGGTGTCCTTGTGGTGTAATGGTTAAAGAACTGGACTTCGGAATCGTAGTAAGTGAGTTTGAACTCCAGTCATGCTATTACATTCACTTTCAGACAAATACCCTTGGGAAGGGCATGAATCCCCTTATCCTCCCAGCTACAGGTTGAATATCATCATTGCTGTTCTTCTCAAAGGATTGCTTTGGCATTAGATAACCAATGAAGGTTCATATGCCATTAAAACAAAGGAACTAAACCAAACCATATATGGTAAGTTGTAATTAAGTTGGCTAACTGTAGTTGAGGATGACCCAAAGGCTCCCTTTTCAATGGCTACTACACTTAGGTGTAGAAGAGGGTACTATACCTTTCGCTGTATTGCTCCACTTACCTTTTATAATTATATTTATATTTAAATTTATTTATTTATAATGCTGAGCGTTAAGCAAGGAGGCATCAAGTACCATTTTTTTTTAGTCTTTGGTATGACTTGACCTCGGATTGAACCCCGTTCTCCCAGGCCATTGGCGAACATTCTAAACATTATGCTAATGGGCTGGTAAATATCCTCTTGATACTCCATTATATGATTTTATTTTTATATGTATGATAATAATTAATATGAAAGAATAACATAAGATTCAATCTTTGTTACAATATGGTGTAAATCAACACTTGAACTAAAGCTGTAATTATCAATTGAAATGATAATTACTTTAAATTGATTACATATGTTGTATATTTTATGTAATGCACATTAAAAGAAGGAAAGAATGATGTCTATATTTCACTGCAACTGAACCAAGACTATATGCCCCATGCCCTCTTTTAATCAGAGAGTATTGAGAAAGAGAATTAATCAAATTGCTTTCTAGGAATAATGAGTGTTTAAAAACAATGTGGCTGGGTGGGGGTACCAAAACATCCCTGGTGACTTACGCAGGGTTAATTGTATAGATAAAGGTTTGTATTTCATTATTTTGCTCTTAAATACACAGACACGTGTGTGTGTGTGTATATATATATATATACACACACACACACACTCATACACATGTATATGTATATATATTTAGAAAGAGAATTAAACAAATTGCTTCCTAGGAATAATGAGTGTTTAAAAACAATGAGGCGGGGGGGTGCTAAAACATCCCTGGTGACTTACGCAGGGTTAATTGTACAGATAAAGGTTTGTATTTCATTATTTTGCTCTTAAATATACAGACGTGTGTGTGTGTGTGTGTGTGTGTGTGTGTATGTGTATATATATATATATATATATATAGTTCTTATATACACTCATACACATGTATGTGTATATGTATATATATTTATTTTGTTCTTATATATACACACACACACACTCACACACTCACACATACACAGAGTACTTGTATATATGTATATATATATTTATTTTGTTTTTCCAGATCACTGGTGGAGCTGGTTTCGTTGGGTCTCACTTGGTTGACCGGCTTATGCTTCAAGGCCATGAAGTCAGCGTGGTAGACAACTTTTTTACTGGGAGAAAACGAAATGTTGAACACTGGATTGGTCATGAAAATTTCGAACTACTTCACCATGATATAGTTAATCCATTGTACATAGAAGGTAAGCTGATATGGGCTGGTGTGATCCCAATGTATGTTTTTATGTGTTATGTATACATTGGCGAGTGAAAGAAATGGGTCCCTCAGTTCAAATCCTGATCAAGGCTGTTTGTATTTGACTTTGTGCTAATGTTTGAAATTTAAAATCGACACAAATTACTTTTAGGTGGTGTAATGGTTAAAGCGATGGACTATGGAATTGTAGTAAGCGAGTTTGTACTTTAGTCGCGCTATTACATTCACTTTCAGGCAAATACACTTGGAAAAGGTATGAACCCCCTTATCCTCCCAGGTATGGGTTAAATAGTACCACTACTGTTCTTCTAGAAGAATAGCTTTGGCATTAAATAACCGACAAAGGTTCATATGCCATTAAACAAAGAAACCAAACCAAATTATTTTTAATGAAGGTTGTATGAATTATCCTTTCATTAGAAAAAACATTTTTTTACCAAAGGAGAAAAGAAGAAACTTGATTTTAATTGAAAAGGAATGTGTCGTTTTTACATTTGCCGAGAATTTTTTTTTTTTTTAGTAAGAACTGAAATAGTGCAAAGTAACTAGAGATAATACTGAAAAAAAAAAATAACTCACTCATTGAATAGACTTGTCAAACTGAATTCTGTTTTTATCTGAAGGAAATATATAGCCGACATTAAAACTATTTCTGCCTAAATAAAAAGAAACACTTAAAAGTTGTAAATTAATATTTGTTTCACTCTTTTTGAAAGGCATGAATTCAACTATGGTTTAATTGTAAGGCAGACAAGGCTCTTTAGCCATGGTTAGGCAACCAGTCTTGGAGAAATAAAAATGACAATTCAAACCAGCTGTTCTCTGCTTTAAGAATGACCTAATGTTAGATCTCCCCCGATAATTCAGTATGTGGGGTTTGGAACCCCTTTATCCTTCCAGTTATGAGTTATATGGTTCCACTACTGTTCTTCTTCAAGATTAGCATTAAATAACCCACAAAGGTTGATATGTCACTAAATAAAGAAATCAAGTTGTCTGAATTTCTGAGACAAAGCTTGATGGTTTTTATCATTAAGGGTTTTCTGACTATTATCTTTATTGTTATTTCCACAACGTTTTGGCCGATATGTCCTCCGGCCTTCTTCAGGTGTTTATCGAACTCAGGAACCTAAATGGAACTTCAAACTACGTCCTTTATTGAATCCACGGGGGTCGCCTGTTCTGATTCCATTAGCCATAACCGGGTACAAGTGTTAAGTATTCCTGTATTGTTATTCGCCTTCAGTCAGGATTGAACCTGCAACCTCCAGATGATTGTCTCCTTAGATGCTTAGGAAACCAATGCCTATAACTGTTATGCTATGTGTCCTGCTGGACAAACAAAGTCAGAACAAGCGACCCTCGTGGATTCAATAAAGGACATAGTTTGAAGTTCTTTGTAGGTTCTCAAGTTCGACAATCACCTGAAGAAGGCCGGAGGACATATCAGCTGAAGACATAGACTAAAAACCCTTAATGATAAAAAGAAATCAAGTAACCAGAATGTGGGTTGGTGTAGAATCAGAGTACCAATTTCAATTCAGCATTTTGGTCTCTATTCCTTCAGGCTAAAAATCCAGATATTATTTAACCAACCTCCACCATATTGGTATGTGACCAAAGTTCAGTTTAAATTATGATGCCCCACAGGAAGTATGTCTCTCAATGCAAAAAATTGTTCTGTTCCTTTGTCATTCCCTTTCAGAGGCACTTTAGCTGCTGGGCAATCAACCCAGCTCTTAGCCCTTTCAGGCAATTTCTGCATTTAAGGAAGGCTCCGTAGAACTTAGCTGATTATTTTATTCACCCATCTTGCATGATTACGATGTAAGTATAGTTGGCAATCTGGTTATTAACCGCAAGTACGAATCGGAAATTTGTTATCATCTCGATCGCACTTCAAGCCAATCAAATTGTCCGATAGAATCACACCTATCAAATTTCTTACAATAAATTAGATAATCAACTTTGTCTTTTATTCATTGATCCTATTTACCCAACCCCTCTGCTCGGGCAGGATATGACACAAGGTCAATTTTTGAGCAGAGTTTAACAGGTTTCAATTCAGAGTTTTCCTTCTCCTAGACTAGTTGCCTCACCAAGGCTGAAGAACCCAGTCTGTCCTACTATTTACCCATAGCTGGAGGGAGAATAATTGGATTCATACCTTTCCCAAGGGCATTAGTGCTATGTGAAATGCAATCATTCTCATCCAGGATTTGAACTCTAGTCACCGTGTCTATTTCCTACGACGATAACATTACACCACGAGCACCTTTTATTCATTGATGATAAATATGCATCTGATTTTCAAAATCTAATGACACAATGTTGCCAACTACATTTCCGTTGATGGGTAAGGGCCCCTCCCCCCAACGAGTGTCCTGGATATGATACTTAACTGCTTCTGAGGGTAAGGCTCCAGTCCTGGATTTTTGTGGAATATCCCTTGATGGCCATTACTCCCAGGTTCACTCTGATTTAGTATGGTAGTACCTGTTAAGATCTTAGCTATGAATCAAATAGAACTATTTAATCATCTAATAAACTTGAAACCATTCAACAATGTGCAAACAAATAATTAATATTAAATAGAATTATTAGTATTGAATAACAATAATTGAAACCATTTAACTGTTTGCAGACAATACTTTAAACCATTTAACTGTGTGCAAACAAATGAGCTCTATCTCATTTTTCATTGATTAAGAAATGTTATCTAAAATCTATTTGCTTACAAATCATATATATAATATAATTTGTGTGTGTGTGTGTGTGTGTGTGTGTGTAAACAGGATCTGGCTGTAAATAACCCGCTAGGGTTGATATGCCATGAAACAACCAAATCAATATCACAAATATTTTCATTATGAAACAACATCAGGATTGACAATATTGCTTGTGATCGATTTTTTTTTTTTTTTTTTTCTGTTTGATAAGAAAAATTTAAATGTCCGTGTTCATTTTCTTCCTGTCATTCATTTTACGAATAACACAAAATTTTTTTTTTTTTCTGACATTTTTATCTACACGTATCTTTGTATCATTTATATGACTAGCATTATTTAAATTCAAATTTCAAGATGTTCATAGAATACTTTGTATTAATTTGTTTTATTTACTTCTGCCTCACATGCAGAACACTTTGAAAAACCTCACATGACAAATATTTTGATTATGAAAGAACGTCAGCTTAGACAGGGAAGTCCCTATAGTGTTTTGGCTAAAGTGCTCGACTGTTGCCTCTAAGTAAGCAAGTTCAAACCCCAGTCGTGCTATTATGTTCACTTTTGGACTAATACCCTTGGAAAAGGTATTGAACCCTTTTATCCCTCTCTGGGGTTACATAGTACCTCAACTGTTCTTCATCAAGGTGGCTTTGGCATTAAATAACCCATGAAGGTTGATATACTATTAAAACAATGAAATCAAATCAGGATAGACAATATTCCATGTGATTTATTTTTTTATAAACCTGCGTTCATAGAGCTGCTAAGGTATCTTTTTTTTTGTTTGAAATGATATTAATTTTCAGTAGAATTTTATCTACACTTAATGGAAATCATTTCTTTTGGAAATTTTTCGTTATCGAGAAAAATCAAGTTTGATAAATCAAGAGAATGAAGACTCTAAAACAGTTTGATTGCCCATGCATATACAATGCTAAATTAAACCCTAACCAAAAAAGGTTTTTTGCCTCACCAAGACACACCCATGGAATGTAACCAAATGAGGTTGGCCTTGTTAGTTGGAGTTACAGAATACACCGACTACATCTCTGCAGAGGGATAAGACTTCCCCAACGAGTGTCCTGGATATGACGTTAAATAATCTGATGGTGAGGCGCCTGTAATACTGGAGCTTTTGGTAATGTGGTGTACCTCTTCATTTCAATTGCTCCTGGGTCCACTCTGACCCGGAGTGGTAGCACCTGATAGGGTCCTATCTATGAGTCAAATAGAACTAAACTGTGTACTTATACTAAACTGACTTGTTTGAAATAGAACTGTTTTGATATTTAACTATGTGTAAACAAAAAACTGTACTTATCCTAAACTGAATAGTTTGAAATGGAACTGTTAGTATGTATAAAAATGGATTTGACTTTAAATAACTTACAATGGTTGAGATGCCATAAAACTAAACCAACCAATCAAATGATCCACACATTTCTTTATTCAGTGTTACAGTGCTTGGGATCTCATTGGTGAAAAATGTCATCAGCATCAGATATAACATCATCATATGAACTTTTTAGCCCACCCTCGTATATATATATATATATATATATATATATATATAAAGATTGGCTTACAAGTTCAAAGACTGACCAAGATACTTTCATGGAATATGTCCAAGTTTGTTTTTTAACATAAATCCTCCTTGCAATCCACACACTTCTTCCATTGGTGTTGCAGTGCTTGGGATCATATTGATCAAAAAAGTTATCAATAGTAGATATGATGTCATCATATAAGCTCTTCAGCTCATTCTTAGAGGGTGTGGTTATGTTTTAGGGAGTAAAAAATCAGACAATCTTGAGCAAATATTACCCCTGGCAAAAAATATGGCCTCACACCTCTGTTTCCATTATTTTTTATCTAGGAAAAATGAACGAAACACAAATCTGAGAAAAAGTTGTTTCCATTACTTTTTATCTAGGAAAAATAAACAAAGTACATATCTGAGATGAAACCTATTTGGCTTCTACTTGATATATGTATAAACTGAATTTGGCATTGAATAGCTTACAAAGGTTTATATGCTATAAAACCCGACCAACCAACTTTTCTGGTTTCAGAGAACATGCCTCAAATTAATTAAAATAATTTATTTTAATTATTAGTTGGGATTTTTTTCAACATGAAGTAGAGAAATGAATTATGTAGTGTATGCAGTTCAAAAGATTGTTTATTCTGAATACTTTCAGCTATTCTGTTAACAATTTTTCAACAGTTTTATAAATTATTAAATCATATTAATTTCTTGTAAAAGTATTTTGTGTGATGGTTATCATCACTGGAAATGGGCTCAGTGAAGAAAAAATATCAACTCACCACTCTTAAAAAAAATGGTTCTTCTGTTAGTTTATTTTTCATGGAATCAAAATAAGTACAAATCTATGACAAAACCTATTTGATTAAACCAATTTATTTTAATTAACAATCTAGTTTTTTTTTTTCAATGTAAGGTAGAGAAAGAAATTATGGATTCAGTAAATTTTGAAGAAAAACTATGGAATCACTTTTAAGGAAGAATTATCTCCCCTAACAAATGATTGACTCTTTAGAGAAAAAGGGTAAGGATATGCAACAAGATGGCTGCTTGACAATAGGCACGTATACTGACAATCAGTACTAATCCACACCAATCCTACTGTACAATGGTTGGTAAGAAATTAAAAAGAATATTGTTGTGTTTAAAATATATTCTTGCCCAGTCGGCTGGGGCTGTAGAATACATCGACTGCACCTCTGCAGACGGGTAAGACCCCCCCCTGCCCAACAAATGTCCTGGATATGACACTAAACAATCTGATGGTGAAGTTTCAGTGATGCTAGGGCTTTGGAGAATGTGGAGCAACCCTTCAATGCCATTGCTCCCAGGTCCGCTCTGTCCTGGAATGGTAGCACCTGATAGGGCCCTATCTATGGGTTAAATAGAACTAGACTGCATACTTATGCTAAACTGAATAGCTTGAAATAGAAATGTTTTTGACAATTAAACTGTGTACAACCATCCAACCTAAATTAAAATATATTTGACTGTTTTTTTTTGGTTATATTTTGTTATTCCTAAATATTTTGAATATAACAATCACCAACATGAATAACTTCCAGTAAAGAGAATCTTCTTTCCAACAATAAGAGTTCTGTCATACTTGTTTAGAGTGACCTCTTCCTGTAGAATCGTGTAAGAAATGACCTGATTTCTTTTCAGTAGTTGACAAAGATTTGCCGGGTAAACTTTTGCCAAGTGGGACAAGAAATTTTGTCCCCTACTTTCTACTGTTCTACAACATGGCTTCAATTGGAGGAATTTTACTTGAAGTAATGGGGAAAATTATTAAACTCTTTCAAGAAGGAAAGTTGACATGGAATGTGGCCAAAACTCTGGGTTGTTCTTGGGTCAGCAAGCTTAAAAGAATTAGGGAGATTGTAAAAGGAAGGCATACTGGTCGACCATTGAGGACATGAAAACCTAATGACAAAATACTTAGAGCAAAATGCTTTGCAAATAGAAAATATAAGATGAAGCAAATGAAAATAAAATAAGCAGAAACAGGAGTTAATGTCTGTGACAGACCTATCAGAAACAGACCTAATGAGTAAGTAAAACTAAAGTTGTCACTCATAGTTGAGGGCAACTCAAAGGCTCCCTTTTCAATAGCTACTACACCAAGTTGTAGGGAAGGGCACTACTCCATTCCCTAGATTGTTCTACTTTCCCCTTGATCCATACCTTATAATGCTGAGTGTTAAGCAAGGCAGCATCAAGTACCATTTTTTTAGTTTTTGGTATGACTAAACCTGGGATTGAACTCTGGTCTCCTGGACCATTGGTGAAAATCCAGTAATTCCTAAAACAAACCAGCCCCAACATACAGCTTTAGCCCCAGATTTGTATTTACGCTGACCTAAAACCAACCATTAATAAATTCATTTTAGGAGGTGCCCGTGGTGTAATGGTTATCGTCATAGGGGAATGGACACGGCGACACGAGTTCAAATCCTGGACGAGACTGATTGCATTTCACATAGCACTAATACCCTTGGGAAAGGTATGAATCCAATTATTCTCCTTCCAGCTACTATTTGTAGAACAGACTAGGTTCTTCAGCCTTGGTGTGGCAACTAGTCTAGGAGAAGGAAAACTCTGAATTGAAACCTGTTAAACTCCACTTAAAATCATTGACCTTGTGTCATATCCTGCCCAAGCGGAGGGGTTGGGTAAATATAATTAACAGATACCATTGATGAGTGTAGGGAAGGGCACTACTCCAGAATAATTACAGAAAAAACAGAAAAGAAGTAATATTTTCCAGACCTCGCATTGGCTACACCCACACCACTCACTCACGTTTCCTAAAAAGGGAAGACACTCCAATATACTCAATGTGCAAAGTACCCGTCATTGTAAAACACATTATATTAAATTGTGACAGTTTCAAAGAAACCTGCCCAAATCATTACCATATTAGCAACCTAAAGGACCTTTTCAGAAACACCAAACCATAAGACATCTTGAGTTTTCTAATAGAAACCAACTTCATCAAAATCTGACCAAATATAATTAAACATCTAATAAAAACCCATATACTAAAGAGTAAAACTCACACAAAAGACAAAACCAAACTAATCCTTTCTGGCATTAAATGACCCGCAGAGGTTAATATGACGTTGAACAAAACTCCGACTCAGATTAATGCTTAGTTTATTTTTCATGAACTAAAAATAATCAAAGAAATGAATCCATATTTTTTACCTGGATTTTTAAACTTTTTCAGGCATGAATCTAACAATTCCTCAAAGTTTGGTTGAAAACTGGCTTAAAATAGTGGAGCCTAAGTTGTATGGACAGATGGGCATTTAGTGAATTATAATTAAATGTATAATTTTTATTTTCTTTTTTTATTTCAGTCGACCAAATTTATCATTTGGCCTCCCCTGCTTCCCCACCTAATTATATGTATAATCCTATTAAAACAATAAAAACGAATACAATTGGGACCATCAATGTTCTTGGTAAGTATGAAAAACCTTCTGCAGGTTGTATTTCTTCTTCCTGTGAGTGACTAGTTTTCATTTTTTTTTTTTTTTTTTTTTTATTCCTTATAATATTCGGACTATTGTATTCATCTTCATTGTTATACACACAGCGTTTCAGCCGATTTATCCTTCGGCTTTCTTCAGATGTTTCATGTCTAACTTAAGAGCTTTCACAGAACTTTGAACTACAGGTAAATAACAAGAAGCACTTACTATAGCTTAACAATTGTACTTGTCAATGATTAACGGAATTAGAACGATCTCCTCAGGTGGATTAAATAAAGGGTTCTTTATGGGCTCCCAATTTCGAAATGAAACACCTGAAGGATGCATCGGCCAAAACGTGAGTATGACAAAGATGATGTCCAAATATTTAGTGATAAAAATCATCAAGCTTATCTCGGTTTTCATATTTGACCAAGAAGAAATAAATCAACGACATGTACATGCATGTGTACTATGTGTTTTTATTCTGTTCTTGATTGCTTAATGATTTCATCCTCCCATCAATGTGGAAGTCTTTTGAGTGGTCATTTGTGGTCTGTTGGATTTCACTCGATCACTGCATTCGTCCACCTGTTGTTTGTGCATCTTTCAATGTGCCCAGCCCCAACAGAACTTTTTTTTTTCAGTATTCTGAGAATACATACTTCACTCACAAATTACCTCATTTCAGAGTGCTCACATGACCATATTCCCAGCATGGATCTTTCCATACCGTCTATGTTGTAGCCAGTTGCTGTTCTTCCTTTTTGGTAGCACACATTTCACTTGCATATCGCATCACAGGCAAGATGTTGCAATTGAAGAGAATGACATGACAGATCTTATCCATCTTTGCCTTGAATATATCTTTTATTGTAGTAAATGTCTTTCACACTGATCTTATTGTCTGCAAGATTTTTGTATCCATCTTTTGCTACATCCATCCTAAGTTGACAAACACCTTCACCTCAGTTAGAGCTTTGAAATGCATCATGGCCAAGTTGTAAATACAGCCCCGCATGTTACATTAACAGGCTGACAGGCCAGAGTAATGTAACCAAAAAAAAAAATAAAATGAAATAACCATTCATGGCTGCATATGAAATTAACTTGAAAAAAGAATTAACTTTAAAAATTGAACAGAGAAAATAATATAATCATGTTGGTAGAATTTATCCGACATTATTTTTATTCCTTTCAACATTAAGATTCATATTTACTCTTTTGTGTTTTTCTAATCCACGAATTATAAACGGCTGTGAGTTATATTGCTTTTGTATTTTCAAAAAAATGTTGGATAAATTCTACCAACGTGATTATATTATTTTCTCATTCTCTCCTTCTTTCTTCCTTTTGTTCATTCTTTCCTTTTTTCTTTCCTTCTTTCTTTTGTTCATTCTTTCTTTCTTTTGTTCATTCTTTTCTTTGTTCTTCATTCTATTCTTTCTTTTCTTCTTGTGGTTCATTCTTTCCTTCTTTCTTTTCTTCGTTCTTCCTTTTATTCTTTCTTTCCTTCTTTTTGTTCATTCTTTCCTTTTTTTTCTTTTTGTTCATTCTTTCCTTCTTTCTATCTTTTGTTCATTCTCTCATTCTTTTTTTCATTCTTGCTTTTCTTGATTCATTCTTTACTTTTTTCTTTCTTTTGTTCATTCTTTTCTTTGTTTCTTTCTTTCTTCCTTTTGTTTATTCCTTCTTCCTTTCTGTGTCCATTCTTTCTGCTCATTCTCTCTTTCTACCTATTCTTTTTGCCTTCCTTTTTTTTTTTTTTTTTTTCATTATTGCCACCTTCTTTTTTTCATTGTGGTTTTATTTTGTTACTTTTCTTCCTGTTATGAAGTGGCTATATCCCACCCAAGTGAACTTGATGCCCAGCTAAAAAGGGTTAAACACAAGAACTCTCACAGTAGGTACAAGCAATGGTCATACGAGAGGTATTTTTGAAAAGGTTCATTCAGTGAGTCCCACCCGAATATGGACACCTAGGAACAGAAGATTGTATAGCGTCACAGCTCACAAGTTATCAGACAAATGATCTGTTGCAAACCCAGTCTTATTTATTATACAACATGGGCTCTCAGTCAAATGTGAATTGCCCATTCAGCTGGGGCTGTAGAATACACTGACTGCACCTCTGCAGAGGGGTAAGACCCCCTCCACCAATGAGTGTCCTGGATATGACATTAAACAGTCTGATGATGAGGTCCCAGTAATGCTGGGGCCTTGGGGGATACAGAGCACCCCTTCATTGCCATTGCTCCCAGGTCCACTCTGGCCCAGCATGGTAGCACCTAATAGGGCCATATCTATGGGTTAAATAGAACTTACGGCATACTTATGCTAAACTGAATTGTTTGATTAGATGCCTCATGTATATGTTGCTTTACCAGAAATGGTACTGAAATTGATCAATCTTCTCTTTCAGGATTAGCCAAGCGTGTTCGTGCCAGGATTCTTCTTGCTTCCACATCTGAGGTTTATGGTGGTAAGTTTTTTTTAATTTTTTTTTTTTTTTAGGTGGGGTGCTATTTTTGCAATTAATTAAAATTTACTGTAAGGACACCTTCTTTGGTAATTAAGTTCAATGTGAAGTCATATCCTATAACTAGAAATTCTATTGTGGTTAATTGCAAGTAAATTGATTAAGGGAATTACTCTACAACTAATATCAAATGGTTACTTATCTTTAAACTGTGTACTTATGCTAAACTGAATTGTTTGAAATGGAACTGTTTTTGACATTAAAACTACTTAAGCTAAACTGAATTGTTCGAAATAGGATTGATTATTTGTATAAAAAATGGATTTGGCGTCTAATAACCTACAAAGGTTGATATGTCAAAAAACCCAAACAACCAACCAATCCACTTGTCTGATTCTTTGAAAAATCAATTTTAGATTTGACAAATTCCCTGGGTAGAGGAGGTTCTTTTGAATGGTTAGCAATCAAAATTATTTGCAAAACAACTTTAATTTTAACAAGGGAGGACTGGAACTAGTCACAAGTACCAAAATTTCTTAAGATATGAAGTGATTTCACATTTCTTTAAAAATGAAGGGATTTTACAGGGTTTTTTTTTTTTTTTTTTAAATAGAAAGTGGTTTGATGTTCATTATATTTTGTCAAATATAATGCAATTTGATATTTATTCAAATATGAAGTATTTTGACATTTCTTCAAATTTGGAGAGATTCAACATTTCTTTAAGCATGAAATGATCTGATATTTCTTTAAATATAAAATTGTTTATTAAGAATTCTTATTAGTTACTTGGAAAAGTAACTTCATTTTAACATAGATCCTCAAACAAGATACATTTTTTTGCTAAAATTATGCTCCGAAAATTTCAAGTGTTTGCTTGTTTCAAAAAGTTCAAAAACTTTTATGAGTTTTTTTGTTTTTTGTTTGTTTTTTTTTTACTTATATTTTTAGATCCAAAGGTTCATCCACAAGTGGAAGAATATTGGGGTCATGTCAATCCAATTGGTCCAAGAGCTTGTTATGATGAAGGCAAAAGAGTGGCTGAAACAATGTGTTACGCTTATGAAAAGCAGGTGAGCTGAACTGGTTTTTGTCTTTGGTCATATTTATTTGCCGGAAATAGTTCTGTAGAATTTGCATTTTTGGAATATCTGATTTTTCAGCTGTGTCATTAACATTTTAAGAACGGTTTCAACTACTGAACTCATTCTTTGTGTTACTTATATACTTATCACAATATTTAAGCTGATCCATTCTTCAAGCTTTAATTAATTCTATATAGAATCCTGTAAATAAAATATGGAGGCGTTTGTAGTGTAATGGTTATCATTGTAGATATTGGACATGGCGTCATGAGTTCAAATCCTGGATTCAGCTGTTTGCATTTCACATAGCATTCATACCCTTGTGAAAAATATGAATCCAATTGTTTTACCTCTAGTAATAGGTAAATAGTAAGGCAGACTCAGCTCTTTAACCATAGTATGGTAACCAGTCTTGGAGAAGGAAAAATCTGAATTTAAACCTGCTTAAAATATTGCCCAGTCAGCTGGGGCTGTAGAATATACCAACTGCACCTCTGCAGAGGAGTAAGATCACCCCTGCCAATGAGTGTCCTAGATATGACACTAAACAATCTGATGGTAGGATTCAAATGATGCTGGGGCTTTGGGAAATGCAGAGCACCCCTTCATTGCTCTTACTCCCAGGTCCACTCTAGCCCAGAGTGGTAGCACCTGATAGGGCCCTATCTATGGGTTAAATAGAACTAAACCGCATACTTTGAATTAGAACTGTTTGACTAAACTGAATAGCTTGAAATAGAAATGTTTTTAACAATTAAACTGTGTACTTATGCTAAACTAAATTCTTTGAAATGGAACTGTTTTTGACATTGAAACTCTACTTATGCTAAACTGACCTGTTTGAAATAGAACTGTTTTGACATTTAACTGTGTGTAAACAAAATCTATATTTATATTAAACTGAATTTGTTGAATTAGAACTATTTGAATAAACTGAATAGCTTGAAATAGAAATGTTTTTGACAATTAAACTGTGTACTCATACTCAACTGAATTGTTTGAAATAAAACTGATTATTTGTTTAAAAACGGATTTTGACATTAAATAACTCACAAAGGTTAATATGCCATAAAACCCAAACAACCAACTAACCGA
>OY757946.1:48166798-48184298 GCA_963585895.1 Sepioteuthis lessoniana
CTGTCTGTCTGTGTCAGTTGGTTGCTTCTGTTGATGTCGGTCGATTGCATCTGTCTGTCTGTGTCAGTTGGTTGCTTCTGTCGATGTCGGTCGATTGCATCTGTCTGTCTGTCTGTGTCAGTTGGTTGCTTCTGTCGATGTCGGTCGATTGAATCTGTCTGTCTGTCTGTGTCAGTTGGTTGCTTCTGTTGATGTCGGTCGATTGCATCTGTCTGTCTGTGTCAGTTGGTTGCTTCTGTCGATGTCGGTCGATTGCATCTGTCTGTCTGTGTCAGTTGGTTGCTTCTGTTGATGTCGGTCGATTGCATCTGTCTGTCTGTGTCAGTTGGTTGCTTCTGTTGATGTCGGTCGATTGCATCTGTCTGTCTGTCTGTTTGTGTCAGTTGGTTGCTTCTGTCGATGTCGGTCGATTGCATCTATCTGTCTGTCTGTCTGTGTCAGTTGGTTGCTTCTGTTGATGTCGGTCGATTGCATCTGTCTGTCTGTGTCAGTTGGTTGCTTCTGTTGATGTCGGTCGATTGCATCTGTCTGTCTGTCTCAGTTGGTTGCTTCTGTCGATGTCGGTCGATTGCATCTGTCTGTCTGTCTGTGTCAGTTGGTTGCTTCTGTCGATGTCGGTCGATTGCATCTGTCTGTCTGCTGATTGGTTATATTTGTCTGTGTTGATGTTGGTCGATTGCATCTGTCTGTCTGTGTCAGTTGGTTGCTTCTGTTGATGTCGGTCGATTGCATCTGTCTGTCTGTGTCAGTTGGTTGCTTCTGTCGATGTCGGTCAATTGCATCTGTCTGTCTGTCTGTGTCAGTTGGTTGCTTCTGTTGATGTCGGTCGATTGCATCTGTCTGTCTGTGTCAGTTGGTTGCTTCTGTTGATGTCGGTCGATTGCATCTGTCTGTCTGTCTGTTTGTGTCAGTTGGTTGCTTCTGTCGATGTCGGTCGATTGCATCTATCTGTCTGTCTGTCTGTGTCAGTTGGTTGCTTCTGTTGATGTCGGTCGATTGCATCTGTCTGTCTGTGTCAGTTGGTTGCTTCTGTTGATGTCGGTCGATTGCATCTGTCTGTCTGTCTCAGTTGGTTGCTTCTGTCGATGTCGGTCGATTGCATCTGTCTGTCTGTCTGTGTCAGTTGGTTGCTTCTGTCGATGTCGGTCGATTGCATCTGTCTGTCTGCTGATTGGTTATATTTGTCTGTGTTGATGTTGGTCGATTGCATCTGTCTGTCTGTGTCAGTTGGTTGCTTCTGTTGATGTCGGTCGATTGCATCTGTCTGTCTGTGTCAGTTGGTTGCTTCTGTTGGTGTCGGTCGATTGCATCTGTCTGTCTGTGTCAGTTGGTTGCTTCTGTTGGTGTCGGTCGATTGCATCTGTCTGTCTGTGTCAGTTGGTTGCTTCTGTTGATGTCGGTTGATTGCATCTGTCTGTCTGTGTCAGTTGGTTGCTTCTGTTGATGTCGGTCGATTGCATCTGTCTGTCTGTGTCAGTTGGTTGCTTCTGTTGGTGTCGGTCGATTGCATCTGTCTGTCTGTGTCAGTTGGTTGCTTCTGTTGATGTCGGTTGATTGCATCTGTCTGTCTGTGTCAGTTGGTTGCTTCTGTCGATGTCGGTTGATTGCATCTGTCTGTCTGTCTCAGTTGGTTGCTTCTGTCGATGTCGGTCGATTGCATCTGTCTGTCTGTGTCAGTTGGTTGCTTCTGTTGGTGTCGGTCGATTGCATCTGTCTGTCTGTGTCAGTTGGTTGCTTCTGTTGATGTCGGTTGATTGCATCTGTCTGTCTGTGTCAGTTGGTTGCTTCTGTCGATGTCGGTTGATTGCATCTGTCTGTCTGTCTCAGTTGGTTGCTTCTGTCGATGTCGGTCGATTGCATCTGTCTGTCTGTCTGTGTCAGTTGGTTGCTTCTGTCGATGTCGGTCGATTGCATCTGTCTGTCTGCTGATTGGTTATATTTGTCTGTGTTGATGTTGGTCGATTGCATCTGTCTGTCTGTGTCAGTTGGTTGCTTCTGTTGATGTCGGTCGATTGCATCTGTCTGTCTGCTGATTGGTTATATTCGTCTGTGTTGATGTTGGTCGATTGCATCTGTCTGTCTGTGTCAGTTGGTTGCTTCTGTTGATGTCGGTCGATTGCATCTGTCTGTCTGTGTCAGTTGGTTGCTTCTGTCGATGTCGGTCGATTGCATCTGTCTGTCTGTCTGTGTCAGTTGGTTGCTTCTGTCGATGTCGGTCGATTGAATCTGTCTGTCTGTCTGTGTCAGTTGGTTGCTTCTGTTGATGTCGGTCGATTGCATCTGTCTGTCTGTGTCAGTTGGTTGCTTCTGTCGATGTCGGTCGATTGCATCTGTCTGTCTGTGTCAGTTGGTTGCTTCTGTTGATGTCGGTCGATTGCATCTGTCTGTCTGTGTCAGTTGGTTGCTTCTGTTGATGTCGGTCGATTGCATCTGTCTGTCTGTCTGTTTGTGTCAGTTGGTTGCTTCTGTCGATGTCGGTCGATTGCATCTATCTGTCTGTCTGTCTGTGTCAGTTGGTTGCTTCTGTTGATGTCGGTCGATTGCATCTGTCTGTCTGTGTCAGTTGGTTGCTTCTGTTGATGTCGGTCGATTGCATCTGTCTGTCTGTCTCAGTTGGTTGCTTCTGTCGATGTCGGTCGATTGCATCTGTCTGTCTGTCTGTGTCAGTTGGTTGCTTCTGTCGATGTCGGTCGATTGCATCTGTCTGTCTGCTGATTGGTTATATTTGTCTGTGTTGATGTTGGTCGATTGCATCTGTCTGTCTGTGTCAGTTGGTTGCTTCTGTTGATGTCGGTCGATTGCATCTGTCTGTCTGTGTCAGTTGGTTGCTTCTGTCGATGTCGGTCAATTGCATCTGTCTGTCTGTCTGTGTCAGTTGGTTGCTTCTGTTGATGTCGGTCGATTGCATCTGTCTGTCTGTGTCAGTTGGTTGCTTCTGTTGATGTCGGTCGATTGCATCTGTCTGTCTGTCTGTTTGTGTCAGTTGGTTGCTTCTGTCGATGTCGGTCGATTGCATCTATCTGTCTGTCTGTCTGTGTCAGTTGGTTGCTTCTGTTGATGTCGGTCGATTGCATCTGTCTGTCTGTGTCAGTTGGTTGCTTCTGTTGATGTCGGTCGATTGCATCTGTCTGTCTGTCTCAGTTGGTTGCTTCTGTCGATGTCGGTCGATTGCATCTGTCTGTCTGTCTGTGTCAGTTGGTTGCTTCTGTCGATGTCGGTCGATTGCATCTGTCTGTCTGCTGATTGGTTATATTTGTCTGTGTTGATGTTGGTCGATTGCATCTGTCTGTCTGTGTCAGTTGGTTGCTTCTGTTGATGTCGGTCGATTGCATCTGTCTGTCTGTGTCAGTTGGTTGCTTCTGTTGGTGTCGGTCGATTGCATCTGTCTGTCTGTGTCAGTTGGTTGCTTCTGTTGGTGTCGGTCGATTGCATCTGTCTGTCTGTGTCAGTTGGTTGCTTCTGTTGATGTCGGTTGATTGCATCTGTCTGTCTGTGTCAGTTGGTTGCTTCTGTTGATGTCGGTCGATTGCATCTGTCTGTCTGTGTCAGTTGGTTGCTTCTGTTGGTGTCGGTCGATTGCATCTGTCTGTCTGTGTCAGTTGGTTGCTTCTGTTGATGTCGGTTGATTGCATCTGTCTGTCTGTGTCAGTTGGTTGCTTCTGTCGATGTCGGTTGATTGCATCTGTCTGTCTGTCTCAGTTGGTTGCTTCTGTCGATGTCGGTCGATTGCATCTGTCTGTCTGTGTCAGTTGGTTGCTTCTGTTGGTGTCGGTCGATTGCATCTGTCTGTCTGTGTCAGTTGGTTGCTTCTGTTGATGTCGGTTGATTGCATCTGTCTGTCTGTGTCAGTTGGTTGCTTCTGTCGATGTCGGTTGATTGCATCTGTCTGTCTGTCTCAGTTGGTTGCTTCTGTCGATGTCGGTCGATTGCATCTGTCTGTCTGTCTGTGTCAGTTGGTTGCTTCTGTCGATGTCGGTCGATTGCATCTGTCTGTCTGCTGATTGGTTATATTTGTCTGTGTTGATGTTGGTCGATTGCATCTGTCTGTCTGTGTCAGTTGGTTGCTTCTGTTGATGTCGGTCGATTGCATCTGTCTGTCTGTCTGTTTGTGTCAGTTGGTTGCTTTTGTCGATGTCGGTTGATTGCATCTGTCTGTCTGTCTCAGTTGGTTGCTTCTGTCGATGTCGGTCGATTGCATCTGTCTGTCTGCTGATTGGTTATATTTGTCTGTGTTGATGTTGGTCGATTGCATCTGTCTGTCTGTGTCAGTTGGTTGCTTCTGTTGATGTCGGTCGATTGCATCTGTCTGTCTGTCTGTTTGTGTCAGTTGGTTGCTTCTGTCGATGTCGGTCGATTGCATCTATCTGTCTGTCTGTCTGTGTCAGTTGGTTGCTTCTGTCGATGTCGGTCGATTGCATCTGTCTGTCTGTGTCAGTTGGTTGCTTCTGTTGGTGTCGGTCGATTGCATCTGTCTGTCTGTGTCAGTTGGTTGCTTCTGTTGATGTCAGTCGATTGCATCTGTCTGTCTGTGTCAGTTGGTTGCTTCTGTTGATGTCGGTCGATTGCAACTGTCTGTCTCTGGCAGTTGGTTGCTTCTGTGCCTCTCTCGGTCGGTTGCAGCTGTCTATGTTTATTTGTAGTGCCTGTCTGCCTATATCAGTCATTTGGTTGGTTGCATTTGTCTTAGTGTGTTGGTTAGTGAATTGCATCTATGTCAGTTGGTTGTGTCTATGTTGGTTGGTTATTTCTGTCTGGTCAATAGGATCTTTCAGTCTCTGTCATCTCTCTCTCTCTCGTTTAGTTTCAGTCTCTTATTCATCACTCTTTATCATTATTTCTCTCTCTCTCTCATTATAGCTAATGTCTCAATATAGATTGAATTTGTATTTCAATGCCAGGTAACGAAATCATTGGCTCAGAGTAACCTCCTTTGGTCATCTCAAATTTTATGAATGACTGGCACTTGGAAGAACAAGTGAAAACAAGACACTTCAGTAGCAACTTAGCAAAAGACAAATGAGTGACATTGAGAGTGTTCTTTTCAAATAAGAATTTAATGCATGAACAATAAAATGAAAGAAAGAACGAATAGAACAAATTGGATGGGAATAATATATAAGTTTGTATCTGCATGAATACAATAGAATTATTAGTGTTAAATAGCAATACTTGAAAGTATTTAACAGTGTGCAAACTATAAATAGCAATACTTGAAATTGTTTAATTGTGTGCCAACAAATGAGCTCTAATCATTGAAAAATATAAAAGTTGGCAACTATAGTCAAGGGGGACCCAAAGGCTCCCTTTTCAGTAGCTACTATACTGAGGTGTAGGGAAGGGCACAATTCGTTTCCCTGGATTTGTCCATTTTACCCTTGATCTATAATTTATAACACTGAGTGTTAAGCAAGGAGGCATCAAGTACCATTTTTTGAGTCTTTGGTATGATTTGACCTGGGATTGAACCCCGATCTCTCGGGCCTTTGGCAAACACTCTAACTGCTAGGCCAATGTAGTTACCTACTAACTTTTCATTTAAAAATCATATCATATATATATATATATATATAAACAGGATTTGGCATTAAATAACCATCAGGGATTGATATGCCATTAAACCAAATGACCTGACCTGTCTAAGGGTTTGTATATATGAGTTTATTTCGTTTTTCTTTCCATCTATTCAGTGTAAGAGTATCATTGAATATACTAATGCTAATTATTGGAACTTGGTGAGTTGGAAACAATTAAATATCCTTCCTAGCACCCAAATATCCAGTCAATTATAACTGCCATAATCCCTCCAGTAGAGAGAATAACAACTTATACGTATATCTCATTTATTTTGCAGGTGTATGGTGATGGCAGTCAGACGCGGTCATTCCAGTACGTCAGTGACTTAGTCGATGGACTAATTGCTTTAATGAATAGTAATTACTCAAAACCAGTTAACCTCGGAAACCCAGAAGAACATTCCGTTATGGAATTTGCACAAATCATCAAGAATCTAGTTGGTTTGTATTAAAAAAAAAACACTTTACTTTTTTCTTCTCCATTCAAGTGTCTTTGGTATTAAATAAAACTTCATCTGGTTGTGAAACTCCAGTTTTCTGGATCTTAAGGGAGTGTAGGGCCACCTTTCTATTGCAGGTATCTTGAAGAAAGTTGACTTAAATGAAGAAATGATCAAAAAATGAGGTTGTTCATATCGGGAAAGGAAGTCAGACACAGGGTCTCATAAAAATCCTTCTCACTTTATTTCTGATAAAACAACTGCTCTCTGGACTTGCCTCAGTTTCATGAAACTGAGATATTTTGGTTATGGCTTATGTATCTTTTTTTGTAGCAGGGGTCTTGATCTTTTTAGAGAAGGGGTTGAGATCTTTTTTAATTTTAAGAATGGGTCTTTTTCGTGAAGAGGTTTTGATTTATAATGAGTATACTTTTTAGGGAAGGAGTTCAGAAGTTTTATTTTAAGAATGGGTCTTCTTTTTTTTAAGGGAAGCAATTCAGGTCTTTTTGTTTTTTAATGGGGTTGAGATCATTTTGAATTTAAAGAATGGGACTTCTTTTTAGTGAAGAGGTTTTCAATCATTTTAATTTATAATGAGTATTCTTTTTAGGGAAGGAGTTCAGATCTCTTTTAATTTTAAGAACGGGTCTTCTTTTTAGTGAAGCAATTTAGGTCTTTTTGATTTTTAATGGGTCTTCTTTTTAGGGAAGGGGTTGAAATCTTTTTTTAATTTAAAGAATGGGTCTTCTTTTTAGTGAAGAGGTTTTCAATCATTTTGATTTTAAAGAATTTAAAATAAATTGTTATGTATTTGTCTGTATTTATTTTCTTTCTTTTTAGGTGGTGAAAGCAAAATCGAGAAACGTCCTGCCATGCAAGATGACCCTCAGAGGAGGAAGCCAGATATAACCAAAGCACGCAAATATCTCAGCTGGCAACCAAAAGTAAGTATTTATTTATTCATTCATTTTAACTCTCCCTAAATATTTACTAAATTTGGTGTGGCACAAGGCCCGTTGTATAATGGGCTGGTTGCTCTGTGTTGTGCATTAGCCCAGTTGGCTGGGGCTGTAGAATACACTAACTGCATCTCTGCAGAGGGGTAAGACCCCCCACCACCACCATTAGTGTCCTGGATATGACACCAAATCATTAGATGGTGAGGCACCACTAATGCTGGAGCTTTGGGGAATGCAGAGTGCCCCTTCATTGACATCACTCCTAGGTTTACTCTGTCCTGGAATGGTTGAACCTGATAGGGTCCTATCTATAGGTTAAATAGAACTAAACTGTGTACTTATGCTAAACTGAATTGTTAGAAATAGAACTGTTTTGAAATTTAAACTGATTGCAAACAAAGTAAACAAATTACTGATGTTTAATTGAATTGTTTGTAATACATAGCAATACTTGGAACCATGTAACTTTGTTGACTTAAGCTGAATTGAATTGTTAGAAATAGAACTGCTTGATCATTTAACTGTGTTTAAATAAATGACTGATGTTTAATTGAATTGTTCGTAATACATAGCAATACTTGGAACCATTTAACTTTGTTGACTTATGCTAAATTGAATTGTTTGAAATAGAACTGTTTGATCATTTAACTGTGTGTATCTACAAAATGTGTTTACAAATCATATTTAATATATGTGTAAATAACCCACAAATGTTGATATGCTATAAAACCAAACCAGAATTAGACCTGTGTGTGTATGTATGAAAACAGAAAAGAAAAATAACAATGAAAGAGTTTAGAAACGGTCAAAAATAGAACTGTTGGTTGGTTGGTTCGGTTTTATGGCATATCAACCCATGTCAGTTATTTAATGCCAAATCCTGTTACATGATTTTGTTAACAAATAATTTGTTGGACACATTTCTAAATTTGTTTGCACATAGTTAAATGGTTTCTAGGGTTTTTATTTATTGTTTGCATACGTTTCCAAGTATTTCTATCTAACACTGACAATTCTATTTGCTCTCAGTTTAATGGTTTCCAGTATCATAAATGATTAAATGGTTTTATTGGACCCATAGATAGGATTGTAACTTATACTACTACTCCGGGTCAGAGTGGACCTGGGAATAATGGCAGTGAAGTTGTACTCCACATTCCCTGAAGCTCTTGGACTGGAGCTTCACCATCAGATTCAGTTTGTTGTTATATCCAGGATTCTCATTAATAGGTATGAGGGTGAGGTCTTACCTATCTGCAGAGATGCAGTCAACATATTCTGCAGCCTCAGATGACTGGGCTGGCCAGAAGTTGTGGGCATCTATTAAGAACTAAATTTACTGACTGTAATCTTCTATCTTAGCTTGTTAACTATTACACCATGGGAAACATACTCTCTGTTGTTAAATAATTTCATTCCTTAGAATATAGTGTGACACTTGAGGTTTTTACTGAGGATGTTGATGCATGGGTAAGGCCAAAAAAAGGGTTGCAAAACTTATTTATTTATCAAATATATATATATATAGATATAGATATATAGATATATAGAATAGCCATGATGATCTCAATAATAATAATAATACAGGAGGACTCAGTCGTTTTTCATACAAACAGGTTTATTTTGTTTGGTCTTCAGTTCTTGGTGACATGAGGAGAGAGACTCAATTCATAAAAGCCTATGCTTGGCATACTACGCTGACACTCCCACCCCCCACGTGTGGAGCATTTCGTAGCATCTCAGATCTCAATTCATCTCTGCCAGTCAAGACCCAAACTGATCTGATCTGATCAGATCTTAAAAACTCAACCGCTCGCGTCAACAGTCAAACTTCAACTGCCCATCTTTTTCAAATCCCAAAATTCTTTGGTCATATCTTCCGGGCATGACATCATCCACCCACTCTATTCACTCCAACTGCGTGTCCAGCCCCATTTCCTGTCTCGGAGTTTATTATAACAGATGATGGTTGTTATATCCTTTCTGCACTGCTACACGAGTGTACTGTCTGAGTAACACCTGAACCAAGAGACACCGAGAAGTTCAAAGCCTTACCAAACTAAATAACAAAATATAATTAACAAAAATGATTAATATAATTAATCATAACCTTGATTATATAACATATATATATATATATATATATATAATTTCTATTTAGTAAAAGTAGTAAAATTGGCGACTGTAGTCGAGGGTGACCAGAAGGCTCCCTTTTCAATTGCTACTACACCAAGGTGTAAGGGAGGGCGCTACTCCTTTCCCTGGATTGCTCCACTTTACCCTTGATATGTACCTTATATTGCTGAGTGTTAAGCAAGGAGGTATCAAGTACCATTTTTAAAGTCTTCGGTATGATGCAACCTGGCATGGAACCCAGATCTCCCGGACCATTGGCAAACACTCTACCCACTAGACCAATGAGCTGGGTTAAAATAGTATGATAATAATTTTTGCAATCCTTTTTTTGGCCTTAGCCATGCATCAGCACCCTTATTAAACTGCCCATGTGTCACACAATATTCTAAAGGATGAAATTATTTATGGTGTTGTTAATGGAATTTGTGGCACTCTGGTGCACCATTCTGTTGTTCTCAGCTCATCTCAAAAAGTGTGGATGGTTGTACACAAACTTTTACGGCAATGAACAAGTCACTTGTGTAAACAGTCCAACAGCTTGCTACATTGACTGAACTCTTAGGTATTTGGTGGGGAGGAGTTATATTTTTTTTTTTACACACATGCACAGACGTTTTTATTTAGCCCAGTCAGCCGTAAAGAGCAGTAAAAAAACACTGACTGCATCTCTACAGACGAGTAAGATCTCCCTCCACCAATGAGTGTCCTAGATATGACACTAAACCATTTAATGGCGAGGCTCCAATCCTGGAGCTTTGGGGAATATGGTGTAAACTTTCACTACCATTACTCCCAGGTCCACTCTAACCTGGAGTGGTAGTACTTGATAGGGTCTCATCTACAGATCAACTACAACTGGTTAACCATT
This sequence comes from Sepioteuthis lessoniana, assembly GCA_963585895.1. Taxonomy (NCBI): domain Eukaryota; kingdom Metazoa; phylum Mollusca; class Cephalopoda; order Myopsida; family Loliginidae; genus Sepioteuthis; species Sepioteuthis lessoniana. Next base: position 48,176,775 of record OY757946.1, read on the forward strand.
TAAATTTGTGCAAACAAATGACTGATGTTTAATTCGTGAGTGTTGAATAGCAATACTTGAAACTGATTAAATTGGAAACCTTTAACTATGTGCAAATAAAACTATTCGTGAGAAATGTTTGAAACTGATTAACTGTACAAAAATTGAATTACTGATATTTCATAGCAATACTTGTACCCTTTGACTGCGTGTAAAGGAATAATGTTAAATAAAATTATTAGTGTTACATAGCAATAATTGGAACCATTTCATCATCATCATCATGTCGCGCCGTCTGCGCGGATATCCCTGACCGTCTCTCGCCATTTCTCCCTATCACTCATCGCCTCCGGCAGGTCTTCAGGATTACAACCCGTGTCCTCACATAGCTGCTGTATGTAAGTTCGTGCTGGTCGTCCCACACTTGCACATCCATGAGTGGGGGTCCACAGGAGTACATCGCTTATGAGCTCGTCCTTGCTTCTCCAGCAGTGTCCCGCGTGTCTGGTTCGTCGAACTTGTATAGTTTTTGTGATGGGGGGCAAGTGTCCGTATAGTTGGAGTCTCGTGGGGTGTTGTCGCCAGGACTTGTTTAATACTGCTCTCAACATTCTTGTGTAATTTCCGTCCAGCCTCCTCTCCAGCCGCTTCGTAAGCGTCCATGTGGTGCATCCATATAGCAGTATCGACACAACCGCTGCCTGGAAGAAACTGCGTTTCATTTTATCTGTTAGGTCCGACTTCCATATGATCGAGAGCCTATCGATAGCTGTCCATGCCTTCGTCAGTCGTGTGTCGATGTCCTTCTCGGTTGATGAGACGCTGCTTCCTAGGTAGGTGAATTTGTCGATTAGTTTCAGAGAGGCTCCGTCTAGTGTGGCAATGTTGCCTGTTTGGTTGTAACACATATATTCGGTTTTGTTTGCATTGACATGTAGGCCAATGCCAGCTGCAGCTCGTTCCAGACTATGTAGTAGTGTCTCTGCTTGATTAGGCGTATTCGCTAGTAACGCCAAGTCATCAGCGTAGTCGGCGTCCGTGATTGTTTTTGCGGGGTACCTTTTGCTTCTTCTCTTAGTCAGCTCAAAGCCATTTTCTCTGATTTTGTCGATCGAAGTCCTAAGCACATAGTCTAGACAGATGATAAAGAGGTACGGGGCTAGTGTGTCTCCTTGTAGTACTCCTGCAACAATGTCGAAGTATTCCGTGTCTCCATCTGGTGAACGTACTTTTACTTTGGTGTTTCTGTAGAGAATCATTATCGCTGCTACGGTTTCTTTTGGTAGGCCGTAAGCTAGTAGGATTTGCTCCATCTTCCCTCTGTGTATGGAATCGAAGGCCTTGGTAAAGTCGACAAATAGTAATGTCGCCTGTAAGTTTTTTGCCCGAACGCCTTCCAGGATTCTACGGATGGTCAGTATTTGTGAGGTTGTGGATCTATTTCTCCGGAAGCCATTTTGGTTTTTCCTAAGGATGTTTTCCATTTTGGGTTCTATGCGGTTTCGTAGTAGGGCATTGTAGATTTTGGCTGCTGTGGATGTAAGTGTTATCCCTCGGTAGTTCTTGGCTAGTCCGAGGTCGCCTTTTTTAGGGAATGGAAGGATGCATCCCTTCGTCCATCGTTCTATCCTATTTTGACTATAGACTGCGTTGCATTGGCGGAGCAGTATATCGTCGAATTGTCTCGTCTTCCACACTTCTGGGGGGATCTCGTCTAGCCCCGCCGCTTTCCTATTTTTAATTCTTCTGAGAACCGTGTCGAGTTCTTCTTTGGTGAAAGGACCTAGTTTTACGTCTAATTGCTTACTAATAATTCTGGTGATCGGTTCATCCGTTATTTCCGGTGGGTTTCCTAGTAGATTTTTGAAATGCAACAGTTTTATTCTTTCTTGTTGGCTTGCAGCTTTCAATTTTGCTTTGGCTGTGCTCTTTCTTCCACTTACTTCGTTTATTGTTTGCCAGGCTATCCTGGATTGCCTATCTTCCACCGAGTCTCTAATCTTATCTATCTGATTTTGTACGTATTCTGCCTGTTCTTTTAGGTATATTCCTGTTAATTGATGTTGCGCCTTTTCTAGTTCTTGTGCATTTGTATTTGTTGGGTTCTGTTGATAGTTTTTGGAGGCAGTCTTCACAAGTGCACGTTTTTCTCTAGCCGCTAGCGTTTCCCAAGGGACTCTATATTTAGTTCTAGGTTTTGTTGGAATACACTTTTCTGCCGCCTCCAGGTGCGCTTCTACAAAATTTTCATATTCGTCATTTGGGGTGCCTATTTCTACCTTCTCTTGTAGTGCTTCGAACCATTTAAGTGTATTCCAAGAAATGAGCTTTGGCTCATTTCAGAATGTTACCTATAAACTATATTTACAAATCATATATTTGATATATGTATAAACAGGATTTGGCTTTAGATAAACTACAAGGGTTAATATGCCATAAAACCAAACCAACCCTCTGTTTATTTTTGATTGTTTCTATACTCTTTCATTGTCATTTTATTTTTTATTTTTTTTCTGTTTTTATGCAAACGAACATGGCCGTTTTTTCTCCTGCAATGGAGAAAGACCTCCCCTCGCACCCCAAAAAGTCATGTCCTGGATATCACCATAATAGTGAGGCCCTAGTTCTGGAAATCTGTTGAATGAAATAACCTTCATTGCCATTACTCCCAGGTTCACTCTGACATGAAATGGTTGTACCTGTTAGAGTGTTATCTATAGATCAAAATAAATCTGTTTAAAAATTATTTGTATTTAGTTGGAATAATTGATCTCATATAACTGTAAATTGTATTAGCAATAATTATTTGATGTTATAATTGTTTACTAATCAATTATGTGTTGCTTGAAACCATATAAAATGAGCGCAAACAAATGACTTTGATTAGATAGTGATAATTACTTAAATTATTTGTATTAGATAGGAATACTTGATATTATAGAACTGTGTGCAAATTATTTCTATTAGATAAGAATACTTGATATTATAGAACTATGTGTAAATTATTTCTATTAGATAAGAATACTTGATATTATAGAACTGTGTGCAAATTATTTCTATTAGATAGGAATACTTGATATTATAGAACTGTGTGCAAATTATTTCTATTAGATAGGAATACTTGATATTATAGAACTGTGTGCAAATTATTTCTATTAGATAGGAATACTTGATATTATAGAACTGTGTGCAAATTATTTCTATTAGATAGGAATACTTGATATTATAGAACTGTGTGCAAATTATTTCTATTAGATAGGAATACTTGATATTATAGAACTGTGTGTAAATTATTTCTATTAGATAGGAATACTTGATATTATAGAACTGTGTGCAAATTATTTCTATTAGATAGGAATACTTGATATTATAGAACTGTGTGTAAATTATTTCTATTAGATAGGAATACTTGATATTATAGAACTGTGTGCAAATTATTTCTATTAGATAGGAATACTTGATATTATAGAACTGTGTGTAAATTATTTCTATTAGATAGGAATACTTGATATTATAGAACTGTGTGCAAATTATTTCTATTAGATAGGAATACTTGATATTATAGAACTGTGTGCAAATTATTTCTATTAGATAGGAATACTTGATATTATAGAACTGTGTGCAAATTATTTCTATTAGATAGGAATACTTGATATTATAGAACTGTGTGTAAATTATTTCTATTAGATAGGAATACTTGATATTATAGAACTGTGTGTAAATTATTTCTATTAGATAGGAATACTTGATATTATAGAACTGTGTGCAAATTATTTCTATTAGATAGGAATACTTGATATTATAGAACTGTGTGTAAATTATTTCTATTAGATAGGAATACTTGATATTATAGAACTGTGTGTAAATTATTTCTATTAGATAGGAATACTTGATATTATAGAACTGTGTGTAAATTATTTCTATTAGATAGGAATACTTGATATTATAGAACTGTGTGTAAATTATTTCTATTAGATAGGAATACTTGATATTATAGAACTGTGTGCAAATTATTTCTATTAGATAGGAATACTTGATATTATAGAACTGTGTGCAAATTCTTTGTATTAGATAAGAATACTTGATATTATAGAACTGTGTGCAAATTATTTCTATTAGATAGGAATACTTGATATTATAGAACTGTGTGCAAATTATTTCTATTAGATAGGAATACTTGATATTATAGAACTGTGTGCAAATTATTTCTATTAGATAGGAATACTTGATATTATAGAACTGTGTGCAAATTATTTCTATTAGATAGGAATACTTGATATTATAGAACTGTGTGCAAATTATTTCTATTAGATAGGAATACTTGATATTATAGAACTGTGTGTAAATTATTTCTATTAGATAGGAATACTTGATATTATAGAACTGTGTGCAAATTATTTCTATTAGATAGGAATACTTGATATTATAGAACTGTGTGCAAATTATTTCTATTACATAAGAATACTTGATATTATAGAACTGTGTGCAAATTATTTCTATTAGATAGGAATACTTGATATTATAGAACTGTGTGCAAATTATTTCTATTAGATAGGAATACTTGATATTATAGAACTGTGTGCAAATTATTTCTATTAGATAGGAATACTTGATAGTATAGAACTATGTGTAAATTATTTCTATTAGATAGGAATACTTGATATTATAGAACTGTGTGCAAATTATTTCTATTAGATAGGAATACTTGATATTATAGAACTGTGTGCAAATTATTTCTATTAGATAGGAATACTTGATATTATAGAACTGTGTGCAAATTATTTCTATTAGATAAGAATACTTGATATTATAGAACTGTGTGTAAATTATTTCTATTAGATAGGAATACTTGATATTATAGAACTGTGTGCAAATTATTTCTATTAGATAAGAATACTTGATATTATAGAACTGTGTGCAAATTATTTGTATTAGATAGGAATACTTGATATTATAGAACTATGTGTAAATTATTTCTATTAGATAGGAATACTTGATATTATAGAACTGTGTGCAAATTATTTCTATTAGATAAGAATACTTGATATTATAGAACTGTGTGCAAATTATTTGTATTAGATAGGAATACTTGATATTATAGAACTGTGTGCAAATTATTTCTATTAGATAGGAATACTTGAAACTATATAAGTGTGTGCAGTGACATTAAACAATCTGATAGTGAGGCTCCAGTAATGCTGGAGCTTTGGGCAATGTGAAGTACCACTTCATTGTCATTATTCCCAAGTCCACTCTGGCCCAGGGTGATAGCAATTTATAGTGTCCTGTCTATGGGTCAATTAGAACTAAGCTGTGTACTTATGCTAAACTGAACTGTTTGAAATAGAACTGTTTTTGACATTTAAACTGCGTACTTATGCTAAACTGAACTGTTTGAAATTTAACAAAAAACCAAAAAACTATACGGAACTGTTTGAAATTTAATTCAGATGACCCAAAAAGGGTTAATATGCCATGAAACAAAACAACCAACCAATGATTTCCCGAGCCCTAGGCATAAAATAATCCTAGATGCATTGATATGCCATTAAAATCAATCACACGCGCATGATTATTTATTCATTTATTTCTTATTTTTACAGGTTCCCATGATCGTTGGTTTGAACCGAACTGTAGCCTATTTTCGTAATGAGCTTCGACGGTCGACTCACAGTCAGCGCAATTTCCATCCCCCAGATTTGATGTGATTAACCTCTCAGCCTTCTTCGGGCGGCCATTCAAGTGCTGACTCTTTGCTCTCATTTTTATTTTTCGTTATTATTTTTTTTTTTTTTTTTTTTTTTATCTATGCTCTCAACTTTTTCGATCAAATCTACCCCCCCCTCCATACACACAACTCATCATTATTTAACTTTTTTTTTTTTTTTTTCTTCCTTTTCATTTTCATCTTCTGTCTTCAAATTTTCATTTGTTTATTTCTGCCTTCTTCAATATCTGAGATCTTTTTTGTGATTATGGAAAAATGGAGAAAAATTATTGCTGTCATCTGGGGAAAAAAAAAAGTTTTTTACATTTGGTTTAGCAAATGTCTGTCTTTAAAAATTTTATTTTGTCAAGTTATCTCATAGTACTTACAGTATATATTGAATTTGTCTAGCTTAAATTGCATTAAATAACCCACAAAGGTTGATATGTAATTAAGCAAACAAACCAAACCACTGAATTTCAGAACTAAGTTTTTGGGGAAATATTGGCACTGACCTATACGTAGGTAATACTAATTGAAAAAAGTAAGTGTTTCCTAACCTTTTCGAGTCTTTATTTCTCATCGACAGCTAAAAATAATGTCCTCACTAACAAAATCACAGATTGCAAATATCCTGATAAACTATATCAATCATCACAAATGTCCCCACTAACTATATCAGTCGATCACAAATTTTTTTTTTTTTCTTTTTTTTTTTTTTTTTAGACCTTTGAACCTTTTGGGAAATTCTTTGTTCGTCATCGACACCCCTTGGGCTTACCTAAAAAGCTATGAACTTTAGTATTAGATAAGAATATTTGAAAACCATAAAACAAATTATTTGTATTTGATAAGAATACTTGAAACCATAGAAGTGTGCCAACAAATGATTGCTATTATCAAGTTATAAGTTGCTTGAAAAAAAATTGTCTTTGGCATAAAACCAACCAACAAACCAAACATTAGCTTACTTAAAAAACAAAAAAGGTAGATGTTGTGGCTACTATGAATAAGAATGAGACGCAACTGCTAACAGCTTTTTAGTATCCTATCCCCACTGTAGATATCATTCTTGGCTCACAGGAGTGCAAACAGGGGAAAAAATGTAAAAAGGTAAAGAAAATAAAGTTATATGGTCAAGATTAAAGAGATCTTATGGGGTCCAAGCAATTTAAATTTTGCCAGGAAGAAAAATTAAACCTCATAAATTTTCTTAATGCAAAGAATCTTTTAAATAAGAGATTGGTGTTGGTGACAAAATGACACCATGTTGCTAAACATTTTGCTGTTTGGCACCAAATTGATCTGCAACATGTTTTTTTTGTTTGTTTTTAGGTTTTGTATTCTCCATTTTGACTGAAAAGAGGAGTGGACATTCTAATTTTAATTTAACTTATACGCACGTGTCTCATCTTTTAATTATATTTCTTTTTAAGTACATGAAACTGGTATTAATGAAACTCTACAGAGGCGTACATAAACAATTATTTATTTTAGGTTTTAATGAGCACTTTTCACTTTATGGAAAAACGGTTTTAGAACAATTTTTTTTATTCCATTATATATATAATGCTCAATATCAATGATAAAGTGTATATATATATATATATATATATATATATATATATATATATATAAGCTAGAATAGTGGAGCCATAAAGTCAACAGTGTTTGGGGACTGTATATTACTCACTTATGGCACAATGATCACATAGTTGAGAAACTGACTGTTACCATGCAGTGTTGATTTTGTCTACACAATCTTTACTTATATACATATATATATATATAGACACTCACATATATATATATATATATATATATATATATATATATAT
>OY757946.1:48189298-48221798 GCA_963585895.1 Sepioteuthis lessoniana
GTTTGTATGTATATATATATATATATATGTTTGTGTGTATATATATATATATATATATATGTTTGTGTGTATGTATATATATATGTTTGTGTGTATGTATATATATATATATATATATATATGTTTGTATGTATATATATATATATATATATATATATATATGTTTGTATGTATCTATATATATATGTTTGTATGTATATATATATATATATGTTTGTATATATGTATATATATATGTTTGTGTGTATATATATGTGTGTGTGTGTGTGTGTATAATTGTGTGTTTGTTTATGCATATGTATTTTTCTCTGTGTTTATGCGACTAATTTTGTGTGTTTATGCATGGTTGTATATGTATGTGTGTGAGCCGTTTTATGTGAGTTTGCCTTATTTTATGAGTACATAGTTATCTACTAAGCTCAGCTTAGTTGGGGTACCAGGCTACAGGGATGAGACACCCAGTGAGAATCAAACTCACAGTGATCAGTAAATCTAGCTTGCTAATCATAACACCATATTATGTATGTGTATATTTATATTTGTGTGTGTGTGTGTCTCTTATTGTGTATCTACCTTTGATTTTTGTGTGTGTATAATTATGTGTATGTATGTGTTTTTTTGTGTAGTTTCTTATTTGTTTTTCCTCTGCGCTTTTGTGTGTCCCAGTGGAATATTCCTCGTTTATTTTTTTTTTTTTTTTACCTTCTACAACCTGTAATTTTGCTTGTCTTTCTCTGACTTTTCACTTTTAAGAGAAATTTCCAATTTCTCATGTGTTAATTGTTCACAAAAGTTAACTAAAACGCAGCTCATTGTCAACACCCCCTCACACACATACATTGATTCTTATATATATATATATATAAAATGTGGGGAAAAACAGGATAATCCGAGTATGTATTTATTTATGTATGAATAATATGCCAATTTTTAATGCTTCCGGGGGTGGAAAACATCTTCAGGGCTATATTAATATGTGATGTGTCATCTCAAATAATTATTTTCAAATGAGAAAATTATTAGCATTCTAATATCATTAATAGCATTCTGTTTCGAAATATGTGACATTAGTGTTCAATAATTTGTTTTTTAATAAATTTTTGAACACGTCTCACATATTTTGAAACAGAAGGCGATTAACAATTATAGAATGCTAAGAATTTTCTCATTTGATTTTTCATTTGAAAATAATATTTTGGATGAGACAGAACATTGCCCTAAAGGTGGTTTATAAAAACCAAAATGTTACATGTTGACATGTTATTCAAATATATATAAATATATCCTCTGAATATCTTCCTTTGTTTCTCATATTTTGTATTTACTTACTGTCAGATTTATTTTCATTTTTTTTCTAATATATATATATATATATATATATAAGAACCTTGTTCAGATTGCACCTGAGCTTTCCTGCTCTTATTTTTGCACAAAATAGAAATTTCCCTCCATTCTCCACATTTCATCGTTTATAAAAAAAAGTACAAAAAAATAGATGACCAAGATTCTTTTTTCAAACGTAGAAATAATAAAATAATTTGGGCCAATGGTAATTTATTTTTGTGTATTTTTTGGGGGAGGTGTTGGGGACCCCAGAGGTCTCAAAGCCAAAGACTATTCACAGCTAGAGGCAGACTGGGTTCTTTTGCCTTTGTGTGACAACCAATTTAGGAGAAGAAAAACTGTAAATTCAAGCCAGCTTTACTCAAAAATTGTCACACACTGCCCTTATTGGAGGAGTTCAATAGATACTCACGAGCGCTTTTATTCATTTAGCATGATGGTTATTGTCGTAGCAAATGGAATTGTTGACCTGAGTTCAAATCCTGGTTGAACCTGCTTAAATTTTACTTTGTGCTAATGCCCTTGGTAATGGCATAAATCCATCTGTTCTTCTGATCAGTGAATAGTTGGTCCGACTGGGTTATTTACCTTTGGTAGGACGATCAATCTAGGGGAAGTAAAACTCAAACCACCTTGACCTTGTATCACATACTGCTCTTAGTGGAGGGGTTCGATAAATATATATATATATATATATATAATTATCTTATAGGAATAGTTACTTGAAACCATATAATTGCTTGCAAACTATTTATTTTTGGAAGACTCAAAACTATATAAACATGTAGAGATTATTTGTATCAAGAATACTTACTTGAAGTTATAATTGCTCACTAAGGATTAATATTTGAAGTTTCTTGAAACTTTTTAATAGGATGCAAAGAAATGACAATTATGAAATAGAAATAATTACTTGAAACCATATAATTATTTGTATTGGGAATACTTGAAACCATACAACTGTGTGCAAATTATTTGGATTAGATAGGAATACTTGAAACCATTTAACAGTGTGCAAATTATTTGTATTAGATAGGAATACTTGATATTATAGAACTGTGTGCAAATTATTTCTATTAGATAGGAATACTTGATATTTTAGAACTGTGTGCAAATTATTTCTATTAGATAGGAATACTTGATATTATAGAACTGTGTGCAAATTATTTCTATTAGATAGGAATACTTGATATTATAGAACTGTGTGCAAATTATTTCTATTAGATAGGAATACTTGATATTTTAGAACTGTGTGCAAATTATTTCTATTAGATAGGAATACTTGATATTATAGAACTGTGTGCAAATTATTTCTATTAGATAGGAATACTTGATATTATAGAACTGTGTGCAAATTATTTCTATTAGATAGGAATACTTGATATTTTAGAACTGTGTGCAAATTATTTCTATTAGATAGGAATACTTGATATTATAGAACTGTGTGCAAATTATTTCTATTAGATAGGAATACTTGATATTATAGAACTGTGTGCAAATTATTTCTATTAGATAGGAATACTTGATATTTTAGAACTGTGTGCAAATTATTTCTATTAGATAGGAATACTTGATATTATAGAACTGTGTGCAAATTATTTCTATTAGATAGGAATACTTGATATCATAGAACTGTGTACAAATTATTTGTATTAAATAGGAATACTTGATATCATAGAACTGTGTGCAAATTATTTCTATTAGATAGGAATACTTGATATTATAGAACTGTGTGTAAATTATTTCTATTAGATAGGAATACTTGATATTATAGAACTGTGTGCAAATTATTTGTATTAGATAGGAATACTTGATATCATAGAACTGTGTGCAAATTATTTCTATTAGATAGGAATACTTGATATTATAGAACTGTGTGTAAATTATTTCTATTAGATAGGAATACTTGATATTATAGAACTGTGTGCAAATTATTTGTATTAGATAGGAATACTTGATATTATAGAACTGTGTGTAAATTATTTCTATTAGATAGGAATACTTGATATTATAGAACTGTGCAAATTATTTCTATTAGATAGGAATACTTGAAACCATACAACTGTATGATTATTATTAGTTACTTGAAACCATATAATTGGAATAAAAAAATTATTGACTTCAGCATTGAATAATCCAAGTAGGGATAAATGCCATAAAACAACAAAAAAAAACAATTGATCTGTTTCACACTTTGCGTGTGGCAGAGGGGTTGGGTAAATACATTCTACTGTGTGGCTACTTCAATCCTCATTATGTACCATACCACACCTTTGTGGCCTTGTGCTAGATCTAGGATAACTTTAATAAATGCCAGTTTTTCTCTCTCCCCCCACCCACTTATTTTAGTTAATCTTGAAACATATTTTTGAAATGGACAAGGTTTAAGTTTTAAAAAAGTAAGCTTCAGAAAATAAGGCAATTTGTTAAAAGAAGAAAAAAAAAAGTATCAACAATTTATGACAATTTCAAATTCCTTAAAATATGTCAGGTGATTTTTCATGATAATCGTCCAAAAAAAAAAAGAAGCATGTTTTAAATCTCTCTCTCTTTTTTTTTTTTTTTGTCAATGTTGGTTCCTGATGTTAACTGTTTTTATTTATTGATTGGGTTACACTGCCTGCATTTAAAAATTACTACCCCTTTTCACCTTCAAAACTAATCAAGGTATACTTCTAAAATTATTAACACATACATTCTTAAATCATATCTCATATATATATATATATATATAGGTCTACTCTGACCTGGAGTGGTAGTACCTGTTAGGGTCTCATCTCTCAGTCAAATAGAACTGTTTAATCATTTACTATACTTGAAACCATTTAACTGTGTGCAAACAAATGATTAATGTTAAATTGAATAATTAGCCTCATGTAGCGATACTTGAAATCATTTAATGTATGATGACATTAAACTGTATTTGATGGTGAGACTCCAGTCTTGGAGTTTGGGCAATGTAAAGTATCCCTTTATTACCAATACTTTCAGGTCCAATCTGACCTGGAACAGTAGTATCTGTTTGGGTCCCATTTATGGATTAGATAGAAATATATAATCATTGGCATAATGGTTAGAGTGTTCACCAATGGCCCGGGAGACCTGAGTTCAATCCCAGGTCGAGTCATACCAAAGACTTTAAAAATGGTACTTGATGCCTCCTTGCTTAACACTCAGCATTATAATGGCATGGATCAAGGGGAAGTGGAGAACCCAGGGAAAGGATTAGTGCCCTCCCCTACACCTCGGTGTAGTAGCTATCGAAAAGGGAGCCTTCGTGTCACCCTCGACTATGGTCACCAACTTTTTCTAAATGTGAAATTATTTAACTGCATTCAAATAAATGAGATCGGGCTTATTTTAAAATCTTAACTATAAACTGTTTGTTTACAAATCATATATTTAATATATATATATATATATATATACATCATTTGCATTAAATAACTTACAACAGTTGATATGCCTTAAAAAAACAACCAACCACCCACCCAAATATATATATATATATATATATATATGTATTTGGGTGGGGGGTTGGTTGTTTATATATATACTGGGTTGGTTGGTAATAAAGAAGATATTTAATAGTCCTCACTCACCAAGGACCAATATTAGTATTAGTAGATACATGATATATTAACACTCATTGAACTAATGGGTCAAGTATTTGCCAATGGTCCTGGAGACCAGGGTTCAATCCCAGGTCGAGTCATACCAAAGACTCAGAAAAATGGTACTTGATGCCTTCTTGATTAACCCTCAGCATTATAAGGTACATGTTAAGGGTAAAATGAAGCAATCCAGGAAAATGAATAGCGCCCTCCCCTTACACCTTGCTGTAGTAGCTATTGAAAGGGGGGTCTTCTGGTTGCCAACTTTATTTTTTTATATTAACACGGAACGCAATAGAAAGACATTAACTCATTTAACCATACGAGAATTTTTAACGTTTGATACATACATTATATATCCCAATAAAGAAGAATTTTGATTCAAATCGATTTGCCCCTATTTTATGGATCAGGTTTAAAAATTTTTTTTGTCACTAGAAACTTGTAAAACTGAAAAATGATACGGGAAAAGGGTTAAATTGTATCTTGTGTATACGTTATGTACAAATGTGGGTAAATCTAAATTTTAAATTGGAAGGTTCAAGACCCCCCCCTTGGTATTTTAGGTTTTTTTGATCCCATGTGATTGAATAAATATAGGCCAGTGTGGATTTGTGAATTGTGAACTTGGCAATTGTTTTACTATTTAAGTATTTAATAAAATTGTTGCCTTCCTTTCTACACTCATTAAATCCATTTTTTTTTAAATTTTTTTTTTTTGTGTGAAATCTGGTCATCAGCCTTTTTTTTTTTTTTCTGTAAATCGATTGTGGAGTCTATTGTCCCCTCCCCAACACTTTGGAGTTGGATTCCAAACCCATTCCCAGTAGTGGGTGGAGGGAATGTAATTTCTTTTTACTTTGTTTTCCTTCTTTTTTTTTAATACTCATTGATTTTTCAAATACGTTTTTTCTTTGTTTTTTTTTGTCTTTTTTTTTTGCTTTTTTTTTGTCTTTTTTTTTACGATTTCTTTTCATCTTCCTATTACATTGATTTCAAACTTTTTTGTTTGGCTTTCAACTATTTCGACAACTGAAGTTACTTGTTTTGTATATTTTGAACTAGAAAAAAAATTAATTATGAGAAGAGATGGAATAAAAATGATTTAATTAAATATTTGATTTTTTTTATGTCTTCATTGTTTATGCCGATGAGTGCAGTGGCTTGTGATTGACAGTGGTAGGTCATGAGGTGACATTACTATGTGAGAATCAAAAAATTTGTTGTTTTTATTGTTTATGCATTATGTAGTGGAACAATGAGTACAGGGACTTGTGTATGTCAAATGACCCTCTACCCTATAAGTCAACACCTGCAGAGGTAGTCAACAGCATCTGTGATTGACAATGGGGAGCATGAGTTGATATTTTAGTGTGAGAATCAGAAAATTTGTTTATCTTCATTGTTTATTCATTATGTGGTAGTCTGATTTGAGCAGAGACTTGTATATAACATATGAACCCCAGGCCAAGGGTTAACACCTGCAGATACAGTTTTGTATAATTTGGTGATATCAATAACAACAGTACTACAAATACATATTCAAATACAGTCAAATGCAGATACAAATGCTGGCGACTCTGTTGTTTAGGTACAAACGGTTTATTAACTTCTGATTTCGGAGAGGGACACAATTCTTTCTATGCTGACCACACCACCAAAGTTCGGCAGATCTCATGGTGTTTAAGATCTCTGTCTGTAGAGATCCGAAAAACCCAACTACATCTTCAACTTTCGACTGTATGACAGAAACTCAATTCTCTCTGCCACTGAGGCAGAGAACTCAACTGCCTGCTTCCATGGTCCAATGTCAACTCCCAACTGACTCTTTTTCAAAATCCTCAAATTTTCATGACCATCTCTTTTGGGCATGACATCATCCACACTCCAACCCCATATCCTGTCTGGGGTTTATTATGACAATAGTGATTGTCATATCCTATTTACGTGAGCATAAAACTGTACCCAATGACTGTGTACCTGTACTAAGAGCCGAATAGTTCAAAGCCCAACCAAACTGAATGATAAAATATAATTAATGAAAAATGATTAAAATAAAAAAAATCATTCCTTAATTATATAACAATAGCAGAGACTGGGATTTATAGTGAGTCATCAGGTGATAGTTGAGTGTGAGTATAGACCAAATTTTCTTTTCAAACTTTGCTTTCATGTCTTTGGTAATGGAATTTTCAAATTTAACCATTTTCCATTGTATAGGAATTTCAAATTCTTAACATACACTTTAATAAATTCAAGAAAAACAGAAGCATACTAAAAGACGACAGGTGAAAACTTCACCTGAGATATACTAAGCTTTGAACACCTCTTCCAAGGTTTGTATATAGCCCAGTGTGCTGGGGTTATAGAATACACCAACTGCATCTCTGCAAAGGGGTAAGAACCCATCCCACCCCACCCAAACAAGTGACACTAAACAATCTAATGGTATGGTTCCAGTAATGTGAGAGTTTTGGGAAAGGCAGAGTACCCCTTTATTGCCATCGCTCACCAGTCCACTCTGGCCCAGAATGGTAGCACCTGATAGGGTCCTATCTATGAGTCAAATAGAACTAAACAGTATACTTATGCTAAATTGAATTGTTTGAAATAGAAGTGTTCTGACATTTAACTGTGTGTAAACCAAAAACTATACTTATGCTAAATTGAATTGTTTTTGATATTTAATCTGTACTTATGCTAAAGTGAATTGGTTGAAATACGACTGTTTATATCTATAAAAATGGATTTGGCATTAAATAACCTACAATGGTTGATATGCCATAAAACTAAACCAAGGTGTGTATAATGAAAACCTGATGGAAGACTATATTTAGGGGCTGTTACAGGAAAGTGATTTATTGTTGGAAATGTCAAAAAACAACTCACTTCTAAAAAATTTTGTTTAATTTTTTATAATTTTATACTGAAAAATGATGAGGTTTTGATTCATATGTTGTTTTATTTAGATTTTACGGAAAGAAAAATGTTTAAATTTCCCTGTTTTTGCATTAAAAAATTCCTTTTATTATTTTATTATCCAGGATATACTAAGAATAATGGCCATTTTCTATACTTTGCAACATTAGCAATGAAGAAATAACATCTACTATCCAAACCAAAATTTCTCTTATCCAAGGCAGAAAAGCAAAGATGGAAACGAATAATGGCCTTTTTGTTGACTTTTACGTTATCAATTAAGAAATAACATTTACTATCCAGGAACAAAATTAAATAGTGTTATCGTAAAGTATTAAGTATTATTGATTTTTTTAACGTATTTCTTTCATCTTAATTTTTGTAGCTTTTCAGTTTCTCTTCTAAAAAGCAGACTTGAAAAACTCGTTCATCCTTGTGTCGGTAAATTATGAACTAATAAATCTTTCGTTAATGATCTAAGGGGGATAACTCGAAAAACAAATGAAGCAATAACATCCCTTCAAATGACATTTACAAATCTATATTTTCTTTCAAAATCTGAGTAAAAACAAAAAAAACAGGATTATCTATTACGACGATCTTCAAACAGAAGAACAGCCTGATACACATACACATATATATATAAAAACAAAATAATATATATATATATATATATATGTATATTTAGGCAGCATTTCTTCGTTAATGCAAATTTCATTAAACATAATAGACATTTTATGTCTACATATTTTCTTTTGGATCCGTTCGAATTCCCGTATTACTTTTATTGTATTCTGGGGGAATTGATTTATGTATTGTCCATAGTTGCATGTATCCCTAGTACTTTCTGCCCGACTTTGGGCCATCATCAGGGGAGGATCTACTACAAAAGTGATGTAACTTTTGTTTTAGCATATTACAACTGTGTAAGGGCGTCTTTGCCGTTGAAGGTTGTGGCGTTTGTTTTTGAATGTGATTCTATATTTAGTGCCAGTAGCTAAAGACATTTAAGTACATTAGCACTGGTTTGATAATTAATTCTATTGAGTGTCAGTTGCAGGTTTCTGATATGTAATGCTTCGAGAATCTGAAGTTTTTGTTTATTATTTTGATGTTCTAATATTGTTGTGTTGTCGGTGAGAATTTTTCGTAGCTGTGCCGTTGGGCATGAATGTTTTTTTAAATGCTGAGCTATTGAACTTGTGTCTGAAAGGTGCATTGTCAGTCTCCTCGACAGGGTAGTTGAGGTTAAACCAACATATATATTATTATTATCAGAGATACAATCTCCTAAAGGACATTTAAATTTATATATAACGTTGGTTTTTTGCAAAACTCCAATCGAGGGAGAGGAATTATTTCTAATGACTAGATTCGAGGTTTTAAACTTATTATAATATATAACGAGTTTTATTTTTTTATTAGGATCAGTGGGGAGTATGTTTTTGTGAATCAATGTTTTCAAGATTTTTTCATCGGATTTGTAATTGTAGTGCATTTGGTTACGATAAAAAAGTTTGATATATGTTTGTTGGCTGGATGGAGTAGTACATATATATATATATATATATATATATATATATATATATATAAGGTTTATATATTTAAGTAAGTATTGATCAAACGGTAACACCCCCACCTCCGCCTTCTCTTGATATATAATCTCATCCCTTTGTCATCCTCGACGAGACTGATTGCATTTCACATAGCACTAATACCCTTGGGAAAGGTATGAATCCAACTATTCTCCCTGCAACTATTGGTAAATAGTAGGACAGACTGGGTTCTTCAGCCTTGGTGAGGCAACTAGTCTAGGAGAAGGAAAAACTCTGAATTCAAACCTGTTAAACTCCGCTTAAAAAATTGATCTTGTGTCATATCCTGCCCGAGCGGAGGGGTTGGGTATGATATCATCTTTTCTAAGTCCTAATGATGGTTTATCAAAACCGAAACGTTATTGCGTTGACTTTCTTTCATATTGATTTTTTCTTCATATTGTCGTATTCTTATTAACTTCCATCAGCCTATTGGCATAATAGTTAAAGTGTTCGCCAATGGCCGGGTCTAGTCATACCAAAGACTCAAAAATGATACTTGATGCCTCCTTGCTTAACACTCAGCATTATAAGGTAATGATCAAGGGTAAACTGGATAAATCCAAGGAAAATAGTTGCGCCTCCCCTGCACCTCAGTGTAGTAGCTAATGAAAAGGGAGCCATCGGGTCGCCCTCGACTACGGTTGCTAACTTTACTTACTTACTCACACACACACACACACACACATATCTATATATATATATATATTCTCCGTCTTATTTGTGTTCAGGTAGAGGCCAGTGACTTTTGCTGCTTACTCCTGGTTATGCAGCTCGGATTCAGCTTGGACATTTGGATTTAGAAGAAGTGCTAGATCATTTACATAGTCTGTATATCTCTTAGTTTCTGTGAGTTAACTGAAATGGTTGTCGCTCTGAAATTAAAGCCTCTGACTCACTTCTACTGAATACTACGACAGACAATGGAAGCACAATAACACCGTTGAATAGAGCAAGTTTTCGGCTACAAAACATTATTTTTCCACATTATCACCATCGGCTGTGCATTTTAGATAGCAATCGACAAGAGTCCGTAACCTGAAGGAATTAAATTACTGTTTTGTCAATATTTAAAAAACAAAAATACAGGGTGGGACGATAAAATTGTCGCCCTAGAAAAGACGACATGATTCCATATCCGTTTAATGAAAACCGGGTTTCTTTTTTTGTTGCCAACCATCTACTAGTTGGCTAGTTGTGTACAAGTCCCAAGAGTGATAGGAGCCTTCTACCTAGAATAGAAGATAAAATCATGAAAATATTTAAAAAAAAAAAAAAAAAAAAAAAAAACAACTCCAATAATGCTTTTGACGGGAAGAACAATCTAAATATACTCCAAAAGTCTTCGTAGTACCGAAAAGAAAATTAGGAAAGAAGGAAGATAAACATTGCTCGGAGAAGCAGCTTTTTTCTTGTCGGGGAAACTTCTCCCTCAACTCTAATTGCACTCCAGTAAGAAACCGTTGAGTCGGCTGCGGTGTAGATCCCCCTCCCCACTCGAAACGAGTCTACCTATTGGCCGTGGGTGGTTACCCATAATGCTTGAGGAGAAGATCTTGATCGCTGAGCAGTCCGTGATTCAAAATAAATAAGAATTTCCGCGGTTATGTCCCCTTAATCATCGCTTTATTGAGTTGTGATAGTCGGCGACCAATAAAACACACAAGGCATGCATCATCAGAATTACTTTGGGCGCGTATATTCAGATTGCAAAGGTGAATCTTTCTTCTTTTCCTGCAACTGCTGTACGTGCAAGACGCATTCAAGACGTCAGCAACTATGGGAGCAGCTGATCATGTTAAAAGTCAAACAATGCGATTCTGGCAAATGCACCCGCCCAAGCTGAAACCTTACTGCATAATCTGGAACGAGCTTCCGCAGGCATTGGCCTCCATGTCAATACACACAAAACGGAATATATGAGCTTTAATCGAACAGGCAACATTTCCACACTGAACGGTAGCTCTCTGAAACTAGTAGGCAAGTTCACCTACCAAGGAAGCAGTGGCTCATTAACTGAAAAAGACATCGACATGCGACTAACAAAGGCATGGACAGCTATCAATTGGCTATCGGTCATATGGAAGTCAGACCTGACCGATAAAATGAAACTCAGTTTCTTCCAAGCAGCGATCGTGTCGATACTATTATATGGATGCACGACCTTGACGCTAACTAAAAGGCTGGAGAAAAAGATTGACGACAACTACACAGGAATGCTGCGAGCAATATTAAACAGGTCCTGGAGGCAACACCCCACAAAGCAGCAACTGTACGGCCACCTACCACCCATCACGAAAACTATTCAAATTAGACGAACCAGACATACAGGACACTGCTGGGGATGTAGGGACGAGCTCATAAGTCATGTACTCCTATGGACCCCTTCACATGGCCGAACAAAAGCAGGGCGACCAGCTCGAACATACGTACAGCAGCTCTGTGAGGATACGGGGTGTAGCCCTGAGGACCTGCCGGAAGCGATGAACGATAGGGAGGGGTGGCGAGAAAAGGTTAGGGATATGCGTGTTGATGGCACGACAAGATGATGATGATAAGTGAGGCTTGGGTACGGTACAAGTGACAAGATATTTTACGTAAGGACAATTATTTTGCAACCGAAACATTATTTATTTGATAACTCACTTATACGGCAACCGACACATATTATATTTATGAACGAATACCACATTTATCTCAAATATTGACATACCTTGTTAATACACTTGTTGGGTGAGTAAAATTGTAATTCCTGTGTATGGAGTGAGTGAGTGGAGGTGAAGCTCTCTGTGATTGGATAGACTAATCCCGTGAGGTTTTGTCGCAAAAATCCAAAATCTAGTCAGACAGATTCCACCAGACGTTAATTGACGCGGTGACGTTAGAAGCTCTCAGAAAGACAACCCTAAGACACCAGATATCTTCTTCAGCACTTCGGTAAGTCCCTTAAACTCATCTTTATAGACGGGGACGACTGTATATTGTTATTAATTGTTTCTCGTGTTGATTTATAGATTGCCAGAATTAAACGAAGTATCAATTCATTTATTTGTTGCTGTCAGACTTAGAATAAACGCTATACTAACACAATGCCCTGTTTTGTTAAAGCCTCGTGTCCTGTTTCCTTTTCTATTGCCTTCAAGGCTATCAATCATATGGAAATCAAACCGATAAAATGAAACGCAGTTTCTTCCAGGCAGCTGTCGTATCAATACTGCTGTATGGATGCACTACTTGGACGCTAACAAAACGGCTGGTGAAGAAGCTAGACGGCAATTACACAAGAATGCTGCGAGCAATCTTGAACAAGTCCTGGCGGCAACACCCCACAAGACACCAACTGTACGGCCACCTGCCTCCTATCACGAAAACTATCCAAGTTAGACGAACCAGACATGCAGGACACTGCTGGAGAAGCAGGGACGAGCTCATAAGGGATGTATTCCTATGGACCCCCACATATGGCCGGGCAAAAGCAGGACGACCAGCACGAACATACATTCAGCAGCTACGTGAGGATACGGAATGTAGCCCTGAAGACCTGCCAGAGGCGACGAACGATAGGGAGAAGTGGCGAGAGAGGGTCAGGGATATCCGTGCTAGCGGCACGACATGATGATGATGATTCATTACAGACTCGCTAAATGAAGTAGTCACGTGACCTACAACACTTCTCTTAAGCTCTCACTGGGTTGGTCAACCCGTCGGAACGGCTCAGTCCGATCAATCGGCTGGTCATGTCAACCTTACAATATTTTTCGAATTGCTGTCGTGTCAAACAAGTAAGTAAAAGTAAAGTTGTCTCCCTTTAGTCGAGGGAGATCGGAAGGCTCCCTTTTCAATAGCTACTACACTGAGGTGTAGGGGAGGGCGCTACTCCTTTCCCTGGATTGCTCCACTTTACTCTCGATATGTACCTTATATTGCTGAGTGTTAAGCAAGGGGGTATCAAGTACCATTCTTGAAGTCTTTGGCATGACGTGACTTGGGATTGAACCCAAGTCTCTCGGGCCATCGGCGAACACTCTACCGACTAAGTACTCAACCTTATTTCATCTTAAAGGTAATAGAAGCCAGTGGCCGAGTGTCATTTGCGGTGAGATGGTACTATTTACCAACCCCTCCGCTCGGTCAATTTTTTAAGCGGAGTTTAACAGGTTTTGAATTCAGAGTTTTCCTTCTCCTAGACTAGTTGCCTCACCAAGGCTGAAGAACCTAGTCCGTCCTACTATTTACCCATAGCTGGAGGGAGAATAAGGGGGTTCATACCTTTCCCAAGGGTATTTGCCCGAAAGTGAACGTAATAGCGCGACTGGAGTACGAACTCGCGTACTACGATTCCGCAGTTCATCGCTTTAACCATTACACCACGAGGATACCCCAAAGCGGGGAGATGGTAATACTTGAAACCATTTAACTGTGTGCAAACAAATATGCTCTAACTCGTTTAAAAATAAAGTTGCTGACGGAATTTAGGATTGAATAGACTACAAGTGTTATATTTCACTATTCATTGTATCATGTGCTAGAAACAAGACAATAATGTAGATAAAGGACAGAGGTACGTGCTGTCAGTTTAGAATTTTTTTAGCAACTGCAACAAGTGTACAAATATAAGTGTACAAATATAAGTCGGTGGGAGGTTGCAGAGCGACTGGAAATATAAGGTTGTAGTTGGAGTTGTGTGAGTTATATGATAACAAGGGTTGATATATCACTGAACGAAATAAGCAAACCTTTCAGTAAACAAAGTAAAATCTTGACAAGTTACTTGTTTTTCTGTTGCTCTTTTTCAGCAATATGTCTGAAGTTCAAGAAGGAAACACTTTAACCAAGGGATTTCAAAAAGAAAAATAACCACCAAATTACCGAACCTATAATAACATGATAGTAAGGCAATCGTTCTAAAAATAATACCTTCCATTTATTGCAGCAAACACCAGAAGAACACTAGCATTTTTGGATAGTGCAAGTTTTCAGGGACAAAGTGTGACGTTACCGCCTCGACCCACAGACACATCAACCTCTTCTAACCATTCCACTTCTTTACGGCCTGTAATCAACTAGTGGTTCCGATAGGGGCACCGCACATTTCTTTACCGCTACATCAAATACAATCAAGAGAACAGGAGAAAAAAAAAGAACAAACGAACAAACGCTTGGGGTTAACTCAAGTGCAGAAGGAGAGTTATGTAACATTGTGCATGTGCAGACTAACGCTAGTGTGGACTCAAGCGAAACTTCCACAAAGCTACTGGAATGCCGACTCGATCTTCTTTCACTGGTCTGGACCCTCTCTCATGCCGACTCGCCTCTGCTCCGGTGTCCAGTGTCGACTGCTTCTGTCCGTTGTCCCTCGCCAACTGCCCACTTCTCTGTCCCTTTTTGTCTCCTCTCTGACCGGCGTCCCCTCACCACTCCGGTCACGTCGAGATCGCGGATCCAAAACCCTTTGTCTGGTTTCGCGCCAAAACAGACAAAGGAATCGTCTGCTTGGCGGACCACCTACATAGTGTTACAAAAGCACTATTTTATCACTACCATTGGGCATGTATGTTCGACAACGTAACCAGCTTACCGGGCTAGTAGGAAGCACACACCAAAAGTAATGCCTCTGATTCATTTCTATGGAACACTCCTTCAGATTATCATCAAGTCGAGTTGTTAACATAGATTTCCTTGACTCTCTCTCTTGGCATCCGTCCCTATAATTTATCACTGCTGATTGGTCTTCTAGACGGGACCCAGTGTCTGCACAGAGCTCATGTTTGTAAGTATTTACAGGTCCATGTGTAGGAGTCCGTAAGAGAACAACTTTTATGAGTTCGTCCTTTCTTCATCATCAGTGACTCCGCATGTCTCATTTTCAGATGGGAGGTAAGTGGTCGTAAAACTGCTGTTTTGTGGGGGTTGCTTCCAAGATTTATTCGAGGCAGCTCGTAGCATTCATCCTATTTACCCAACCCCTCCGTTCGGCTTGGATATGATACAAGGTCAATTTTTAAGCGGAGTTTAACAGGTTTGAATTCAGAGTTTTCCTTCTCTTTGATTAGTTGCCTCACCAAGGCTGAAGAACCCAGTCTGCCCTACTATTTACCCATAGCTGGAGGGGGAAGAATAATTGGATTCATACCTTTCCCAAGGGTATTAGTGCTATGTGAAATGTAATCAGTCTCGTCCCGGATTTGAACTCGTGTCGCCGTGTCCGTTTCCTACGACGATAACCATTACACCACGGGCACCACTTCGTGGCATTCATGCGTGGTTTTTATCTAGCTTATAAATATAATCAAGTCGCCCTTACAGCACGGAGTTCCCTACCTCGTATCCTCCATCACTTCTGGTCGGTCTTCTCGGCTGCATCTTGTGTCCGTACAAAAGTCTTTAGAGAGCGGCTCACACTGGTACGTCCATATGCAGGATTCCTTAAGAAAACATTACTAATAAGTTTTTCTTGCTTCACCTGCAGTGCTCTGCCGGTCTTGTTCGTCTTACTTGAAAGACTCATGAGATGAGAGTTAAGTGGCCGTACAGTCGCTGTTTTGTGGGGTGCTGCTTTCAGGAGTTGTTTAAAACAGCGCGCAGCATTCTTGTGTAGTTCTAATCAAGATTTTTTCTCGGTAAATTGTGTTTGTGTCTATGTGGAACATCCATGTAGTGGTATGGACACAGGTACATCTTATGAGATGACTGAATGATTTTTATGATTTCAGGTTCAAATGAACAGCTACAGCAGCAATTGGAATACACCCTACTAAATCCTGATTGTCACAGCTGGTGAATTTCAAAAATGCAATCTGTACGTGAGGACACTTTAGAAAAACGATATGCAATAAAATTCTGTTTTAACTTGCAAAAAATGCCACAGAAACGTATGGAATGCTTCAGACTGCTTTTCGACCATCTTGCATGAATCGGACATCAGTTTTTTGGTGGCATAAGAGATTCAAGGAAAACAGGGAGTCTATGAGGGATGATGAGAGGTGTGGGAGTAGTAAGGAGGTCAATACACCAGAGTTGATTGGCCAAACGGTTAGAGTTACTATGTTGCGGTTTTATGGGAGTTCATGAAGAGATTCCTCGGTGAATTGTGTTTGTGTCTATGTGGACACTGGTACAGCTTGGAAGTAGCCCTATTTTATTTTATCAGATAGATCAGACTTCTATATAATCGATAACCTGTCGATAGCATTCCACGCTTTCACTAGATGTATGTTGACATCATTATCGGTAGATGAGATGTTGCTACCGAGGCATGTAAACTGATCCGCTAATTTGAAAGGTTTGCCTCTTTGAGTGGACATGATTCCTTTTCTTTTAAAACATTCAATAAGCTTCAGCCTTTTTTGTACAGGCATTTAAAATTGTTGTACACTCTTGAAAATTCAGTATGTTATTGCTATACATCTTATAAGATGACTGACCAATTTTTATGATTTCAGGTTCAAATGAACAGCTACAGTAGCAATTGGAATACACTATACTAAAGCCTGATTGTCACAGCTGGTGAATTTCAAAAAAGCAGTCTGAACGTGAGGACACTTTAGAAAAACGATATGCAATAAAATTCTGTTTTAAACTTGGAAAAAAAATGCCACAGAAACGTATGGAATGCTTCAGACTGCTTTTGGCGGATCTTGCATGAATCGAGCATGAGTTTTTGAGTGGCATAAGAGATTCAAGGAAGCCAGGGAGTCTTTGAGGGATGATGAGAGGTGTGGGAGGAGTAAGGAAGTCAATTGGCCAGAGTTGATTGGCCAAAGGGTTAGGGTTACTGTGTTAAGGTTTTAAGGGAGTTCAGGAAGAGATTCCGTCGGAAGAGGCCAGCACTCTTCAAATCGGGTCAGTGGCATTTCCACCAGGACAATGCACCAGTCTACAACTCCATCCTTGTCACAGTCTATTTGATCAAAATGGGCATCAAGACAGTTCGTCACCCTCCCTATAGTCGAGACCTTGCTCCTTGTGACTTTTAGTTATTCCCTAAGCTCAGAGGCTGTCGTTATGAGCGATTTGAGGAGATGAAAGAGGCTGTGACGAAGGTCATTGACACGCTCACACAAGAGGACTTCGATGGGGTCTTCCAGAAGTTGTTGGAACGGTACAACAAGTGCATTGTAGCCGGAGGAGATTACTTTGAAGAGAACTACAGTTTTATGTGTGTACTATCAATAAAAGTGCCCATACGAAAAAAAAATCTGGAAACTTATTTAATGATCCTCGTATGTACTCTGATTTATTGGCGTTCACGCAGAGGCCAATGCTTTCCGCAGCTAGCTCTAGTCTATGTAATTGGACATTCTTCTTGGGCTGGTGTATTTGCGAGAAGCACAAGATCATCAGCGCAGTTTGCATCTGTTATAAATATATTGTTTATATACATGTGAGGGAATGAAATGCGACACAGTACATGTGGAAAAAGGTAAACGGACGAAATATATATATATATGTATTGGCAGCATTTCTTCGTTAATGCAAATTTCATTAAACATAATAGACATTTTATGTCTACATATTTTCTTTTGGATCCGTTCGAATTCCCGTATTACTTTTATCGTATTCGGGGGTAATTGATTTAGGTATTGTCCATAGTTGTATGTATCCCTAGTACTTTCTGCCCGACTTTGGGCCATCATCAGGGGAGAATCTGTTACAAAAGTGATGTAACTTTTGTTTTAGCAAATTACTACTGTGTAAGGACGTCTTTGCTGTTGGAGATTATGGCGTTTGCTTTTAAATGTAATTCTGTAAATAGTGCCATTTATCAACTCACAAAAACAATAAAACAGCTTATTTCACCATACTTACATAGCAAATACAACATAAAATCTACACATGAATTAATTCAAGTTCTTCATACAATTAAACCCAATAATGGTATATTAGCCTCACTCGATGTAGAAAATTTATTTACTAACGTACCTGTTAATGAAACAATTGATAATATTATAAATAATATTTATAATAACCCATCTCTCCCTCCTCTTAAAATCAACCCGAATATACTTCGAAAACTACTCCAAAAATGCACTACTGAAGTTCCATTTTATGATCATCTTGAAAATATTTACGTTCAGACAGATGGTGTCTCTATGGGGTCTGTCCTGGGCCCCATTTTTAGTAATTTCTACATGTCAGATCTCGAAAATAGAATTTTCAATAGCATAAAAAAACCTCCAATATACCTAAGATATGTTGATGATATTCTTATTCTTACTAATAATATTAACGAAATCAACATACTACAAGATACCTTCCAAAACAATTCAGTTCTTAACTTTACTCATGAACTAAACAAAAACAATAAAATTTCCTTTTTAGATGTTCTCATTGATACTAACAACAATAATAACTTCACTACCTCCACTTACAAAAAACCCTCTAGTAATAACTCCTGTACCCTCAACTTTAAAAGTGAATGCCCCTTCAGATATAAAAAAGCAATTATTCGTAATGTAATATCCCGTGCCAAACTAATCTCCTCCTCCAAAACAATATTTTATAAAGAGGTAAAAAACATAAAACAGGCTCTCATCGATAATGGGTTTCCTAACTATATTGTTGATGAACAAATTAAACGTATGATCAAAAATGTTAACCAACAAAATAAACAGTGTACTACTCCATCCAGTCAACAAACATATATCAAACTTTTTTATCGTAACCAAATGCACTACAATTATAAATCCGATGAAAAAATATAGAAAACATTGATTCACAAAAACATACTCCCCACTGATCCTAATAAAAAAATAAAACTTATTATATATTATTATAAGTTTAAAACCTCGAATTTGGTCATTAGAAATAACTCCTCTCCCTCGATTGGGGTGTTGCAAAAAACCAACGTTATATATAAATTTAAATGTCCCCTAGGAGATTGTATCTCTGACAATAATAATATATATGTTGGTTTAACCTCAACTACCCTGTCGAGGAGACTTACAATGCACCTTTCTGACACAAGTTCAATAGCTCAGCATTTAAAAAAACATTCATGCCCAACAACACAACTACGAAAAATTCTCACCGACAACACAACAATACTCGAACATGAAAATAATAAACAAAAACTTCAGATTCTCGAAGCACTATATATTAGAAACCAGCACTTAATAGAATTAATTTTCAAACCAGTGCTAATGTACTTAAATGACTTTAGCTACTGGCACTATTTACAGAATTACATTTAAAAGCAAACGCCATAATTTTCAACGGCAAAGACATCCTTACACAGTAGTAATTTGCTAAAACAAAAGTGACATCACTTTTGTAATAGATTCTCCCCTGATGATGGCCCAAAGTCGGGCAGAAAGTACTAGGGATACATACAACTATGGACAATACCTAAATCGATTCCCCCCGAATACGATAAAAGTAATATGGGAATTCTAACGGATCCAGAAGAAAATATGTAGGCATAAAATGTCTATTATGTTTAATGAAATTTGCATTAACGAAGAAATGCTGCCTAAATATATATATATATATATATATATATATATATATATATATATATATTCAAATTTCATTAAACATAATAGACATTTTCTGCCTACATATTTTCTTCTGGATCCGTTCGAATTCCCGTCTTACTTTTATCGTATTTGCGGGGGGGGGGATTGATTTATGTATTGTCCATAGTTGTTTATATCCCTTGTTCTTTCTGCCTGACTTATAACAGCACTTTGGAATACAGACCTTATCTCGTGAAGAGACAAATTACACTCTGTAAGATGCTAAAACAAAAGTGACATCACTTTTGTAACAGATTCTCCCCTGATGATGGCCCAAAGTCGGGCAGAAAGTACTAGGGATACATACAACTATGGACAATACCTAAATCAATTCCCTCGAATACGATAAAAGTAATACGGGAATTCGAACGGACCCAGAAGAAAATATGTAGACAGAAAATGTCTATCATGTTTAATGAAATTTGTATATATATATATATATATATATATATATATATAGTGTAGTTGATATATTTTGATAATTTATTTGTTTTTATTTTATTTTTCATTTATTTATTTATCTATTGCCAACGCTTTGCTTGCACTCGAAAGCATTCCATGAAAAAATATTTTAAGGATGTGAATAAAAATGAAATAATCATAATAGAAATTTTTTTATACAAGTCCAGAGTCATCATCAGGGCTGAATGTTTTAAGAAGACGAGTAACACAAGGAGGTTTAGTTTGGTTCGGTTTGGGATTTATGGCATATCAACCTTTGAAGGTTATTTAATGCCAAATCCATTTTTATACAAATAGTCAGTTCTATTTCAAATAATTTTATTAAGCATGATTACAAAGTTTGTCAAAAACATTTCTACTTCAAGCTATTCAATTTAGTCAAACATAGCTAATTCAGTTTAGTATAAGTACAGATTTTGTTTACACACAGTTAAATGTCAAAACAGTTCCATATTAAACAATTCAGTTTAGTGTAAGTACAGTTTCAATGTCAAAAACAGTTCCATTTCAAACAATTCAGTTTAGCATAAGCACACATTTTAAATGTAAGCACAGTTTTATTGTCAAAAACATTTCTATTTCAAGTTATTCTGTTTAGTCAAAAAGTTCTAATTCAATCAATTCAGTTTAGCAGTACGCATTTTAGTTCTATTTAAACCATAGGGTCCTATCAGTTGCTACCATACTGGGCCAGAGTGGACCGGGGAGCGAGGGCAATGAAGGGGTACTCTGCATTCCCCAAAGCTCCAGCATCACTGGAACCTCACCATCAGATTTTTTAGTGTCATATCCAGGACACTCATTGGGGGTTCTTGCCTCTCTGCTGAGGTGCAGTCAGTGTATTCTACAGCCTCAGCCGACTGGGCAAAGGTAACACAGGGAAAATATATTCGAAATTGATGATGCCATGAGACGGAATCTTTTTTTGAAAAAAAGGCAATATCGTTTTACGGTTTGAGAGCAATTTTCAGTGTCTAGAAAAAGGGCCGTGTTATAAATGGATGTTGAAATCTTTTAGCATCATTTTTATGAGATAAGGTAATATTTTATAAAAAAACTTTTCTTCGTAGAATTGTGTCAAAATGAGTTATAAAACAGGCTTCGATTATTCTACGTTTATACTTGTCGCTGCCTCCCACCAGACAGGACTTGACACAAGGTCAATGACCCGAAGGCCGATTTTAGTGAGGATTAAGGGGGAGGGTAAGGTCGGGCACGAGCCGAGACTCGAACCCTGCTGGTCTATGCTGCTCATTGACCCTCTAAAAGCAATGTGGGTCAATGAGCCAAGCTGTATCACGAACCCAAATCTAGGTCCAGGCACGGATCCCAGGTTATAGCTTGAACTAGACAGCAAGGTCTAGAGCTATACATTGGAGACAAAGGTGTCAATGTTGCAGCTCGACCACCCGAAGGTGGCCCAGTCGAAACTGGGGGCCTTTCGGCCTCGAATCTGTCATTGATTTCGATACCCCATCCGGCACGAATGCCAGACGGCCCAGCTAAAGCCAGGTAAGTTTATCTCTGTCGTGAATGAAAGCAAATATGATAGAGCTGCATAAAAAAATTTTCTATCGTGATTATTTTATTTCTGTTCTCATATTGAAAATAATCTTACAATAGACTGCTTTTCTATAGTGGCAAATTTGAAGTCGAAACGCGTTGGCAGAAATAGAATAAATAAATAAACAAATAATAAAAATATATCATTAGCTGCACCAAATATATATCTTTCGTTCGTTTACTTTTTTCCACATAAAATTTTGGATGTATATATATATATATATATATATATATATATATCCACATACATACAAGTTGTGCTTATACTAATGAGATTTATAACTCTTTTCAGCTACTCGTCCCTCTAATCCATCATAATTAGCACACAGCATTCTTGTGTCGTTTGTATCTAGCATGGTGCATCTACACAGAAGTACTGATAAGGCCACAGCTTGAAAGAAATCCCCTTTTATTTTATGAGAGAGATCAGATTTCCATATAATCGACAACTTCTCAATAGTTGTCCACGCCTTTCCTATGCATTCATTGACATCACTCTCAGTAGATAAGATACTGCTGCCGAGGTATGTGTACTGGTCTACTAATTTCAGTACTGTGCCACTTAAAGAAAAATAACACCGTTAGATAGAGCAAGTTTTCAGCTCCAAAACACTATTACGCCACATAATCATTAACATTGGCCTGGGATCAACGTGAGTCTCCATACCATAATCATATGAAGGTCGCTCCAAAAGTAATGATTCTGTTTTTCCTCAAAAAACTACAACGGATACATCATCATCATGTCGTGCCGCTAGCACAGATATACCTGACCCTCTCTCGCCACTTCTCCGTATCGTTCATCGCCTCTGGAAGGTCTTCAGGGCTACATCTCGTATCCTCACATAGCTGCTGTATGTATGTTCGAGCTGGTCGTCCTGCTTTTGCGCGGCCATATGTGGGGGTCCATAGGAGTACATCACTTATGAGCTCGTCTCTGCTTCTCCAGCAGTGTACTGCATGTTTGGTTCGTCAAACTTGGATAGTTTTCGTGATGGGAGGCAGGTGGCCGTATAGTTGGTGCCTTGTGGGGGTATTGCCGCCAGGACTTGTTCAATATTACTCGCAGCAAGAGACGCAATAACACTGTTGGATAGAGCAAGTTTTCAGCTACAAGACATTTTTCTCTTGTTTATACATTTTCGACAGCGATCAACAAGAACTTGCATACTGCACTCATTTGATAGTTACACAAAAATCGACTCATTTTTCTTTCCATTTGGTTTGGTTTTATGGCACATCAACCTTTGTAGTTTATGTAACGCCAAATCCATTTTTATACATATAAACAGTTCTATTTCAAGCAATTCAGTTTAGCATCAATTCAATTTTTTTCGTTGATACATAGTTACGTGGTGCCTTAAATAAGTTTCCAGACTTTTTTTGTACTGGCATTTAAAATTGTCGTAGACTCTTGAAAATTCACTATTTTATTGCTATACGTCTTATAAGATTTCAGGTTCAAATGAACAGCTATAGCAGCAATTGGAATACACCCTACTAAAGCCTGATTGTCACAGCTGGTGAATTTCAAATATGCAATCTGGACGTGAGGACTCTCTAGAAGAACGATATGCAATAAAATTCTGTTTTAAACTTGGAAAAACTGCCACAGAAACGTATGGAATGCTTTAGATTGCTTTTGGAGCATCTTGCATGAATCGAGCATCAGTTTTTGAGTGGCATAAGTTCAGTTCAGGATAAGTACAGTTTATTTTCGTTTATACATAGTTAAATGTCAAGACAGTTCTATTTCAAACAATTCAGTTTAGTTTACACAGTTTAATTCTATTTGACCCATAGATATGACCGAGCCAGAGTGGACCTGTGAGCGGTGGTAATAAACGGGTACACCACATTCCCCAAAACTCCACTATTACTGGAACCTTCCCATCACATTGTTTAGCGTCATATCCAGGACCCTCGGTGGTGGGGGTCTTACCCCTCTGCAGAGATGCTGTCAGTGTATTCTACAGCCCCAGCCGACTAGGCCATTTTCTTTCCATGGAGCATCACAACATATACAGGAACACAATAATACCGTAAGATAGGGCATGTTTTCAGCTTCAACACGCTATTTTTTTTCACTATTTGTCACCGCTGTTGGTTATAAGCTCCTACTATGGTTGTTTCAAAAGTAATGCTTCATATTTATTTTCGCTCAAAAACAAGATATAGAAAACAGAGCCCCGTTTGTTTGTTTGGGTTTTATAGTATATTAAACTTTGTAAGTTATTTAATGCCAAATCCATTTTCATATAAATATACAGTTCTATTTCAAACAATTTAGTTTAGCATAGATACACAGTTTAATTGTAAAAAAACATTTCTATTTCAACCAATTCAGTTTAGCATAAGTACGCAGTTTAGTTCTGTTTGACCTATAGATAGGACCCTATAAGAGTGGACCTGGAAGCGATTGCAATAAAGGGGTACTCTGCATTCCACTAAGCTCCAGTATTACTGGAACCTCACCATCAGATGGTTTAGTGTCATATCCAGACCATTCGTTGGGGAGGTCTTACCCCTCTGTAGAGGTGGAGTCAGTGTATTCTGCAGCTGCAGCCGACAATGCTGTATTGGCTCTGTCAGGTTGGGTTATAGAATACACCATCTCAGCAGAGGGGTAAAACTTCCCCAACGCCTGGATATGACACAAAATGATCGGGTCCCTTCTGACCTGGAATGGTAGTACCTATGAGGGTCCCATCTTTGGGTTGAATAGGACTGTTTATTAATACTAAATTGAATTATTAGTTTTTGATAGCAATACTTGAAACCATTTAACTGTATGCAAACAAATGTTACCTACAAACTAGTCATTTAAAAACCATATTTAACTAGATCAGGCATTAAATGACCATCGTTTAAGATATCATTAAACCTTGTTCATCCAGCCCTGACGACTGGGGCTGTCGAATACACCGACTGCATCTCTGCAGTGGGTAAGAACCCTCAATGAATGTCCAGGATATGATATTAAACAATCTGAGGGCAAGATTCCAGTAATGCTGGAGTTTTGGAGAATGCAGAGTACCCCTTCATTGCCACCGTTCCCAGGCCCGCTCTGGCAGCATTTGACAGAGTCATGTCTATGGATCAAATAGAAAGTTAGCGACCATAGTCGAGGGTGACCCGAAGGCTCCCTTTTCGATAGCTACTACACCAAGGTGCAGGGGAGGGCGCTACTCCATTCCCAGGATTGCTCCACTTTACCCTTGAACCGTACCTTATAATGCTGAGTGTTAAGCAAGGTGGTATCAAGTTCCATTTTTAAAGTCTTTGGTATGACTCGACCTGGGATTGAACCCAGGTCTCCCGGGCCATTGGCGAACACTCTAACCGCTGGGCCAATGTCCCGGTTTGGATCAAATAGAACTATTGGACATTTAACTGTGTATTAACGAATGACTGATGTTTAATTGAATTGTTAGTAATATATAGGAATACTTAGAAGTATTTTATTAATATTCACCAACCCCTCCACTCAGGCAGGATATGACACAAGGTCAATTTTTAAGCAGAGTTTAACAGGTTTGAATTCAGAGTTTTCCTTCTCCTAGACAAGTTGAAGAACCTAGTCTGCCCTACTATTTACCCATAGCTGGAGGGAGAATAGTTGGATTCACCCCTTTCCCAATGGTATTAATGCTATGTGAAAATGCAATCAGTCCCGTCCAGGATTTGAACTCGCGTCACAGTGTCCATTTCATACGACGATAACCCTTACACCACGGGCCCCGCCATTAGAACTATTTTATTGTGTGTTAACGAATGATGTATATTGAATAGATCAATTTGTGTTAGATAGAAGTACTTGTAAGCACTTCACTTTGTGCAAAAAAAATGATCAATAGTAAATAGAACTATTCGTGTTAGATAGAGATACTTAAAACCATTTGACTGTTGTTACGTGGGGTAAAAAATAGATTAATAAGGAGAAATATATTTTTTATGTATATTACAAATGTGTTTTATTTATCCTTATTATTCTGAGACGAAAAATAAAGAAGTGGAGAAGAAAAGGCGCCAAGCTTATCCTTTCTCCTTATGCATGATTTGCTCGATAGTTCACGGGGGCAATAGAGAAAAAGAAAAAGAAAAAAAAAGACAGTAAGGAATGGACTTGCAAGTCAACCCCCTTCCCCTATTTACCCATCTCAGCTAGCCTTGAACTCTGGGAGTAAACTTTAAGTGACCTTACCAGCCACGTGTCCAACCCTAGGAATTAGTCAGAGACCCTTTTTTGGTGCATTCGCCAAGTAAAAAACGATTAGTAGCAGTCCTGACTTCGAGGCGTTAACATCTATTCAGTAGAAGTCGATCGGCCTTCGTCCCAGTCCACCCGAAATGTGACCAAGAAACAAATTTCAGAAATCGGACAACTCTTCGTGGCACCTACTTATATTCAAGCTGAATCGTCTCTTACAGAAGAAAAAAAAAGAAAGAAACTAAGATTATAAACAAGCCCTTGTAGGGGAAAGAAAATTTCGTATTTTAGTTTGGCGCGCAATTTAATTCGACACTTAATTTCACCCAATCAGGATGACTTATCCTATTCAACCCGGGATTTCTTTACGGGCAGCAGCAAATTGGGTAAGCTGCCAAACCCACTCTCTTTGGCTGGAGAACGCCGTCCAGTGCAGACGTCACACTGGCCGTTCTTCAATAGCAATACTCTTTAGCTGGACAACGCCGCCCAGTGCAGACGTCTCACTGGGGGCTCTTCTAGTAGCAGCATGGACAAACGAGGGAGCATATCTGATTTATGGATTCCTTGCAAGAAATCCCAGTTGAATATAAATTAGATGCATTCAACATGCCTCGCACAGGCACAACATTATGTCACCCACAAAATTGGCTATGTCAACGCGATGCTTTTATTCCGCCCTTGACACCGAACTAGCATTCACTTCTGGGCCACTTTAATGGAGACACGCATACTCTCCCCAAATATCACGGTGACATCCAAAGTTCAATTCCTATAACTGCAACATGTCTTTCGTTAAACTACAGCGAACACAATCTCTCGCACGTCCGACAACACACGCTGCCATCTCAACCTTCTCATAACTCAATTTCGTCTCAATACTCACAACTTTTCCACGAGTCTTGCAGCACCAAAAGCAAACCCTATATTCCATGCTGCAAATAAAACCTATTCCTAAAAACACATTTCGACTATCGCCATCTTACTTCTTCATCATCTCTCCATTATATACCTAACAACAATTAGCGAGGGAAATACAAATTTGGCGAGGAAACAACACAACGTAAATACACATACGTTACAACCATTCCTCGCCCAACAACAAACCAACTTTTCCTCGTTAACAACAAAAATTGGCGCTAAACCCTCAGTGAGTTTTATATTTCTTTTGTGTCTATTTTGCAAATCTATTTGAGTTGTAATCTTTGTGATTCGTTTCGGATTTTAGATATAGATATTATCGTTAATTTTCCATCCCCTTTTGTTCTTAAACCTTTTTTTTATCTTAATTTTCCTCTAGTTACCTTGCAAATTTTGTAATAAATTTTATCGTTGAATCTTCAAATTGTGTTATGTTGTTTTTGTGAGTGCTTGCCGCTTATTCCGCCGTGATTTACCGAGAGTCTTCGATTGGAGAAATTCCCTTCCCGTAGTTCGCCTTTTTTTTTTTTTTTATTATCGAACCTTGGGCATTCTCGCTATTATATTTATATATATATATTTTATTATTCTCGTTACGTGCCAACTATCACAGTCCCAGCGAAACCCTGGTCGTCACACTGTGTACACAAAAAATGAGCCCAGACTCGTTTAAAAATGTATCTACTAAATGAGTTTACAAATCATATATATTTAATCATCGTCTTGTCGTGCCATCAGCACAGATATCCCTGACCCTCTTCCATACACTGGAATTAACACTTTACAAACCCAACAAGTGCATTAACAAGGTATGTCAATATTTGAGATAAATGTGGTATTCGTTCATAAATATAATATGTGTCGGTTGCATTATAAATGAGTAATCAAATAAATAATGTTTCGGTTGCAAAATAATTGTCCTTACGTAAAATATCTTGTCACTTGTACCGTATCCAAGCCTCACTTATCATCATCATCTTGTCGTGCCATCAACACGGATATCCCTGACCTTTTCTCGCCACCCCTCCCTATCGTTCATCGCTTCCGGCAGGTCCTCAGGGCTACACCCCGTATACTCACAGAGATGCTGTATGTATGTTCGACCTGGTAGCCCTGCTTTTGTCCGGCCTCGTGAAGGGTTCCATAAGAGTACATGACTTATGAGCTCGTCCCTATTTCTCCAGCAGTGTCCTGCATGTCTGGTTCGTCTAACTTGGATAGTTTTCGTGATGTCAAAACAGGATTTAGCATTAACTATCCAACAATGGTTGATATGCCATTAAATCCAACCAAAATAAACCAAGGAGCATAATAAGTACGTAAAGTAAAGTTGGCGACCTTAGTCGGGGGTGTGTGACTCGAAGGGTCCCTTTTCAATAGCTGCTACACCGAGGTTTAGTGGAGGGCGCTACTCCAGTCCTTGGATTGCTCCATTTTACCCTTGATCCTTACCTTATAGTGCTAAGTGTTGACTAAAGCAGCATCAAGTAGGATTTTTTTAGTCTTTGGTATGACTCGACCTGGGATTAAACCCCGGTCTCCCGGACCATTGGCGAACGCTCTGACCGCCAGGCCAATGAATAGGGCAATATTTCTGCAACAAACTCATAGCCGCCAACATCTATGAATTACGTGATGTGTTCTTCCTATTTCTTTCCAGACAGGAACCGATCTAAGGAGCAGAATAACACCGTTGGATAGATCAAATTTTAGGCTACAAAACTATTTTTCCACATATTCATCTCTTGTTTATGTTTTTCTTTTTTTGCCAGCAATGAACAGCCTCAACCATAGTTTAAAATTGTCACCAGCTACCGACATCGATCATCTAGCTGTCTCTCTACCAACTACCACCATACCAGCTACCAACACCGATCATCCAGCTGTCTCTTTACCAATTACGACCATACCAGCTACCGACATCGATCATCTAGCTGTCTCTCTACCAACTACGATCATACCAGCTACCAACACCGATCATCCAGCTGTCTCTTTACCAATTACGACCATACCAGCTACCGACATCGATCATCTAGCTGTCTCTCTACCAACTACGACCCTACCAGCTACCAACACCGATCATCCAGCTGTCTCTTTACCAATTACGACCATACCAGCTACCGACATCGATCATCTAGCTGTCTCTCCATCAGCTACAACCATATCTGCGACCACCTTCGATCATCTAGCTGTCTCTCTACCAACGACGACCATTTCAACTACTGATATCGACCATCCAGCTGACTACACCAACAATTACGACACACACACACAATTGAACTTTATCGGTTTTGTAACCTACGGCAAACGAAATTTTCATTTGTAATACTGTTATCTCGCCTTTGTTTCCTTCATTGTTTTTAGCTGTTAATTACTCACACGTTTAATTCAAAAATAATTTGCGGGGTCGACGTGCTTATCGGATCCGCAACAAAATATAAAAAACATTTGACATCATCAAAAGTTATTTTCAAGGTTCATTAAACAAAAATTCAAAATACTTAGGTGAGTCAAAAGTTTTGCAATATTTTGGTAGTATATTAGGTACAATTCGGCAGTTCCGGAATGGCAGATAATGAGCTCGCCTGGTACTCTCCGGGTGTTACTCACAGGATTTGGAGCACAGCCTGGGAATCTATGCTTTTAGGCCTGACTGACCTTGCCTGATCCCCGTGGCTCTTGCAGTCCAAGCGAAATTTCTTGAACTATCTGGAGACTGTACTGAGATCACCTTTAGTACAAGAAATGTTTTTGATTGCTTCCGTCTTGAATATGACCACGTTGCTCTTTCATCAGCACGGTATTCAAATCATGCAACGTGTCAGTGCACCCATTACCACAATACTACCAACAACAGCGGGTACATTTCCACTGTTCGAACTGTTTCAGTCACGTGAAATACGTGCCACAAACCAGCGTGTACCAAAATATTGTAAAACTTTTGACTCACACGAGGACTAAGATTTTCTTATGAACATATTTTAAAATAATTTCAGAAAAACAACTGACTTATTCTACACTACATACTGAAGGTTTTTTTTCTTTTGTTTTATTTATTTATTTACTTATAATCATTGGCCGGGGGTTGTGTGTGTGTGTGTGTATTTTGTGACTATTGTGTGTTTCAATAAAAGCAGAAAACTTTATTTTTCTCCCAGAAAGTTTTCATGATTCTTTTCTAAACATAAAATTTTGTCTGTTTTCTGCTTTTTACAAACTTTAAAAACAATTTTTTTTCAAAGACATATCACAATATAAGGCCTGTTAAACAACGATTCTATTTCTTCATCGTCGAAAACATTTCAAAGTAATCCTTTTTTTTTTTTTTTTTTTTTTTCATGACCTTGAAAAAACATGACTGTTATAAGTTTTTTGTTATGTTTTTTTTTTTAACCAAGGAGTATTGTAATATGAGATTGGGTAAAAAAAAAAGAAATTAATCGCATTGTTTGTCTCAATTTCAGTCTTTTTGCAAAAATGTTTCTTTTTTTTATCAAGTTTTTCAATGTTTCTTTTTCTTTGACCTTGCAAAACAAGGGTGGAATGTAGATTTATTTATTTATTTATTTCTATTTTATTTATTTATTTATTTATTCATTTATTTATTTGAACAAGGTAAATTTGTAATATTTAGACCAAGTCAAAAAACTGGTGTCTTCTGCGCATCTCTCCTTCTCTCACTCTCTCTCTCTCTCTCTCTCTGCGCCTTTTGTTCAATTCTTCTTTGTGTTTCTTCAGCGTTTATGTTCCTTTGCTTGTCAAATTACAATATAAGAAGGAAACGAGATCAGACATTTTAAGTTGAAGAATATGTATTTCCAGGGATTCTATATTCCATCTTTTTGGTTCACTTCAGAGAATACAGGTTCTCAGGAATTCAATGTCATATTCAGAAATAGTCTGGCCGATTTCATTATGGGTCATAGAACAAATTGTTTCGGCTGGTTGGATCTGAAAAAGAAAAAAAATACTGTATATATCAGAAGTTTATGGCTATGGACCCCCACACATGGCCGTGCAAAAGCAGGACGACCAGCACGAACATACATTCAGCAGCTATGTGAGGATACGGGATGTTGTCCTGAAGACCTGCCTAGGGCGATGAGCGATAGGGAGGAGTGGCGAGAGAGGGTCAGGGATATTCGTGCTACCAGCGCGACATGATGATGATGATGATGACTTGCTCACTTGTTGAGTTAATGGAGGACCAAATGTCTTAGTATGGTGGAATAGGAAGTAAAACTAAGTAAAGTAGGTGACAGTAGTCACCGAAGGCTCCCTTTTCAATAGCTACTACACCGAAGTGTAAGGAAGAGCGTTACTCCTTCCCCTGGATTAGTATACTTTACCCTTGATCCATACCTTATAACGCTGAGTGTTAAGCAAGGAGGCATGAAGTACCATTTTTTGAGCCTTTGTTATGTTTTGACCTTTTGACCCGGCCAAAAATGCCATTCAAGGTGGTGCACCGGAAGCAAGTGACACATCCCGGTCGCTGGAAATCGGAAGAGGTTGCGTAGGCGTTGAGGCGTGTCTATATTACTGCGTGGGAGTTTGAAGGTAATATAAGGCCGACGAATCGAGGACAGTGAAGATAGGCGAGAAGGAGGGCAAGCAGTACAGTGGAAGACAGAAGTAGACGCGATGTAGTAGGGAAAGCCAGCACACAGAAGAGTTTACTCCAGGGTCCGGTTGAGCAACCATGGAGAACGAGAAAGACACAACGCTGACGGCCATAACTTCGGGGTCAAAATATTTCAGTAATGTTCGGTCCCCAGCTACCTCTCACACGCAAACTTTGAGTAACCCCTTTTCGAAACCTTACAAATAAAGTGAGAGGTAAAATATTTTATAAAGAAGTCTTCCTGCGTCTTCTTTCCTGCGTGTGTCGTTTATTCTTGCGACTTTATCATTGTGCGTCTGTTTGATTATTTATTGTGTCGTTAGGATGTTGCATGAACATGTATATGTGTATATAAGCATATTTATTATGTGAGTATATAACAACATTAGTATGTATTGGAAATGATACAATTTACTTGTCAAAAGAATTTTCTGGAAAAAAACGGATCAAAATTGGCGCAAAGATCTCCAACTAACTCCCACGCAGATATTACAAAAATTAACAAATTGAAAATGGTTTTTAGGACCAAAAGGAGGTCTCTAAAATACGCACCCCAAGGATTTTCGAAAGTCAACGCGTGCGCGCGGGATCCACCTTGATGCTATGAAAACATACAATATTCCAGACAACAGATCAGTTACTCACGCCAACCCGGAGTGATACGTACTAACTGTTTCTCTGCAGCGCCGTGATCGTTTGATCTTCAAACAACAGTGTCATGTTACTTCTTC
>OY757946.1:48224298-48291798 GCA_963585895.1 Sepioteuthis lessoniana
GGACGTATGTTGGTCTTCGGCTCACTGAGTGCAAAGTGAGCCGGATGAGACTACTGCTGGATTTGAACTTAATCTATTACGTGTGTCCGGCGCATATGACTGCTCATCCTTTGAACTAGATTCGAGAGTCTTGTGCTATACAATGCTTGTCAATGACGTCATCGCCCACTTACAGGTGGCCCAGCTGGAGCCGGGGGCCATTCGGCCACGAATGTGTCCTTAACCTTGAGAAGCGGGAGCGGTACAGATACATCTCCTCCGGTTTTTAGCACGGCCGCGTACTGTCACCGGGCACTAGGATACGCCAACTGTATTCTCTGCAGAACGATACTCCCCCACCCACAAAAAAGAGGTGTTCAGGCTGGGAAACTAAACTGCATCCGGTGGTGCGGCTCTAGTTCTTCAGCTTGGAAGATTATTAATTTGTTATTATCTGTTGATTTGATTCTGTGTATGTAGTTATTTACGTTTGGTTTCTTTGTTTAACGGCATATCATCCTTCGTGGGTGTTGTACTCCTTACATAATGAACTCGTCCTCCTCCACAAACATACGTCAACGGGAGCGTCAGACAAGAGTGCACCAATCATCGTGTTAGTGCACCTTTCCAGTTGTTGGGTCACATTTCGGCCGGCCGTGTTGTACACTGCACAGTTCCGGTCAGGTGTACCTCAGCCCTGGAGATCCCTCTGGCCACAGGGCTTTAACCCTCTTTGGAGTGGTTGGGTTAATTGCCTGGCGCCTGAGGCGCCCCTTTTTAAGGAGAATGCCGACGGCGCCCGAGGTATTTTTGGGACTGCCGGACGCGTCTGGGCTACAGCCCCGCGGCAGGACCCACCTTAAAAACGGCTTTGTGCCACACGCGTACGCTTGGTGGGGCGTATGTCAAATACCAGTGCCTCAATCAGCGTGACACAATCACCTATGATACCATTTGCGTAGTGGACGGATAGTTACTACCCCACTGGACTCTCAGCTTCCTATCAACTAACTACTGTTTAACCAGGTTCACTTGTATCTTGTTTCTGTTACTTGAATATAATTGTTTTGGTATCAATCCTTTTTGTATTTCCCATGTCTTTCTTTTGTCAGCATCACAACAGTGGGTTATACTATCCTTGTAGAAGAACAACAGTGATGCTAGTTAACCCATCGCTTGGTGGGGGATAAGGGGTTTCATGCCTTTCCCAAGGGTAATAATCCGAAAGTGAATGTAATAGATTGACTGGAGTTTGAACTGACTTACTACGATGTTACTGTCCGGAACGTTAACCACTACACTATGAGTACTTCTTCTGTTGTTATTTAGTCTAACAGCCATTTTGAATTTCCAATGTATTGTTTTTGGCAGCGTGTGTAGTCCCGTAAATGAATTATATTGTTGCTTCACCAATTAGATTCGAGTTTTTTTGTTTTTTTTAATTGTTAAGTTTTGTGTGTTGGCTGATTTGATGTGTTTACAGGATAGGTTGTGTGTGTGTGTGTGTGTGTGTGTGTGTATTTGAGAGAGAGAGAGAGAGAGAGAGAGAGAGAGAGAGAGAGAGAATACTTAAATAGTAAAACTACAGGACGGATTATATTATTGTTCTACTTACTGTATTCATTTGATAAAATTGTTCACTTGAAAGGAAACAAAAGAGACATAAGAATTGGTAACTTAAACAATGCATTATTCCTACACATTTCTCAATCTAATTACAACTTCGACTTCAATTCTGCTAAGATGCTCATTTACATCCATAATAAAAGTCTAAGACGAATTTTCGAAGCTGCTGCTATCTCATTCTTTAATTCCCTAAATACTTGTCCTGGCTTTTATAATATTTCTTCTTACTTGAGCAAATACCTGGCTTTTATAATATTTCTTCTTACTTGAGCAAATACATTTTAAATAGCTACAACATATTCCATCCTTAGTTAATATTTTCCAAATATATCATAATTTGATGCTTTCTATTTTTCTTTTTGTCTTTCTTTTTCTTCCTTTTGATTCGAAATCTTTTTCGATAAACAAATGTAACATAAATTTTATACAATATTCCTAATAAGTCAAATGACGTAATTTAAAACAACAAACGCTGATTCTCTACCAAAACAGCCAACTTTTTCTTGTTATACAAATTTTCCCTAAGGTTTTTGTATTTTGCATTTTTAAACATCCATCGTTGACTTAACTTTGCTAATATCATCCCTCATGGTCCTGATGATAGTTCAGTAGAACTTCTCTGGACTCTGTCGACTTCTCAATAAATCTCTCCTTTCACTTGGATTACCTTTTTATCAATTTTTCTACATTAGATTGTTAGTATTAGCTATTATAATGGCTCAACAAGTCAGTCCACCCCGTCGCCTGGGGTTAAAACACGCTGTTAGTATCCCAGCAGAGGAGTAAGTAAAGTTGGCGACCGTAGTCGAGGGTGACCTGAAGGCTTTCTTTTCAATCGCTACTACACCACAGTGTAGGGGAAGGCGCTACTCCATTTCCAGGATTTCCCCACTTTACCCTTGATCCTCACCTTATAGTGCCGAGTACTAAGCAAGGCGGCATCAAGTACCATTTCTTGAATCTTTGGTATGATTCAACCAGGGATTGAACCCCAGTCTCCCGGACCATTGGCGAACACTCTACTCATTAGGCCAATAGCCCGGTACAGAGGAGTAAGACTCCTTCAAAAAGAAATATCCAGTGTATGACTGTAAACAGCATATGATCACGAAGCTTCAGTTCTAGAGATAAGGGGAGCGTAGAGTAGCTCTTCATTGCCATAACTCACAGGTTCACTTTGATCCTGA
Source organism: Sepioteuthis lessoniana (assembly GCA_963585895.1). Lineage (NCBI taxonomy): Eukaryota > Metazoa > Mollusca > Cephalopoda > Myopsida > Loliginidae > Sepioteuthis > Sepioteuthis lessoniana. The sequence goes on from OY757946.1 coordinate 48,227,091, forward strand.
GTGGGAGGATCCCATTTTCTAAAACTGCTGTTGACAATATTATTCATGATTCAGCCTTACCTTAACCATTGAACCATTGAAAATAATTCGACAACTTACATAAACTGAATGTCCACAGGCTTGTATCCAAAGAATGGACTTAGTCGAAGCAGATATTTATAATGTCCATCGCCGCACTGTTTATTTTTCTCACAAAACGCATTGGTGATTGTAAAGTTCAGTTGCTTGATTTTAATGACCGCTTTTGATTGAATTTCTGTAAATAAAAATACAGATGAATTATGTGAATTTAGGAAACAGATGTGTAGGTAGTGTAAACTTTTAAAACAAGACTCAAAAGATATTGATCGTAATTCCTGTCTGAGTAGCGAAAGATGCTGATTGTTTGTTTAAGTTTTATGGTATATCAACTCTTGTAAGTTATTTAATGCCAAATCTATTTTTATACAATTTTTTATGCAGTTCTATTTCAAACAATTCAGATTAGCATAAATACACAGTTTAATTGTTAAAAACATTTCTATTTCAAGCTATTCAGTTGATTCAAACAGTTTTAATTCAGACAATTCAGTTTTATATAAGTACAGTTTTTGTTTACAAACAGTTAAATGTCGAAACAGTTCTATTTCAAACAATTCAGTTTAACATTAGTACGCTTTTTAGTTCTTTTTTACCCATAGATAGGACCCAATCAAATGCTAACACTCCGAGCGAGAGTGGACCTGGGAGCGATGGCAATGAAGGGGGGCTCCGCATTCTCCAAAACTCCAGCATTACTTGAACCTCATCATCAGATTGTTCAATGTCATATCCAGGGCTCTCGTTGGGGGTGTCTTACCCCTCTGCTGAGATATAGTCGGTGTATTCTACAGCCCCAACTGACAGGGCAAAAGCTGACAGACACACATATTTGGACCCTCACGTTTATTAGGTAATGCATTAATTTGACCAGGTCAACTTTTTCAGTGGGTTTTCCACGGTCATCAAATGAAAAAGAAACCACTCAACATTTATGATCGAAATTCATCTCACTACGTGATGTTATCCCGAGAATGGTTTGTACATCTAACTTATTCGCTTTTGACAAATTAGTCTAAGTATACCTGAACGCTTACGCCTTTATACATAGGCTATAGATCTTTTCCCTTTTAGCTACATCGTTTGGCTATACCTGAAGGCTCAAATCTTTAAATGTAGGCAGCAAATCTCTCCCTTTGTGGTTACTTCCACTGGGGACACTTGAAAACTCAATTCTTTAAACGTAAGAACGGCTGGAAAAGAAGCTAGACGGCAATTACACAAGAATGTTGAGAGCAATATGGAATAAGTCCTGGCGGCAACACCCCACAAAGCATCAACTATACGGCCACCTGCCTCCCATCACGAAAACTATCCAAGTTAGACGAATCAGACACGCAGGACACTGCTGGAGAAGCAGAGACAAGCTCATAAGTGATTTATTCATATGGACCCCCACATATGGCCGAGCAAAAGCAGGACGACCAGCTAGAACATACATACAGTAGCTCTGTGAGGATACGAGATGTAGCTCTGAAGACCTGCCAAAGGCGATGAACGATAGGGAAAAGTGGCGAGAGAGGGTCAGGGATATCTGTGCTAGCGGCAAGACATGATGATGATGAGTCTAAGTATGCCTGAAAGCTTAAATCTTTAAACGTAAGCTATAAATCTATTCCCTTGTTATTATTTCGTCTGAGTATACCTGAAGGTTCACTAAACCTGAAGGCCAGGAAAGCACAAAATCATAATCTGTCTCTGTAAATTTATTACTGGGGATTTTCACTGTATCTGTTGGTCAAAGGTGCACATACTTATAAAATATCTCTGTGAAAATATTACTAGGGACCTCACAGCATCTATAGCCTAGGGACCTATAAAACCTTATTCTGGCCCAGTGAAAATAATACTACGCAGTACCTGTTGCCCAAAGACTTAGAAAATCGGAATTTACCATTGTGAATATATTAATGAGGGCCTTTCACCGTATCTGTACGACAGGAACCTACAAAATTTCAATGCTGCACGGAAAAAATTTAATGAGAAATGTTGGGGTTCATTATGGCTGAATAAGGCCGAAGAGTACAAGATCCAAAATGAATTGACTATAATAAAAACTAAGATGAGGACACCAGTATATCAGTGAATAATAATTTAAAAAAAAAGCCCCCAAAAGAAACAGATATAGTTTCAAAGTAAAATTATATTTTACTTGTAAAATATTTTTAAAATATTCAATTAATACAAGGTGAGCTTGTTAGGAATCACAAATTCTTACCTGAGGAATCATTACTGCTACTAATATGCCTTTTGATCCGACGTATGTAAAAGTTTTCGTCATTTGGTTCGTAAATATTGATTTTGATTGAAGGTGTCTAAAAAAATAAAGAAATAAATAATTTTATGAACATTTTTGATTTTATTTTTTAGAGGATTTTTATTTGTATTTTTCTTTTTTGGCAAAATTTAATAATAAATTGGTCCACAGATATAGTATAGGACCGACAAAATGCATTGGATCAAATTAGTCCCAATATATGGAGTAGGAACTACAAAATGTTCGAATGTAATATAATAGCCGACGGATTTCGTTTTATATATCTTGCCTTTCGGTTTAGCTAGGCTGATAACCTTTCGCTTAGCGTACGGGTTAGTTAGGTGCAACATGAGCGCAGGCGTTCACGCGCGCGTGGGGAGGATGTGTCATTCAGAGATGTCAAAATAAAAATCCCAGATAGGAATTGGGACCAGGTGATGGGTGACGTCATGCACCGGGAGCGTGGGCTGAGAAAAGTCAGTTAGTTGAGATTTAGCATCCAAAGAAGACGGTTGACTTTCGGAACTCGCCGAGACTTTGCAGCGGGTGCCGCGCGTGGTGGGGGGCAGATGGAAAAGTCAGCATAGAAAGATTGTATATCTCTCTCCTCATGTCGACAAACCTTTTAACTCAAAGGTAATAAAAAGTTTCGTACCTGAACTAAGAAGTCATAAGTGTTTTTTGTGTTTCGGGATTCCTATGTTATCTCTATATGAGTTATGAACATTCTATGTACATTTCACGGATTCATGTATGGGTATGTTACACTAAATCAAATTGATCCCGGGGGTATCCTCGTGGTGTAATGGTTAAAGTGATGGACTGCGGAATCGTAGTATGCGAGTTCGTACTCCAGTCGCGCTATAACGTTCACTTTCGGGCAAATACCTTTGGGAAAGGTATGAACCCCCTTATCCTCCCAGCTATAGGTTAAATAGTACCACTACTGTTCTTCTAGGATAATAGCTTTGGCATCAAATATCCTACAAAGGTTGATATGCCATTAAACAAAGAAACCAAACCAAATTGGTCCCCAGATATGGAATACGACATATTTCATGGGCCCATTTTACTTTTTAAATCTTGGTGACTCTTCTCTTCTTGATCCGTTGTGGCCGAAATAAGGAATTAATGATAAGTACTCATTGGCCCGGTGGGTAGACCAAAGTTCCACAGGAGTACGTCACTTATGAGTTCGTCCCTACTTCTCAAGCAGTGTCCTGCATGTCTGGTTCGTCTAACTTTGATAGAGTTCGTGATGCTGTTTTGTAGGGTGTTGCCTCTATGAATTGTTCAATATTGCTCATAGCATTCTAGTGTAGTTGCCGTCAAGCTTTTTCTCCATACTTTTTGTTAGCGCCGATGTAGTGCATCCATATAGCAGTATCAACACGACCGCTGCTTGAAAGCCTAGCGGTTAGATGGTTGGTTTGGTTTGTTAGGTTTTTTGGCATATCAACCTTTGTAGGTTATTTAACGCCAAATCCATTTTTATGTAAATAATCTGTTCTTTTTAAAACAATTCAGTTTAGCATAACCTAGCGGTTAGAGTGTTTGTCAATGGCTCGGGAGACTGGGTATCAATCCCAGGTCGAGTCATACCAAAGACTCAAAAAATGGTACTTGATGCCACCGTGCATTATAAGGTAAGTGTAAAGTGGGGCAATCCAGAGAAAGTAGTAGCGTCTTCCTCGAGACCTCAGTGTAGTAGCTATTGAAAAGGGAGCTTTCGGGTCACCCTCGACTACGGTCGCCTACTTAACTTTTTTACTCCGTAGGAGCATTTCCACCGATCTGCTCGGGTGTTTCTCACTAATTTGTAACACTAGAACCGTTGTAACAATCAAAACCATCCCCTGAGAATCGTGGTCTCAGATTGATATCGAGTTAACCAGGCGTCAATCGTTCCATTATTTTTTTTACCCATTCAACGATTCAGGACTTGAATGCTACACTACAAGTCAAAAATTTACCCATTCAACGATTCAAGACTTGAATACTACACTACAAGTCAAAAATAGATATCACTGATCACGTAACAGTTGTTCCTTGCTACTGATACCACGTAACCCAGCAAAACCTGTCCTATATTACTTGGACTGGAGATATGAGCAAGCAAGCGACTCTTCCATTGTTCTGAGAGATGCCATAAAAGGGGAATTACTAGACAGGGCACCTCAAAAGCTTTCAAAGGTTTCGGCTACAAAGAAGGTGAAGTAAATAATAAATCCCCCAAATTTAAGAAAAAAAAGGGGTTTTACTTGTTGCTGTATAATGACATGTTGAGGGTCATCGGCATACGGTCGGTTCCGTTGACTCTTGTTTGAGAAGAATTGATCTGCAATTAGAAAAAAAAAACATATTTACAATACTTTTTTGATCAAACTAATTTTTCTTAATGGCAGAAAATCTACCCTATCCGTCATATTAGTATAAAGTTTTGCAATATTTTGGTTACATAAGAGATAATCTGGTAGCTCCGGATACACTGGACTGTGTGATGCAGACCTCGCCTGATACTCACTGAGTGCTACTCGCCGGATTTGGCTCTATGGCTTCGAGCATGGTCTTGAAATCAACGCTTTTAAACCAACCTCGTCTTGTCTGCTCGCCGTGTAATTGCAACCCGAACAAAATTTCTTGAAAAATCTGGTTACTGTATTGTTATCCACTACATCTTTACCTTTACTCAAAAATGTTTTTGATTGTTTCCGCGACTTTCTGGCCAAGAAAAATTGTAAAGCATAATTTTCCAAATTAGACTACCTGGCACATTCATCTGAACGGGTTTCAAACCACATACGGATTTAACTAATGCGCAACGTGTCACGCAACAACTATCACGTTACAACAACGCACAGTGGGTAGCTACAATAACTTAACCTTATTTACACACACACACACACACACACACATATATACATATATATATATATATATATATATATAGTACAATTTGATGGAGACTCAAACTCGGTTAAGTCGTCATTATAAATTTATTTCGGTGGAGAATATTACAATACTCTCCGTCTCGTCAGATGACTATTTGAGTACTCCCATAGATTTATATGATTTTCCTCATGTATTCTATGTAAAGAATAATTCACACCTACTAACCTTGGACACTGACTGGATATTTAAAAAAAAATATATATATATATATATATATATATAGAGAGAGAGAGATGAATATATATTATGCAAGGTAGATAGATGAATTTTGAAATCTACCATAGATAGATGTTGGTATATATATATATATATATATATATATATATATATATATATATATATATATATATATATATCTACCGTATTTGATGACATATAGTAAAGTTGGCGACCGTAGTCGAGGGTGACCAGAAGGCTCCTTTTTCAATAGCTACTACACCGAGGTGTAGAAGAGGGCGCTACTTCTTTCCCTGGATTGTTGCACTTTATGTACCTTATATTGCTGAGTGTTAAGCAAGGAGGTATCAAGTACTATTTCTAAAGTCTTTGGTATGACGTGACCTGGGATTGAACCAAGATCTCCCGGACCATTGGCGAACCCTCTATCCACTAGGTCTATGAGCCGGCTGATGGCACATTAGGCGCTTTTTTTTACTAAAAATATCTTTTAAAATTCTCCTGCGTCTTATATATCGTATGTAGGTTTAAAATTTGCGATAGTCAGCTGGAATAAGCTACCTGGTATTTCCTATAAGCTTAGACTTTAAAGTACCTTTCATATACCTATTGTCATTACTAAAAAGGCTCTCATGCAGATTAAAAATGCTATCATTGATAATATTCATTATATTAATTTCATCCCGTTTAATATCTATTCTTTGTTTTTTTTTTATTTGCCCAGCTAAAATTGAGACGCCTCTTATACACCCGTGCGTCATATATGCAGTCAGATATGGTATATAAATGATAATAATATCAAACTTAAAGGCAGAATACGTACGTTAAAGCATAATATATATATATATATAATTCAGAGTGTAGTCATTTTTGGTCGATTCTCTCTCTCTCTCTCTCTTTCTCTCTCTTTATCTATCTATCTGTCTATCTCACTATATATATACATACTTCCCTCTCTAATTATATCGGTTTAATAATGAGAAAATAATTTTCTCTCTCTCTTTCTCTCTCTCTATATATATCAGTTTAATAATGAGAAAATATTTCTCTCTCTCTCTCTCTATATATATATATATAGAGAGAGAGAGGGAGAATTATTAAACCGCTATATACCACTTTAATGAGAAAATAATTTTCTCTCTCTCTTTCTCTCTCTCTATATATATATATAGAGAGAGAGAAAGAGAGAGATAGAGAATTATTTTCTCATTATTAAACCGATATAACTGGAGAGGGAAGTTTCGGTGGCGGAGTGGCTAACGTACTGGATTGTAAACTAATACTAAGCGAGTTCGAACTCGAGTCGCATTATTACGTTCACTTTTGGATTAATGCCCTTTGGAAAGGTATGAACTTAATTGTACCTCAACTGTTCCTCTACAAAGACAGCTTTGGCATTGGAAAAACTCACGAAGTTTAATATGCCATTAAGCAAACAAACCGAAACCTGATATAATTAGATATCAAAAATAATTTCTCACACTGTGACTCAATGTTTCGCGCAGGGTTAACTACGATAATCAGAAAGTGATTGGGAAGGCAAGCTCTTCTCATTTTTATGAGAGCCGGCGTGGTAAAAACTTGTACTAAAACGAAAAGAAAATAAAAAAAAGAAAATAAAAAGAAAAGAAAGTAAAAAGAAAAGAAAAGAAAAAAAGAAAGTAAAAAAAAAAATAAAAAGAAAAGAAAGTAAAAAGCAAAGAAAAGAAAAAAGAAAGTAAAAAGAAAAGAAAGTAAAAAGAAAAGAAAAGAAAAAAAAGAAAGTAAGAAGAAAAGAAAAGAAAAAAGAAAGTAAAAAGAAAAGAAAAAAAAGAAAAGAAAGTAAAAAGAAAAGAAAAGAAAAAAAGAAAGTAAAAAAAAAAATAAAAAGAAAAGAAAGTAAAAAGCAAAGAAAAGAAAAAAGAAAGTAAAAAGAAAAGAAAGTAAAAAGAAAAGAAAAGAAAAAAGAAAGTTAAAAAAAAAGAAAAAGAAAAGAAAGTGAAAAGAAAAGAAAGAAAAAAGAAAGTAAAAAGAAAAGAAAGTAAAAAGAAAAGAAAAGAAAAAAAAGAAAGTAAGAAGAAAAGAAAAGAAAAAAGAAAGTAAAAAGAAAAGAAAAAAAAGAAAAGAAAGTAAAAAGAAAAGAAAAAAAGAAAGTAAAAAGAAAAGAAAGTAAAAAGAAAAGAAAAGAAAAAAGAAAGTAAAAAGAAAAGAAAAGAAAAAAGAAAGTAAAAAGTAAAGAAAATAAAAAGAAAGTAAAAAGAAAAGAAAAGAAAAAAGAAAGTAATAAGAAAAGAAAAGAAAAAAAGACAGTAAAAAGAAAAGAAAAGAAAAAGAAAGAAAGTAAAAAGAAAAGAAAAGAAAAAGAAAGTAAAAAGTAAAGAAAATAAAAAGAAAAGAAAGTAAAAAGAAAAGAAAAGAAAAAAAGAAAGTAAAAAGAAAAGAAAGTAAAAAGAAAAGGAAATAAAAAAGAAAGTAAAAAGAAAAGAAAAGAAAAAAGAAAGTAAAAAGAAAAGAAAAGAAAAAAAGAAATAAAAAGAAAATAAAATAAAAAGAAAAGAAAGTAAAAAGAAAAGAAAAAAAAGACAGTAAAAAGAAAAGAAAAGAAAAAATAAAAAGAAAAGAAAGTAAAAAGAAAAGTAAAAAAAAAGGAAGTAAAAAGAAAAGAAAAGAAAAGAAGAAAAGAAAAAGAAAAGAAAAGAAAAAAAGAAAGTAAAGAGAAGAGAAAAGAAAAAAAGAAAGTAAAAAGAAAAGAAAGTAAAAAGAAAAGAAAAGAATAAAGAAAGTAAAAAGAAAAGAAAAAAGAAAGTAAAAAGAAAAGAAAGTAAAAAGAAAAGAAAAAAGAAAGTAAAAAGAAAAGAAAGTAAAAAGAAAAGAAAAGAAAAAAGAAAAGAAAAAGAAAAGAAAAGAAAAAGAAAAGAAAAAAGAAAGTAAAAAGAAAAGAAAGTAAAAAGAAAAGAAAAAAGAAAGTAAAAAGAAAAGAAAGTAAAAAGAAAAGAAAAGAAAAAAGAAAGTAAAAAGAAAAGAAGAGAAAAAGAAAAGAAAGTAAAAAGAAAAGAAAAGAAAAAAGAAAAGAAAAAGAAAAGAAAAGAAAAAAAAAGAAAAAAGAAAAGAAAGTAAAAAAAAGAAAAAGAAAAGAAAGTAAAAAAAAGAAAAAGAAAAGAAAGTAAAAAAAAGAAAAAGAAAAGAAAGTAAAAAGAAAAGAAAAAAGAAAGTAAAAAGAAAAGAAAGTAAAAAGAAAAGAAAAGAAAAAAGAAAGTAAAAAGTAAAGAAAATAAAAAGAAAAGAAAGTAAAAAGAAAAGAAAGTAAAAAGAAAAGAAAAGAAAAAAGAAAGTAAAAAGAAAAGAAAAAGTAAAGAAAGTAAAAAAAAAGTAAAGAAAAAAAGAAAGTAAAAAGAAAAGAAAAGAAAAAAGAAAGTAAAAAGAAAAGAAAAGAAAAAGTAAAGAAAGTAAAAAGAAAAGAAAAGAAAAAAAGAAAGTAAAAAGAAAAGAAAGTAAAAAGAAAAGAAAAAAGAAAGTAAAAAGAAAAGAAAAAGAAAGTAAAAGAAAAAAAAGTAAAAATAAAAGAAAAGAAAAAAAGAAAGTAAAGAGAAAAAAGTAAAAAGAAAAGAAAACAAAAAAAGTAAAAAGAAAAGGAAAGAAAAAAGAAAGTAAAAAGAAAAGAAAAGAAAAAAGAAAGTAAAAAGAAAAGAAAGTAAAAAGAAAAGAAAAGAATAAAGAAAGAAAAAGAAAAGAAAGTAAAAAGAAAAGAAAAGAATAAAGAAAGAAAAAGAAAAGAAAGTAAAAAGAAAAGAAAGAAAAAAGAAAGTAAAAAGAAAAGGAAAGAAAAAGAAAAGAAAGTAAAAAAAGAAAAGAAGAAAGACAGTAAAAAGAAAATAAAATAAAAAGAAAAGAAAGTAAAAAGAAAAGAAAAAGAAAAGAAAGTAAAAAGAAAAGAAAAAGAAAAGAAAGTAAAAAGAAAAGAAAAGAAAAAAAGAAAGTAAAAAGAAAAGAAAGTAAAAAGAAAAGAAAGTAAAAAGAAAAGAAAAGAAAAGAAGAAAGTAAAAAGAAAAGAATCGAAAAAGAAAAGAAAGTAAAAAGAAAATAAAATAAAAAGAAAAGAAAGTAAAAAGAAGAGAAAAGAAAAAAGAAAGTAAAAAGAAAAGAAAAGAAAAGAAAAGAAAAAGAAACGAAAGTAAAAAAGAAAAAGAAAAAAAGAAAGTAAAAAGAAAAGAAAGTAAAAAGAAAAGAAAGTAAAAAGAAAAGAAAAGAAAAAAGAAAGTAAAAAGAAAAGAAAAGAAAAAGAAAAGAAAGTAAAAAGAAAAAAGAAAAGAAAAAAAGAAAGTAAAAAGAAAAGAAAGTAAAATGGAAAGAAAAAAGAAAGTAAAAAGAAAAAAAAAGAAAAAAGAAAGTAAAAAGTAAAGAAAATAAAAAGAAAAGAAAGTAAAAAGAAAAGAAAAGAAAAAAGAAAGTAAAAAGAAAAGAAAAGCAAAAGAAAGTAAAAAGAAAGGAAAATAAAAAGAAAAGAAAGTAAAAAGAAAACAAAAGAAAAAAGAAAGTAAAAAGAAAAGAAAAGAAAAAGAAAGGAAAGTGAAAAGAAAAGAAAAAAAGAAAGTAAAAAGAAAAGAAAGTAAAAAGAAAAGAAAAGAAAAAAAGAAAGTAAAAAAAAAGAAAAGAAAAAGAAAAGAAAGTAAAAAGAAAAGAAAAGAAAAAAAGAAAGTAAAAATAAAGACAGTAAAAAGAAAAGAAAAGAAAAAAAGAAAGTAAAAATAAATAAAGTAAAAAGAAAAGAAAAGAAAAAAAGAAAGTAAAAAGAAAAGAAAATAAAACGAAAAGAAAGTAAAAAGAAAAGAAAAAAGTAAGTAAAAAGAAAAGAAAGTAAAAAGAAAAGAAAAGAAAAAAGAAAGTAAAAAGAAAAGAAAAGAAAAAAGAAAGTAAAAAGAAAATAAAGTAAAAAGAAAAGAAAAGAAAAAAGAAAGTAAAAAGAAAAGAAAAGAAAAAGAAAAGAAAGTTAAAAGAAATGAAAAGAAAAAAGAAAGTAAAAAGAAAAGGGAGTGAAAAAGAGAAAAACACCTAACATACTTGGTTTGGTGTCTTTGTGTAATGGCATATCAACCTTTGTTAGTTATTTAATGCCAAAGCCCTTCTTCTAGAAGAACAGTAATGGTACTGTTTAATCTATTGCTGGGAGGATAAGAGGGTTCATACTTTTCCTATGGGTATTTGTCCGAAAGTGAACATAATAGCGCGACTGGAGTCCGAACCTGTTTACTACGTACATTCATGGTGAATTCAATAACTTTCCAGATTTTTTTGTACAGGCATTTAAAATTGTTGAAGACTCTTGAAAATTCACTATGTTATTGCTATATGTTTTATGAGATGACTGACCAATTTTTATGATTTCACGTTCAATGATCAGCTACAGCAGCAATTGGAATACACCCTACTAAAGCCTGATTGTCACAGCTGGTGAATTTCAAAAATGCAATCTGGACATGAGGACACTTTAGAAGAACGATATGCAGTAAAATTGTGTTTTAATTTGCAAAAAATGCCACAGAAACGTATGGATTGATTCAGACTGCTTTTCGACCATCTTGCATGAATCGAGCATCAGTTTTTGAGTGGCATAAGAGATTCAAGGAAGACAGGGAGTCTGTGAGAGATAATGAGAGGTGTGGGAGGAGTAAGGAGGTCAATACACCAGAGTTGATTGGCCAAAGGGTGAGGGTTACTATGTTGAGGTTTTAAGGGAGTTCAGGAAGAGATTCCGTCGGAAGAGGCCAACACTCTTCAAATCGGATCAGTGGCATTTCCACCAGGACAATGCACCAGTCTACAACTCCATCCTTGTTACAGACTATTGGACCAAGATGGGCATCAAGACAGTTCCTCACCCTCTCTATAGTCCAGACCTTCCTCCTTGTGACTTTTGGTTATTCCCTAAGTTCAGAGGCTGTCGTTATGAGACAATTGAGGAGACGAAAGAGGCTGTGACGAAGGTCATTGACACGCTCACACAAGAGGACTTCCATAGGGCCTTCCAGAAGTTGTTGGAACGGTATAACAAGTGCATTGCAGCCGGAGGAGATTACTTCGAAGGGGACTAGACTTTCATGTGTGTACTATCAATAAAAATGCCCTTACGAAAAATGTCTGGAAACTTATTTAATGATCCTCGAATTTTTCTTTTTTAAGTAGAGGAATTAATATTGTGAATTGAATTGAATTACGACGACCAGAAAATCCGACGAATACCTACACACGACATACGGGAACATTGGACAGCTGTTTCGACCTTATTAAGTCTCATCAGCAGTGTGTACCGTAATCTCCACCACAGGAGATCGAACCAGTGACCACAGATTGCTGTGCCGAAACTCTACAACTGAGCCACCAGTAACTGCTGTCCTGTGTCCCCGTATGTCGTGCGTAGGTGTTCGCCGGATTTTCTGGTCGTGGTAATTCAATTCACGTTTACAACGATTCTGCAATCCAGTGCTTTAACCATCACACCACAAGGACACCCCCTCCCCTTAGATAGTGAGAGGGAAATTGATATTAGATAGGAATACTTGAAACTATATAACATCGAGCAAATTATTTGTAATAAGAATGTTGAATCTACAATTCCAACCTATTACCGTGTAATTATTGTATCGTTGCACTAGTTGGACGTGAACAAACCACAAGGTGGTTGCTGCACAAGGATGGTGCTTGTTGCTTTGAACAAATCCTGAAAGCAGCACCCTACAAACAGCAACTGTACGGGCACTTACCTCCCATCACACAAATCATCAAAGAAAGGAAACCAAGAAGGAAGTTATGATTTTGTCTCAATGTCGTAGGAAATGGACACGACGACACGAGTTCAAATCCTGGACGAGACTGATTGCATTTCACATAGCACTAATACCCTTGGGAAAGGTATCAATCCAATTATTCTCCCTCCAGCTATGGGTAAATAGTAGGACAGACTAGGTTCTTCAGCCTTGGTCAGGCAACTAGTCTAGGAGAAGGAATACTCTGAATTCAAACCAGTTAAACTTCACTTAAAAATTGACCTCGTGTCATATCCTGCCCGAGCGGAGGGGTTGGGTAAATATGATATGATAAGGCACTATCGTTCAGTAAAATACCTGGTATCAGAATGTCCACTTCCAATTTGTTTGCCCAGTCAGCTGGGGCTGTAGAATACACCGACTGCTTCTCTGCAGAGGGGTAAGACCCACCCCTAATGAGTGTCCTGGATATTACACTAAACAATCTGATGGTGAGGTTCCAGCAGTGCAGAAGCTTTGGGGAATGCGGAGTACCCCTTCATTGCCATCGCTCCCAGGTCCACTCTGACCCGTAGTGGTAGCACCTGATAAGGGTCCTATCAATGGGTTAAATAGAACTAACAGTATTCTTATGCTAAACTGAATTGTTTGATTAAACTGAATAGCTTCAAATAGAAATGTTTTTGACAATTAAACCCTACTTACATTTAAACTGCGTGCTTATGCTTAGCTGAATTATTTGAAGTAGAATTGTTTTTCGACATTGAAACTGTATTTACACTTAACTGAATTGTTACATATAACTGCTTGAATAGTTTGAAATAGAAATGTTTTTGACAATTAAAATGTGTGCTTATGCTAAACTGAATTGTTTGAAATAGAACTGATTATTTACATAAAAATGGATTTGGCGTTAAATAACCTACAAAGGTTGACACGCCATAAAACCCAACAAACCAAACCAAAAACCAATTTGTATTGGATAGACATTATTATTATTATTATTAAAGAGGTTATACAATGAACATATAGGTTTGTATAATGTGTAAGGAGGTCTTGACTGTATGCAAACAAAGGGTTTGCTGGGAAAGTAAGGACGAACCCATAAGCGATGTTCTTTTATGGACTCTTACATATGGAGACAGCAGTTCTTATATTCATCAGCTTTTAAAAGGAACTGGATGAGATCTAGAAGATTTATCAAGAGTGATGGCTAATGAGGACGGATGGCGAGAGAGAATCAAAGAAATCTGTGTTGTTGATACGCCTTGATGATGAGGATTATGCATAAATAATAATGAATGTTAGTTGATTGAAATCCTATAATTGCTTCTAAAAAAAGGACGTCAGAATTAAATAACCCAAGGGGTTGGCATGCCGTAAAACCAACCAAGCATGATTTATTTTTACTTTCTACATAAACAGATTGACTTTGGCATTAATTAACCCAACAAGGGTTGACATGCCATAAAATGAAATGACCATGATTTATTTTTACTTTCTACATTAAAAAATGGACTTTGGCATTAAATAACCCAACAAGGGTTGACATGCCGTAAAACCAACCAAGATTGATTTATTTTTACTTTCTACATAAAAAGATTGACTTTGGCATTAAATAACCCAACAAGGCTTGACATGCCGTAAAACCAACCAATCATGATTTATTTTTACTTTCTACATAAAAAGATTGACTTTGGTATTAAATAACCCAACAAGGGTTGACATGCCGTAAAACCAACCAAGATTGATTTATTTTTACTTTCTACATAAAAAGATTGACTTTGGCATTAAATAACCCAACAAGAGTTGACATGCCGTAAAACCAACCAAGATTGATTTATTTTTACTTTCTACATAAAAAGATTGACTTTGGCATTAAATAACCCAACAAGAGTTGACATGCCGTAAAACCAACCAATCATGATTTATTTTTACTTTCTACATAAAAAGATGGACTTTGGTATTAAATAACCTATAAGGGTTGACATGCCGTAAACAATCGACTAAACGTGAAATGATGACTTGTCTCATTATTTCCTGAAAGAAAAACAACGAAGAAAAAACTCTTACATGATGGATTATTTTCAGGCCTAATTTCGCCTGAACTGTCTCCCATATTTCCTGGTTCGCTTTCTTGGGGTGCAGGGCAGCAGAATTGTTCACAGTTAGCACCCTGACAAGCTGGATACGGAGGAATTGTTGGTTTATGCCAGCCATTGCTCAATGGAGTGATTCCACCTTTTTGAAATAAAGAAAAATAGGAAAAATTCATTAGGAAACTTCTGATATGAAGATTGACGATTATCATTATTTAGAACATTCAGACAGATGACCTTAAAGGGCACATGGCGCAGTGGATAAGGCGTTTGGTTGGAAGGTGATTCCGAGTAAGAATCATCAAGTAGGTTCAATCTCTACAACAATTAAGACAAACAAAAAAATGCTAAATATAAATATTTACCCAACCCCTCCGCTCGGGCAGGATATAACACAAGGTCAATTTTTAAGCGGAGTTTAACAGGTTTGAATTCAGAGTTTTCCTTCTCCTAGACTAGTTACCTCACCAAGGCTGAAGAACCCAGTCTGCCCTACTATTATCAGGATTTGATATGTTTGCTTGAAACCATATGACTGAATACAAACAAAGGGTTAGTCGGCCGAGTCGGCTGGGGCTGTAGAATACACCAACCGCAGAGGGGTAAGACTCCCCCAACGTTTCTTGGATATGACACTGAACAATCTGATGGTGCGGCTCCAGAAATGCTTGATCTTTAGGGAGTGCAGAGTACACCTTCATTGCCATCGTTTCTTGGTGCACTCTGGCCAGGAGTGGTAGCACCTGATAGGGTCCTATCTATGGGTCAAATAGAACTAGACAGTGTACTTATGCTAAATTGAATTGTTTGAAATAGAAGTGTTCTGACATTTAACTGTGTGTAAACCAAAAACTATACTTATGCTAAATTGAATTGAAATAGAACTGTTTGACATTAAACAGTGGACGAGGATGTTTGCATTTCACATAGCACTAATACCTTCAGGAAAGTCATGCAACTACACTTGCGCTAGCTATAAGTAAATAGTAGGACAGACTGGGCTCTCTAACCTTGGTATGGCAACCAGTCTAGGAAAAGGAAAACTCTGAATTCAAACTTGTTAAACTCCGCTTAAAAATTGACCTAGTGTCGCATCCTGCTCGAAGCAAAGAGGTTGGGTAACTAGACATGCATGTCTGTAAAAGACATTTAGAAAAGTCCTGTATTGAATGTTATGTACGTGAGTATGAATGTCATTGGACTGGTGGGTAGAGTGTTCGCCAATGGTCCGGGAGACCTGGGTTCAATCCCAGGTCGCGTCATACGAAAGACTTTAAAAATGGTACTTGATACCTCCTTGCTTAACACTCAGCGATATAAGGAATGTATTAAGGGTAAAGTGGAGCAATCAAGGGAAAGGAGTAGCACCCTCTCCTACACCTCGGTGTAGTAGCTATTAAAAAGGGAGCCTTCCAGTCGCCCTCGACTAAAGGGAGACAACTTTACTTACTATTTATGAATGTTTGAGAAAGACTTACATATTTAGGAAGACTTACTGGGTAATTTCTTTTTTAACACACCACAACATCCACTAGTGACAAACGTCTCAGAGGGATAGAAAAGTGCTTATAGCTACCAAGTTATGATGTAAAGAAAAAGAGAGTGAGAGACAGAGAGAGAGAGAGACAGAGAGAGAGTGTGAGAGAGACTGAGTGAGAGAGAGAGAGAGAGAGAGAGATTCATCTTGGTACTTCTTTTTTTAAGCACAGATTTTGCTGAAGTTTCTTCTCAGTTGTGTGAAGAGTGTTTTAGACAAGGGAGTTAACTCCTCAAGAACGACTATTTCAATCTATAATTCTGAAATCGAGACAAAATATGCGCTTCTTACTTTGTTTTGTAGGCCGTCTGGTAATTACATGCGTCGATTTTGTGGTGGTTAACCATTTAAAGAAAGGTGATGACGATGGTAGCAGTAGAGGATATTTGGATTTTGTACTGGTTAATGTGGGCGTAGGTCTGGTTGGTAAATTCCTGTTGCTTGGAGTGGGGTGTGGATGATGCCAGAGTCTGTCAAAAAGCAAAAAAAAAAAAAAAATTGAGTAAGTTTATATATAAATATATCACTTAAAATATTTATTGATTGAGACATTTTCATTTTTTGTTTAAGTCAAATGAACAGTTATAGGTAATTCAAAAACATGACCTACCCATACCTAACAAATACCTCCCGAGTGTAAATCTCACTGTCAGGTGGTAAGAATATGCAGAGATCATAAAAAGGTTTATTCAAAACACTCGGATACCAACAAATAATTTCCCTTTTGTGAATGGATATGTGACTGGTTTATTTATTATTGTTTCTTTTGTTGCATATTAACTCTTTTGTGGTACATCAACTCTTTAAAAAAAACTTTTCTCTTGACGATGAACTAAAGTTTAAGCTAGAATAAGTAAGTACAAATAAATATTCTTGTTTGTCTTTTCGGTTTTGTTCTCTCTCTCTCTCTCTGTCTCTCTCTCTGTCTCTCTGTCTCACATACACACACACAAACACACACACACACGCACATACACACACATATGTATATACAAATTAATCAAATATAGATAAAAGGTGTTAAACTTTAAAACAGCTGTTATATAAAGTTTCATCAAATTAGTTGTTACAACCGTCTGCAGATTGTTATAATTTGTTGTATAAAACTTTGAGATAGATAGATATATAGATAGATTAAAAGAGAATAAAACTGAGCAAGTTTTTCAGTGCAGATGCAGATGCCAACGCAAATGACTATATATATATATATCGATAAATATATATGAAGAGAGAGAGAGAGAGAGAGAGAGAGAGAGAGAGAGAGAGAGAGAGAGAGAGAGATGAACAGAATTATATACCAATGGATAAATATGAACAGAAAGATATATATATATATATATATATATACACGAGGATCTTTAAATAAGTTTCCAGACTTTTTTCGTATGGGCACTTTTATTGATAGTACACACATGAAAGTCTAGTCCCCTTCGAAGTAATCTCCTCCGGCTGCAATGCACTTGTAACGTTCCAACAACTTCTGGAAGACCCCATGGAAGTCCTCTTGTGTGAGCGTGTCAATGACATTCGTCACAGCCTCTTTCATCTCCTCAATTATCTCATAACGACAGCCTCTGAGCTTAGGGAATAACCAAAAGTCACAGGGAGCAAGGCCTCGACTATAGGAAGCCTGAGGAACTGTCTTGATGCCCATCTTGGTCAAATAGTCTGTGACAAGGATGGAGTTGTGGACTGGTGCATTGTCCTGGTGGAAATGTCACTGACCCGATTTGAAGTGTGCTGACCTCTTCCGACGGAATCTCTTCCTGAACTCCCTTAAATCCTCAACATAGTAACCGTAACCCTAACCCTTTGGCCAATCAACTCTGGTGTATTGACTTCCTTACTCCTTCTACACCTCTCATCATCCCTCACAGACTCCCTACCTTCCATGAATCTCTTATGCTACTCAAAAACTGATGTTCGATTCATGCAAGATGGTCGAAAAGCAGTCTGAAGCATTCCATATGTTTCTGTGTTTCTTTTCCAAGTTTAAAACAGAATTTTATTACATATCCTTCTTCTAAAGTGTCCTCACGTTCGGATTGAATTTTTGAAATTCACCTGCTGTGACAATCAGGCTTTAGTAGTGTGTATTCCAATTGCTGCTGTAGCTGTTCATTTGAACCTGAAATCATAAAAATAGGTTAGTCATCTCAGAAGATAACATACTGAATTTTCAAGAGTCTACGACAATTTTTAAAATGCCAGTACAAAAAAAAGTCTGGAACCTTATTGAATGCACCACTTATATGTAATTTACAAAGCGCTTTGCTTTGATATGGCACAAGGCCAAATGAATGGGGCGCCCAATGAGACTCGAACTCACTCGTGTAGGTCTGCTTGTCTAGCTTGCTAACCGTTACACCACCAGAGGTGCCCTACGTATATCCACACAGAAAAGCTCAACAGCAGACGTATTAAGTAATTAGCTAAGCTATTTGCTTAGATGTGGCACAAGGTCGTATCAATGGGACACTCAGTGAGACTCGAACTCACTCGTGAACGTTTGCTAGTCTAGCTTGCAAATCATTGCACTGTTCGAAAATAAAAGATGGCAGTTAAAATGAATCTGTACTTACGGACTTGATTTTGGTGGTGCCTCTTGAAACTGCATGGGAGAATTCACATTCTTCTGACTTTGTACTATATACATAACGGAAATACTCACAATGCTGCTAAAGTAAAAGAAAGAAAGTAGAAATTAGTGAAACAATTTGATGGGTGGTTGGTTTGGTTGGTTGGTTTGATTTTTTTATGACATATCAACCTTTGTAGATTATTTAATGCCAAATCAGTTTTTATACGTATGGACGGTTCTATTTCAAACAATTCAATTTATCATGAGTACACAGTTTAATTGTGAAAAACATTTTTATTTCAAGCTACTCAGTTAATTCAAACAGTTCTAATTCAGCCAATTCAGTTTAAGTATAGATTTTGTTTACACACAATTCAGTTACAAAACCGTTCAATATTAAACAATTCATTTTAGCGTAAGTAGAGTTTCAATGTCAAAAACAGTTCCATTTCAAACAATTCAGTTTAGCATAAGTATGCAGTTTAAATATAAGTACACAGTTTTATAGTCAAAAACTTTTCTATTTCAAGCTATTCAGTTTAGTCAAACAGTTCCAATTTAAACAATTCATTTTAGCATAAGTACGCATTTTAGTTTTATTTAACGCATAGATAGGGCCCTATCAAGTGCTACTACTGCGGGCCAGAGTGGACCTGGGAGCGAGGGCAATGAAGGGGTGCTCCGCATTCCCCAAAACTCCAGCATTACTGGAACCTCACCATCAGATTGTTTAGTGTCATATCAGAACAGTCATTGGGGGGTGGGGGTCCTACCCCTCTGCAGAGATGCAGTCGGTGTATTCTACAGCCTCAGAACGACTGTGCAAGAAACAATTTGAGGAAACAGAAAAAAAACTTGTATTCATGTAAAATAATTAGGATGATGAATTAATTATATTGGTTATTTCATTTATTTGGTAAAATTGTAAGTTCGCTAAGGACTTTGAATGTAAGTGTAGTTTCTCGCAAAAGTCATACGCGTGCAGAGGTGGCGACCAGGTTTAATATCTCACGTCAAAATAACGTTGGGGAAGACAGGATATTGGTAATAAAAAAATAAAGAGGTGCCTGTGGTGTAATGGTTATTGTCGTAGGAAATGGACACGGCGACACAAGTTCAAATCCTGGACGAGTCTGATTGCATTTCACATAGCACTAATACCCTTGGGAAAGGTATCAATCCAATTATTCTCTCTCCAGCTATGGGTAAATAGTAGGGCAGACTAGGTTCTTCAGCCTTGGTAAGGCAACTAGTCTAGGAGAAGGAAAACTCTGAATTTAAACCTGTTAAACTCCGCTTAAAAATTGACCTCGTGTCATATCCTGCCTGAGTGGAGGGGTTGGTAAATAGGATAAATAAATAAAGAGAAATAAGGGTTGGTGCACATGTCATGATTATAGAAAGCGTGATCCAGTGGTTTCGTGAAATGACGTCATATCGAAGGCGTCGGATGATGCAATAAGTAATTAAAAAAATAGATTATATATAAAAGATTGATAAAGTGAGTCTTCAGCTAGTCTTCAATGGGTCTTCGAGAACTCTTCAGAGAGTCCTAGAGTCGGGAATGTCGAAGGTTCAGAGCGGACGGAGGGAGGAGACGAGACTCTATGGAATTCACGTAGAGGGAACAACAAAAAAGTCGTCCCGGTCAGCAACGAAAAGACGGCTGCGTACGTTGTCTGTCTCGCGGAGCCCATATCTCTCAGTAAATAGAAGTAGGCGACGTATCTTTTCACTTTATCTCTCTCTTGATGCCACTGCTATCAGGTTGGAGAAACAAATAAACTTTCATATCAAGCAATCAACAGACTCAGTTGTATCGTGTTTAAGGGGTAACGTTACGGCAATGGATCGGCAAAACATTTGGTTAAAAATAAATATTACCGACAGTTCTTACCGCCAAAGAGACTTAGAAAGTATAATATTTGTAACAGCTTCCCACCAGACAGGACTTGACACAAGGTCAAAAGCCCGAAGGCCGATTAAAGTGGGAATAAAGGGGAGGGGAAGGTCTGAAACGAGCCGAGACTCGAACCCTGCTGGTCTGTGCTGCTCATCGATCCACTAAGTGCAATGTGGGTCTAATGAGCCAAGCAGTTTCACGAATCCATACCTGGATCCGGGCACGTATGCCGGGTTATGGCTTGAACTAGACAGCAAGGTATAGTGCCATACATAGGGGACAAAGTTTGCAGCTCGCCCATCCGAAGGTGGCCCAAACGAAGCTGGGAGCCTTTTGGCCTCGAATCTGCCATTGATTTCGATACCCCATCCATGCCAGACGACCCAGCAAAAGCCGGGGAAGTATAAGAGACTTAGAAAGTATTTGCTTTCTTAACAAGAAAATTAATTCAGTCAGAATTTTACTCTCTTGTCTTTAGTCAATATGATTCTCAAAGAAAAATAGAATAAAAGAGGTAAAAAAAAAAAACAGTTGTGGGGATTCCCTGAAGCATAATGGCTAACGTGCTAGACTAGAACTGGGAGGTAGACGAGTTCGAACTCCAGTCATGCTTTTATGTTCATTTTCGAACAAATTATTTTGGGAAAAGTATGAATCTTCTTATCCCCACCAGCTATGGGTTAAATAGTTGTGAAACTTTTGGGTTTAGGTTCTTTTGTTTTATGGCATATCAATCTTTATGGGTTACTTAATGCCAACTATATATGTATACTTCAAAACGTTTTCAAAAAAGTTTTTAGTTATTTGTTTTTTCTTCAACACGTGTTTCTGGCGTTTCATGTCGTCTTCAGGGAGAAGCAAAAAGCGAAAGGCTACAGATTAGAGTGTAGTATATGTAATGGTGGAAATCAAACCTACTTTGTTAACTAAGGAAATTGGTTTCTTTTATTTTATGGCATATCAGTCTTTGCGGGTTACTTAATGCCAACGATGCGCATCTAGAAGAATTATAGTTGTACTATTTAAACGCAGTTTCTTCCAAGCAGCGGTTGTGCCGATACTGCTATATGGATGCACTACATGGACGCTAACTAAACGTATGGAGAAAAAGCTTGACGGCAACTGCACTAGAATGCTATGGGCAATATTGAACAAGTTCTGGAGGCAGCACCCTACAAAGCAACAGCTGTACGGCCACCTACCACCCATTACGAAAACTATCAAAGTTAGACGAACCAGATATGCAGGACACTACCGGAGAAGAAGGGATGACCTCATAAGAGATGTTCTCCTGTGGACCTCTTCACATGGCCGAGCAAAGGTAGGCGACCAGCTCGAACCTACACACAGCAGCTCTGGGCCGATCCGAGATGTAGCCTGAAGACATGCCGGAAGCAATGGACGATAGGGAGGGCTGGTGAGGATGGTCAGGGATATCCGTGCTGATGGCGCAACACGATGATGATGATGATTTAAACTATAGCAGGAGGGATAAGGGGGTTCATACTTTTCCTAAAGGTGTAAGTCCAAAACTGAACGTAGTAACGCGACTGGAGTTCTATCTTGCTTACAAAGATGTGGCAGTCCAGTAGGTTAGCCTTTACTCCCAACTGCAATGTTGCAATTCAGCAAGGGGACCCCCAGTGAGATGAATCCTTTCTCTTTTGAATCAGTAATGGAAATTACTTACCAGAATGCGATGAGCAAAATGAGAAGAAGGACACAGACTTGAAACATTCTGTATGTACACCAACGGACACCAAACATTGGTGGTGGCTCACCGTGCCCCGTTGTGCCAAAAGATGGATTACTCCCTGAACAGCGGCTATGATGGTGGTGGTGATGATGGCGATGTGTTTTAGTTTTTACAGGAGCACTTCATTTGAAAAAAAATAAAGGAAGAAAAGAAAAAAAATTAAATAAATTAAATCCATTTCACATATTTTGCAAAAAAATCTATTAATATTTATATAGGTAAAGTTGGCGACCTTTTCAACAGCTACTACACCAAGGTGTAGAGGAGGGCATTACTCAATTCCCTGGATTGCTCCACGTTACTCTTGATCTTTACATTATAATGGAGGTGCCCGTGGTGTAATTGTTATCGTCGCAGGATGTGGACACGACGACACGAGTTCAAATCCTGGACGAGCCTGATTACATTTCACATAGCACTAATACCCTTGGGAAAGGTATGAATCCAAATATTCTCCCTCCAGCTATGGGTAAATAGTAGGGCAGACTAGGTTCTTCAGCTTTGGTGAGGCGACTAGTCTAGGAGAAGGAAAACTCTGAATTGAAACCTGTTAAACTCCGCTTAAAAATTGACCTTGTGTCATATCCTGCCCGAGCGGAGGGGTTGGGTAAATAGGATAATGCAGAGTGTAAAGCAAGGTGGCATCTAGCGCCATTTTTATGCAAACACAACTGCCCGAGGGCGCATTCGATTTGTGGGCACTGGCATATCATTTAGAAGGTGCATTTTTTAAATAGTTCTTAACTAAAATATCTGATCTATTGTTCTTTATTTTTCTGTCAGTCCCAGATCTCTTTTTTCTTTCTGTTATTGTTTCTGTTTGGTTTTTATACCATTTTCCACAATCCAGTGTTCTCTGCTATTTATCTGTCCCTTTCTTCATCAAATTATTATTTTACCCCTTGTCAATTTTCCACACCAGAGTTAGCTAGTAGACTTTTAACGGGGTCTGAGTGACAGCAAGTCTTCCCAGTTTTACAGGACTCTTCTCAGTATTCAGACTGATCTCAACAATTTTTTAGTCTGGATGGTCTCGATTTTTCTTGTTTTTCAATTGTTCCAGTCCTCTTTCCGAGTCTTTGGGGACCGTTCCTAGTGCACCAACTATAAGTGGTATCACTGTCGCTCTCATGTTCCATTGTTTTTTTTTTTAATTCTCGGTCTATCTTTTCGTTTTCTTTGACTTACATTCAGTAGTCCGTCGGAATATCAAAATCCACAAGACAAGTGCTCTTTTTCTAGGTAGTTAATACTAGATCTAGTCTTCTGTCCGGAATGAGATGATCCGTTTATATCTCAAAATCCCATTGAATTTTATGTGTCTCATTCTTTAGGACGAATTCTAGTTTGTGCAGTACCCATTTAATAGTTTGGTAAAAATTAAATCTCTTGAACAGTTGCCAGAAGATCCCTCTTCCCACCCATTCATGCCTAGTCTTGTACTCCTTTCGTGCTAGTTTGCTGCTTACGATTAATTATTTCCTCTTTTTTCCGCATAACTAACATTTGCTATTCTGTTGAGTATAATCGATTTTTGCTTTGATATAATTAGTCCTTATGGCGTTGGTTTGTGCTGCTATTAGAAGAGATTCAGTTTCTCTCTTAAGATTTTATTTCGTAGTCGAGTCCATCTCTTCTTTTGGCAATCTAGCTAGTTTTTCGCTTGAAATATCCATACAATTATTTTCTTCTAAATGAAATAATTACTGTGGTGGTTAATTGAATTAATTATTTCATTATTTAGTTTGGTTAGGTTACGAATTGTTCAGGCGTCTCTTTTGAGTGGAAGGTAAAGTCAATTGGAAAGGTCAAGCGCATTCACCAGCGACTAAGATCGGTTACACCTGTCATCTTTAGACAGGAAGACCAAATGTAAATAAAATAGATTCATGTCGTGTCATAAGTTTGATTCAGGTAAAATGAAAACAAGGTGAAAGTTAGGGACACGAGTGATGAACGTGATGAGATGTAATAACTTAGTGAGATGACATCACACCAATGATATACTAAATTTTAAAATCTATAATAATTAGCGAATTCTAAAAGTCAGTCGGTTTATTCGGTTTGTTGAGTGGAGAAGTTGGGAGTCGGTTGTCAATTGAGTTGAAATCTACAGAGCCCTTCGGGGCAGTAAAAGGGTTGAGATGACTCTCTGTTGCAGTGGCAAGCGTGTCTCTGTTCATAGACCCTTACAAGCTCTCTCTCTCTCTCTCTCTCTCTCTCTCTCTCTCTCTCTCTCTCTCTCTCTCTCTCTCTTGTGTTTTGATGTCTGCATAATAATCAATATCTTCGTATCTGGAACGACTGAGTCTTCTTGTGTTTGAAGAAGTGAAACATCAATTGATGTTCGAGATGGTGCTATAGTGTCGCATTTATCACAAATGGTAACATATATGCATAGTATTACATTTGGTGCCGTTACCGAGCAGCCATAGTATTACATTTGGTGCCGTTACCGAGCATTTGGCGCCGTTACCGTGTAAACGATAGTACTACATCCTACTTTGTAATGTAGCCCTCGAGTCCTCATATCGATGCATCGATGCAATCCTCACTACTCTCTCTCTCTCTCTCTCTCTCTCTCTCTCTCTCTCCTTCTTTTCTTAACACATTTGACACATGCAGTCTATGTCATCACTTGGATCTAAGGCCTTAGGCATCGTCATTAAGTTTTCTTGTTCTTTGGTCCATTTGCCTGAGTTCCTATCTTGTCCTTTTTAAGAATGAGTCCGAGTATCCTACAAGGAGTACTGCCGAAGTGTTTACTCCTTTGACGAGATCTCCACTATATTGGATTTGAGAAGTTTTCTTTCTTCTGAGGTACTCTTTTCTTATTTTTTTCTTCATTTCCGCTTATTTGATGGTGTCTGCTTCCAATAAATTTTTTTTGTTTCCCTTTTCTCCAAGCGTTTAAATGCTTTCTTGATTTTTGTAGTTCTATTTCTTTCGGTGTTTCTCTTTCCCCACTTTTCATCATGAGTATTTGCGCAATTTTTTTTTATAACAAATTCCATTCCTATATCCTGGCTGTATATTCTTATTGTTTTTATCAGTCTCAAGTTCTTTTTCATTTTTTACAAGTATCCAAATATCATCCCTTTACATAAGTTGATTAATCATTTCATGTGAGTAAGTAAGTTTGTAGCCTTCTGTGCCCTTCCAAAGTACGTAGTGAAATAGCATCATTGACGAATACGATGTGGTAAGAGTATGTATCTCTTGAAGATGCCTCTTTCGATTTTTACCTCTGCAAGGGCTTGTCCTTCCAAGGGTGCCAGTCCTACCCTCCAGTTTATCTTGACATTCGTGAAGAATTTCATGACTTAGTCGGATATTTTGTACATTTTCCAACACTCTCTTATCCAAGTCTGTAGGACTATATCATAGGTCTTTTTATAATCAATCTATTCCATGGTTACATTTTTCTGTTTCTTTTGGGTTCTTTGGGAATGAGATGGTCTATATATAGTTGGTCATTTGTTCCTCCCGCCCCCGTGACATCTTTTTTGTTCCTTTGGAAATAGTCTGCGGTTTACAAGCGAGTAATAGATTTCTCTCTTTTATCCGTGCGGTCAGATTCTTCTTCTTCTTCTTCTTCTTCTTATTATTATTATTATTATTATTATTATTATTATTATTTCCTTTCAATATTTTTTTCTTTTTTTACATGATTTTTAACTTTCAACTGCAATGAGATATACTTGTGTTATATTCTGTATTGCCTTAAATTTCAAGTGTCCTTGGTTTGACATTAAACTGCATTCTCTGTTGAGGCTCCTGTTCTAGAACTTTAGGAAGGGTCATTCTTTAATATCCATTATTCCCAGATCCACTCTGACCTTGAGTGGTCATACCTGACAGAGCTAAACCTTAGTAATAACTCCAAATTTTAATAAAAGTGACCCTGAGTCCTTTATTTTATTTTATTTTTATTAAAGACCATCTTACAACCCCTATGTAATATGGGTAAGTATTGCTTACAAAAAAGTAAAGTTGGTGACCCTAGTTGAAGGTGACCCGAAGGCTCCCTTTTTAATTGCTACTACACCGAGGTGTAGGGGAGGGAGCTACTCCATTCCCTGGATTGCTCCAATTTAACATTGATCCTTACCTTATATTGTTGACAGCTTAGCAAGACGGCATCAAGAAGCATTTTTTGAGTCTTTGGTATGACTCGACATTGCATTGAACCCGGATCTCCAGGACCATTGGCAAACACTACTCATTAGGTCAATGGCCGGTATACAAATAATTCCCCTAAACATTTATAAAGGTGACTCTCGGTCCTTTATTTTTATTAATGACCATCTTACAACTCGTATGTAATATGGGTAAGTACTGAACCGGATCATTGGCCAAGTGGATAGATTGTTCGCCAATGGTCCGGGAAACCAGGGTTCAATCCCAGGTCCGGTCATACCAAAGACTTTAAAAATGGTACTTGATACCTCTTTGCTTATCACTCAGCATTATAAGGTACTTATCAAAGGTAAAGTGGAGCAATCCAGGGAAAGAAGTGGCGCCCTCCGCTACACCTCGGTGTAGTAGCTATTGAATAGGGAGCCTTCAGGTTTCCCTCGACTACGGTCGCCAACTTTACTTACTGCTTACAAATAATTATCCTAGACTTTAATAAAAGTGACTCTCGGTCCTACATTTTTAATTATGACCATCTTACAATTCGTATGTAATATGGGTAAGTACTGTTTACAAATAATTATCCTAAACGTTAATAAAACTGACTCTATATCCCTTATATTTAATAATGACCATCTTTCAACTAGTAAGCAATATAGGTAAGTACTGTTTACAAATAATTATCCTAAACGTTAATAAAACTGAGTCTATATCCCTTATATTTAATAATGACCATCTTTCAACTCGTAAGCAATATAGGTAAGTACTGTTTACAAATAATTATACTAAACGTAGGTAAAACTGACTCTATATCCCTTATATTTAATAATGACCATCTTACAACCTGTATGTAATATGGTTAATAATGCTTATAAATAATTATCCTAAACTTTAATAAAAGTGATTCTATATCCTTTATATTTAATAATGACCATCTTACAACTCGTTCGGGATATATATAAATACTACTTACAACTTAAGATTTTAGCGATAGAAATGTTTGTTACCATTTTTAGCGAAGAAATGTATTCTTACGCGTGTGTGTAATTCCCCTAATTGTTGTTGTTAATAAAGGAGGATGAAGAAGTGAGAAGACGAAAATGCCGTTAGGTTTTATATGAAGGTTTTTAATGGCAGCATGGAATAAATGGCTTACGTTTATGCTGCAAGTCTCGTTGGAAGGAAAGAAGTAAGGAAACGAAATGAAGTTAGGAGAGAGTGGAGAAAGCATTTTAGCAGCTAAATGCCTGAGCGAAAAGTGCATTGTTAGGTTAAGGCGTTGTTGGATGTGCGAGGGAGAAATGTTCGCCATAGTGTAGCAAAAGTCGTGTTTGCTATTTGAGGAGAGAAACGTTGAAGTCACCGTGAGTTTGTGGTTCTGGTTGTTTCGGGGAGAGGCGTGAATGTCTCTAGAAAATGTTGCCCAGTGAAGAAGTAGTTAGGTGTCGGAGCGGAATATTGCATCTCAGTCGACATAGCCAATTTTGGGGGTGACGTAAAGTTGTTCCTGTGTGTGGCGTATTGAATTTATCTAATTCATATTCAACTGGGAACCCTTGGTCTAAGAGAAATAGACGCCGGGGGTCCATAAATTAGATAGTTTCCCTCATGGTCGTGTGATGCTGCTGCTATTGAAGAGCAGACAGAAAGACGTCTGTTCTGAACGAAGAGGTTCTGCGAAAAGAAAGTGTTTGGCAGATTTCCCCAGTTTGTGCTGCCCGGAAAGATAGTCCGAGATGAATAGGATAAGTCATCCTGATTGGGTGAAATTATGCGTCGACCCTAACGGTCGAATTAAATTACGCGCCAAACAAAAATGCGAAATTCCTTCTGCTGCAAGATTAATATAAACTCTGGAAGTGAACATTAATTTATTAACATTGTTTAATAAAAAATATTTTTAATTAAGTTTTTTTTTTTTTTGCTTACCTGGATACAGTACTGAGACTACATGTTGATTTAGAACTAATATTTGACTTCAGACTATCAAAACGTTTTAGTTTTGAGAGACGAGTGTTCATTCTCTCTAATTCGTTAATTCTGGTTTCCAGATTATCGGTAAGTTTACAGAGTTCTTTGACAGCACCAACATTTTCCAAAAAGATCCGGTCCTATAAAAGAAAACATTAAATTATTTGATATTTATCAAATATAAACTAGTAGAATCATCTTATCAATATTGGGCAATAGTCAGTACTTGCTGGGTAATCGATCAATCTTTGTAATCAATTAAAAGTTGATAAGTTACGATAAAAGATAAACACATAATTACCGATGATATTCTTATGTTAAATAGACAGATACAGATAGATAAGAACAGAACTATATATATATATATATATATATATCTTTTTTTTTCTTTAAGAAAAACCAAAGACCGGTTAATTTAGGAAAATTTAAATGTTCAGCTTCTGAATGATTTTCTTGTCCTGAAGGAATTACTCCCAACTCTGGTTTAACTGGATCGAATAATACTATATATATATATATATATATATTCTTTAAAGCGAATAGATCCACCAGAGAATAAGTTTTTAGTTATTTGTTTTTTCTTCAACACGTGTTTCTGGCGTTTCATGTCGTCTTCAGGAAGAAGCAAAAAGCGAAAGGCTACAGATTAGAGTGTAGTATATGTAATGGTGGAAATCAAACCTACTTTGTTAACTGTAAGGAAATTTTCAATGACTTCTCCACTGGGCAGAACGAGGTCACCCGTTTCTTTCACAGCATCAGGTAGAACTTCTCGTAATTCCTGCGCAAGTACCCCTGTCTCTTTCCTCTCATCCTCATCAAGTCCAACCTGTTCTGCATAGTCATTGATATATGAGTATTTATATATCCGCATCTGTTGAATATTCGTCAGCTGTTCCTTTGAATTCACCTGGGGTGAGTTAAAAAAAATAGAAAAGAATAAAGATACTCATTTAAAAGAATGCTATAGGATTCACAATGTACTTCTTTTTTTTTTCAGGCTCGAGAAATATTCAAATGGTGTTTTAGAAGAATTGATATCGTTTTGTAATGTAATAAAAAAAAAATTGGTGACCTTAGTCGAGGATGACCCGAAGGCTCCCTTTTCAATAGCTACTACACCGAAGTGTCGGAGATTGCTCCACTTTACCCTTGATCCTTACTTTATAAAGCTGAGTGTTAAGCAAGGTGACATGAAATACCATTTTTGAGTCTTTGGTATGATTCAACCAGGGATTGAACTTCAGTCTCCCGGACCTTTGGCGAACAGTCTACTCATTAGGTCAACGGCTTGGTTAAGATTAGTCGTAGCTGCAGACAAAAATGGTGGGACCAAGGTTTTGGTGCCTTGTTGTCTGGGATTGCTTCTCCTTTCTCCACTCTGGCCAAAATTAAGTGCCACACGTGGTCGGTTTGTTCTCCCGGTTAGTAATATAATAACATTACAAATTCTCATTCGGATGATCTTAAATTTTAGCTGCATGTCCAGAAACACCAGAAAATGTTTTTTTTTTTCCTTTTAGGGTATAGAAATGCCATTCACTGGAAAAGAAAAGGCCTTTAAACAATAAACATACATTTTGAGTTGTATCTGCTCACACTGTTAAGGTTTGAGATGATTTGAACGAGAATTGGTGAAGTTATTGGATTAACGAAATGATATTTTCAGAAAAACCCGGTACATCTTAAATAATATATTTTTAAAAATATTATATATATATATATATATATATATATATATATATATAAAGATGATTTTTGCTGTACAAAATTTAATATCAATAAAAAGACCCTAGGCTTTATTCATGAGAATAAAAGCTTAAAGAATTTCAGGTTAGCTTAGCAGTTTCGATTCTCGCTCAACGGAGCTAAATCGAGGATAATGTCGAATAAAAAAAAAACTATAAGAAATATGTTGAGTGGAGAAAAATATTTTGCATTGGAAGACTATATCAAAATGATATTAAGTCCTAGCAAACATTCTCTCTGTTTATAGAGAGACAGTCAGCTGGACAAAATATGAATTGTCTCCAATACTTGTAAATGAAATGAAGAATATGACTTGCACAGAATAGAGATTAAGTCAACAATAAATTTCTGCAGATGGCTTTTTATGCGGTGTTCTGCATTTGATGACCCGAATGTATTCGTAAGATAATCAGTTGGCCCAAGATTAAAATTCTGTATTTTCGTTGGGACATTTTTGATTCAAGCATCCACCCTTTAGTTTGTTCTTCCGATGAAGTGCAAACCGCAACTACATTTAAATGAATAAATAAGACAATTATTATGATGGGAGGGAAGAACGTCCTTACGGATTGCTGTCAGAATAGGTTTAGTGTTAAAGACAAACCGTACATTGGCTGAAAAACAGCACTTCTGCACAGCTTGCGAGAGTTACTTTGCAAATCTATCACTAACTTCACACAGTCAAGAGAGATGTAAATGAATATAATAAAACCTAAAATACCCCTCTTAGGCTGCCAAATTACAATCAATTTCTTTTTGAGAAAAAGAAAATTGCCATCTTCACACATGAATGACAGAAACCGTTTATTTTACGTTTAATCTATTTCTCCTAGACGGTATATATATATATATATATATATGCTTAGAGGTTTGGCTTAGCGTTTGAGTCAACCGGGTTTCGATCCCAGCTACGGGAAGCTAATGTCTAGCCACACTGATGAGTTCTGATAGAACGAAACAGATCAGTCTGTGGATGACTATAGAGGTAAATACTCCCCTGCCCACCCTAAGATTGAGTTCTCTGGCGAAGAAGGAATCGTGTTGCCATTAGCGTTTATTGCAAGCCTCTTCGTAGATGAATTGAGGTCTCGGTAGCCGTTGAACGGATGTATGTAAACAATAGTAATTGTGATTCATAACCGTTTAAAATTTAGTTCGCAGCTAATGGCTCCTCGTGGCTGAATGGTTAGAAGCTTTGGCTTGGCGTTTGAGTCAACCGGGTTTCGATCCCAGCTACAGGAAGCTAGTGTCTAGCCACACTGATGAGTTCTGATAGAATGAAATAGATCTGTCAGTGGATGACTATATATATATATTTATACCTTTAAGAAAAACAAAAACCGGTCACATTAGGATTATGAATTTATTTCCATCCTGTTAATGTTCATAGTTGAATAATTTTATTGTCCTGACGGAATTATTCCCGACTCCGGTTTAACTAGACTGAATAATATATATATATATATATATAATAAGTAAATAATGGAAAGGAATCCGACAGAATGGAGAAAATTGAAAAGCAAAGTAACCCAAAAGGGATGAACTTATTACTAAGGAAAGTCGACGTTAAAACGTTTCGGTTTTAATAAACCTTCTTCGGGACATTAAAATGGTGATGGATGTTTAATAGAATACAAAAACACTGGAAGAAGAATGTATAAAAAGAAAGATCATATAACCATTCAATCGGCGTCCTGTTTCGAAAAACTATCACGTGATTGACACAGGCAAGGATGTTAAAACAAATTAAACCAATAAAATATATAATGCGTTAAAAAGAAGAAGAAAAGAGAAGAAAAGAAAAGAAGAAAGAGAAGAAGAAGAAGACAAGGGA
This sequence comes from Sepioteuthis lessoniana, assembly GCA_963585895.1. Classification (NCBI taxonomy): domain Eukaryota; kingdom Metazoa; phylum Mollusca; class Cephalopoda; order Myopsida; family Loliginidae; genus Sepioteuthis; species Sepioteuthis lessoniana. Next base: position 48,258,862 of record OY757946.1, read on the forward strand.
GAGAGACAGAGAGAGAGAGAGAAGAGATAGAGGGAGAGATTAGAAAAGAAAAGAAAAAGAAAGAACGAGAAGACAAAAGAGAGGAGAGGAGACGGAAGAGAAGAAAAATAAAAGAAACTAAAAGAAGAAAGAAAAGAAGAAGACAAGAGAGAGGGGGGGAGAGAAGAGAAAAGAAAAGAAGAAAGAGAAGAAGAAAAGAGAGAGAGAGAGAAAAGAAAAAGAAAGAAAGAGAAGACAAAAGAGAGGAGAGGAGACGGAAGAGAAGAAAAAGAAACGAAAAGAAGAAAGAGAAGAAGAAGACAAGAGAGGGAGAGAGAGAGAAGAGAGAGAAAGAGAAGAGAAAAAAAAAGAAAAAGAAAGAAAGAGAAGAAGGAGACAAGAGAGAGAGAGAAGAGAGAGAGAGAGAGAAGACAAAAGAAAAGAAAAAGAAAGAGAAAACAAAAGAGAGGAGAGGAGACGGAAGAGAAGAAAAAGAAAAGAAAAGAAATGAAGAAAGAGAAGAAGAAGACAAGAGAGAGAGGGAGAGAGAGAGGGAGAGAGAGAAAAGAAAAAGAAAGAGAAGACAAAAGAGAGGAGAGGAGACGGAAGAGAAGAAAAAGAAAAGAAAAGAAAAGAATGAAGAGAAGAAGAACATAAGAGAGAGAGGGGTGAGTGAGAAAAGAAAAAGAAAGAAAGAGAAGACAAAAGAGAGGAGAGGAGACGGAAGAGAAGAAAAAGAAATGAAAGAAAAGAAAGTGAAGAAGAAGACAAGAGAGAGAGAGAGAGAAGAGAAAAGTAAAGAAAGAAAGAGAAAGAAAGAGAAGACAAAAGAGAGGAGAGGAGACGGAAGAGAAGAAAAAGAAATGAAAGAAAAGAAAGTGAAGAAGAAGACAAGAGAGAGAGAGAGAGAGAGAAGAGAAAAGGAAAGAAAGAAAGAGAAAGAAAGAGAAGACAAAAGAGAGGAGAGGAGACGGAAGAGAAGAAAAAGAAAAGAAAAGAAAAGAGAAGAAGAAGACAAGAGAGAGAGAGAGAGAAGAGAAAAGGAAAGAAAGAAAGAGAAAGAAAGAGAAGACAAAAGAGAGGAGAGGAGACGGAAGAGAAGAAAAAGAAAAAAAAAGAAAAGAGAAGAAGAAGACAAGAGAGAGAGAGAAGAGAAGAGAAGAGAAGAGAAAAGAAAAGAAAAGAAAAAGAAAGAAATAGAAGACAAAAGTGAGAAGAGGAGACGGAAGAGAAGAAAAAGTAAAGTAAAGAAGAAAGAGAAGAAGACAAGAAAGGGAGAAGAGAAGAGAAAAGAAAAGAAAAAGAAAGAAAGAGAAGACAAAAGAGAGAAGAGGAGACGGAAGAGAAGAAAAAGTAAAGTAAAGAAGAAAGAGAAGAAGACAAGAAAGGGAGAAGAGAAGAGAAAAGAAAAGAAAAGAAAAAGAAAGAAAGAGAAGACAAAAGAGAAGAGAGGAGACGGAAGAGAAGAAAAAGAAAAGAAAAGAATAAAGAGATGAAGACAAGAGAGAGAGAAGAGAAGAGAAAAGAAAAGAAAAGAAAAAGAAAGAAAGAGAAGACAAAAGAGAGGAGAGAAGACGGAAGAGAAGAAAAAGAAAAGAAAAGAAAAAAGAAAAGTAAGGAAGAGGAAATAGACCAACAAACAAACCATATGTAAATGAATAAATAGGGTTAAATCCCCTCCCCAGCTACCGTATGTAAATTGATATGTCTATTAATGAAAACATAGATGAAATACAGTAGTAATTCACAAAGTATTTTGCTTAGATGTTGCACAGGGCCGAATGAATGGAGCATCAAATGAGACTCGAACTCACACTTGCCGGTTTGCTAGTCAAGCTGGCAAACTATTACAGTACCCGAGGGGCCCATAGATTAAATGCCGAAGCAAAGGAAGAGAATCTGAGCGAAAGTTAAAACATAAAAAATATACATACCAAAGAAAAGGGGAAGAATTTGAAAAAAAGGACGAGAATTATATGTAAAATCAAAGACCATCCTCTTACATATTCTTCTAGATCCCTTTAGGGTAATGTTAGTGTTATGGGGACATATCCTACCATATCCCAAAGATGGACTCGTCCAACCTAAACATATTCACCGAGCTTAGCTCGCTCGGAGAAGACAACTTCTCATTTGTTACGAAACATTTGACAGACAGACTGCAAGCCGAGAACGGCTAATACTTCTTTGTATGACTTCCTTTTTTCTGTTAATACAATAACGTTCCCTTATCACCCGTTGTTTGAGTTGTTCTTCCAGTGGTATTATCTGAAGACCACAACAGTTAGTTTATGGTGCAGAAAGAAGTATAAAATATACATGGAAAGATAATTAATTAAATTTTGAATATGTTGTAACTATTCAAGACAAGTTTGCAAAAGAAAGGGGGATAGATTGAAAAATCCGGGCTGTGTGTTTATGGAAATTAAAAGCGAAATTGCACCGGCTTCAAAATTTGTCTCAATCTTTTGTGATAGATATGAGCTAACATTGTGGCCGCATTAAAATCAAAGCTGGGGTCAGTTTGGGATATATATAGTAAAATGCACTATTAAGATTGCCTAAACTAATATCTCTTTTATGTTCATATATACTCTTATGAATATTTTTCGCCATTTTCTAATTTACAGTCTTTGCGAGGAATAGAATAAACGCCGGTGTCAGACCTGATATTGCAAAGAGAATTTGAATGACAAATTTTAGAAGATAAAGTGACTGTTTTAATACCAAATTTATTTAAATTATTTTCTATAAAGCTAATGGAAGAATTGTTTGGTAAAATAATGTGTTTTGGGGGAATTTATATATATATATATATATATATATATATATCAGCAAATAAATGAAAAAAGTTTATTTACCTCTTCTAGTTCTTCTTTTGCACGTTTATCAGAAGGATGTAAAATATGTCCACTCAATTTGACATTTCCATTGACTGTCAGACTTTCTTCAGGATGATCTGTATTGATGCCAACTTTCCCAAGATGGAAAATGGCATCATGAACATGTCCCTTTTGCCATAAAACGTCAACATCACTGTCAAATTGACCCGGATTTGAAGCCTGAAGAAATAAACACATTATTACAATCGATGTATATTTTCTTTTTTTTCCTTAGGATTTTCTGGTCAGGGTAATTCAATTCACAATATATTTTCTCTACTTAAAAAAAATCTACATCTATATCTTTGCCCTTGAGGTTGTAATAATTACACGGAGGTGTATTTCCAATCCTCCTGGGAAGACATGGCCCTAGAGGTGACCGAGTCCTCTATAAAGAGTACGGATGTAACTTGCAAGACACATTCATGTTAATTTGCTGCGCAATTACCATAACTAGTTAATTTGGCGTCAGTTGTGTGCGATGTGGACTATGGCTCAGAAATAGTGTTTTGGCTCTGCATTCTGTGGTTGCTAGTTCGATCTCCAGTGGGGGAGTTCAAATGAGTTCAAACTCCAGTCACGCTATTACGTTTTTTTTTTGTTTTTTTTAAGCAAAGATTCCTGGATTTTATTATTTCAAATTGAACATTACACAATTAAAATAGATGATATTAACTACTTCGATGTAATCCTTAAAAAGTACGCCTCTAACAATATTTTTATAAAAGGTTTATTTTCTTCTAAAGCAAAGATACTATGATTTTTTTTTATTTCTTGTGGAAAATTATATAATCAAAGTTGTTATAATTAAATATTGCAATGTCACCGACAAATAATTTCACCCCAAACAATTTTTTAAAATAAAATTTTCATTTTCCTCAAAACCAAAGATATAGGCATTATTTAGATATCAATAGGTATTGTTTATAACCTAAATATGTAGAACTAAAACTGATACTCTTTAACTAAAAATACGCCTATTTATATTATCAATATTAAAAGAAAATTAAAGAGAATAAAATTTGCAATATAAAAGAATGGCACTAACAGCCAAATTTAGTATTTAAATGGGTAATGTTTTCAAACGGTAAGTTCCGCAACTTTCAAATTCGGATACTGATTCGAAAAGATAACATAGACAATAAAGTTTTAAAAAAAGATTTTATACAAAAGAAACGAGAAAGAAAGGGATAGAAAAGACAAAGTGTTGTAAATTTTAGTGCAATTTGTGGGGACTTATCTGAGAAAGTTTCCGGGAAACAAAGATCTTTGAATTAGAGTATTTTCATTTCTTTTTAGTTTTGTCGAAATGTTTCAGTTTTCATTTAATTTCGAGTATTCTGTAAAGTTATCTTTTCTGCAGAATTCTCGGTCGAATTTTCTTTCAGTTGTTTAACTTGGTAGAATTTCAGTTGTTGACTTTCGTTCAATTTTACTTTTATTTTGTGGGAAGCTTCTTGTCTGTTTAAAAAAAACGAGTGATGAAACCTTTCTGCTGGCTATTTTTCCCGCCTTTACAGTTTGGTCCCTAATTCGAACTCAGGGTCCCAATAGTAGTTCTCGACAAGTAGTGGGAGGTTGCTTTTTGGTGACATATTGTCTGGGATTACTTCACCCTTTTCCACTCTGGCGAAATCAAGTGCCGCTCGTGGTCTGTTTGATTTTTTCTTTGAAATGAATTTCTATATATCTATATTATCATTAGGTATTATATTATCAATACATTTATATTGTTGGCGACCGTAGTCGAGGACGACCTGAAGGCTCCCTTTTCAATAGCTACTACACCAAGGTATAGGGGGAGGGCGCAACTCCTTTCCCTGGATTGCTTCACTTTACCCTTGATACGTTCCTTATATTGCTGAGTGTTAAGCAAAGAAGTATCAAGTACCATTTTTAAAGTCTTTGGTATGACCCGACCTTGGATTGAACCCAGATCTCCCGGACGGTTGGCGAACACTAAAACCGGTTCATTGGCCTAGTGGGTAGAGTGTACACCTCGGTGTAGTAGCTATTGAAAAGGGAGCCAACTTTACTTACATTTATATTATCAATTACAATAGGTATTATCCATTATCAATAGGCATTATCAATTATCAATAAGTATATTGTCAATAATATTATATTATCTATATATCTATATTATCAATAGGTATTATTTATAATACAGAACTAAAACTGATACTCTTTAACAAAAAATACGGCTATTTTGCAGTTCTATCATAAATACACTCCACTAATATATTCATCTTTGGCACGACTTTTTTTTTTATCATTTGATCATTTTCGTGTTGGTTACAGTGTTTAAGTTCAGTAGAGTTCGGTGATAAATAATATCTAATGATGTCCGTTTGCTTGTCAAATATCCAACTAGAAATAATAAAATTCTAGTATCTTTAGTTTAGAAGACTTTTAATAAATTATTCGGGTTTTATTTATTTACGGGCGATACTGTACAAGCAAAATGAAACACAAAGCATCAAAAAATGTTTCGTTAAAAATCTTACTTACTCGCACAATAATTTTTTCCGACACTTGAGCAGCAACCATATAAGTGTTCTCTCCACTGTGCGCTTGAAGGGCAACGACTAACATGAAATAACGTTGGTCTGGATTTGGTTTGCCTTTCTTTCGCATGTTATTTGATGTGGTTTCACTAAAATGTAATCGGCCCACCGTCACCTTCGAGACTTGGTTCTGGGACAGTTCAATCCTGTGGGTGAAAATAAGTCTGTGGATTATTCTTTCTTTGAAATTAAAAAAAGGAGTTGGAATCTGAAATTAAAACTAGTGAAAAAAAACAACAACTCTTTTCTGGCTCATCCATATAAATATGAGGAGTCCCCCCGGGAAAGGTATGAATCCAACTATTCTCCCTCCAGCTATGGGTAAATAGTCGGGCAGATTTTGCTTTTCAGCCTTAGTCGGGCAACCGGCCAAGGAGAAGGAAAACTCTGTATTCAAATATGTTAAACTCCGCCAGAAATTAACCTTGTGTCGCATTCTGCTCGTGCAGAGATATTGGTAAAGATATATATACGTAGATACACATATATACATACTCATATATATAAGCTCACACACACAAACATATATATATATATATATACTGATGATCTACACACTGATGAGTTCTGATAAAAAACGAAACAGATCTGTCTGTATATATATGTTAGTGTTGGTGTGAGCTTATATATATATATATATGAGTATATATATATATATATACATATGAGTATATATATATATATATATACGAGCGTTTTTCAACAAGTTCAAAGCCTCAGCCAGAAAAAAGAGACATAGCTCAGCATATATATATATATATATATATATATTGAGAGAGAGAGAGAGGGATAGAGAGAGAAAGAGAGATGTATAGACAGATACGAGGTTCGTTCAAAAAGTTCTAAGCTTAACCTAAGAAGATCCATTGCTGAACATTTTGGTTGTGTCAACACTCTATCACGTTTAATAAAACTAGAATAACTAATTCAGATTTCTGTCTTAATTTCTGCGCAGATGAAACCCATACAGAAGCGAAAGGTGTGCAACAAATCTAAAATCAGAGTAAAGCTTAGATTTTTGAACGTCATAAGTACACGCCAATGGAATTGAAAGAAATTATTCACACATGTGTCCCAACAGATAAAACTATGCACATATAGTCCCATGGACAAGCAGTATGTAAAAGGGCTACACATAAGCAAACGGCTTACATTTTATGCAAAATTAAGTTGGCCATGTAGCTTTAAATTTTCTTGGCAAAGCCAGAGATAACGTCTCAATTTTAAACCAGAGACAAAAAGAGGTCGAAAATGGGTTTCTAGAACTGTCATGTGAAACTCTACAGAGCCTTTACTAGACATGCCGTGTGTACGCTGATGTCAAAGGGTCTGTAGTTTTGGAAGCTTGCGTAGATCACATAAGACCGTTGAATTTTCGATATCATCATTGTTTTACTGTACCGACTATTTCGGGGAAACGCATGCACTGTCTCTGACGGTGAACTAAACACTTTTCGTCTGTTAAAACTCTAAGGCAAAGTTAGGATTCATGAACAGGTTTATTAATCGTCAAGAAAGGATCAAACGACGATGCTCGAAATATCGGAAAATATCAGGAAAAAAAGATAGGGGAACTCTGGTCCTTTTCTTTAATAAAGGAATGAAACTGTAAGTTCTCTCAAGGAGACAAGTCTAAAAAGTACCACCCAAAACGCTTGGGTCCCGAGGGAAATAAATGATTGGGAACCTAAAATATAGTGTAACAGGAAATTAACAGAATCAAAATCAAAGGGTTCAAATGTTCAGAGACTCACCGGGTTGGGTAGAATGGCTTTTTACTTCGATCTGATTGTGATTGTTCTATCTTGATTGTTTGGCTTGTTGATTCCATCTGTGAAGACAAAGATTAAATTCAGTGTGTCTTAATATACATGGGATCTATGTGTCTGTTAATAACTCTACTGATTATAACAATGTAGTATTCTTTTTTAAATTTTATTTCAGATTTGAAAATAGTATACTATAACAACTATCAATCCTTGATCACAATGCATTGGACACGAGTGGAAAAATATTTCGCGCCACTACTTATTTAGAGATACAATCATTGGAAACTGTCTCAAAATATAATATGATAATGATTTATCACTGAGATTGGGTAAAATGGATTTTTACTTCGATTCGATTGTAATTGTTCTATCTTGATTGTTTGACTAGTTGATTCCATCTGTGAAGACAAAGATTAAATACAAGGTGTCTCAATATACATGGAACCCATGTGGATGCTAATAACTCTACTAATATCAATGTTGTGTTCCTTTTTATTTCAGATTTGAAAATAGTATTCTATAACAACTATCAATCCTTGATCACAATGCATTTGACAAGAGAGGAAAAAATACTTCGCGTCTCTACTAATTTGGAGACAAAATCATTCTAAACTGTTCAAGCAAAATTTCACAGGAAGTTTAAGTTTAACAACTATCTCCAGAAAAGCCAAATTTATCGTTTGGTTGCACGGATTTCAAGCCACCGGGCCAGTAAACCACCTCAACAAGAAGAAAATCACAGATCTGGCAGGAAGTTGACTGCAAGATGTCCTGACAATGTGGATGCAGTGAGAGATTTTGTCGGAAGAAGTCCGATTAAGTCGCCCGAAGACTTTCCCGAGAACTTGGTTTTTCATGTACACAGAAGAATAAAGTCAATCAATTTTTGCCCTTGTCATCTTGTTTTACCTTTCTGAAGTGATATGATTACTCTTTAAGACTCAGATGAAAGATGACTTTATGCAATATAAATTATCATATTAATGGGTTGCATCTATTTTGAGACACCCTGTATTTCAGGTAGCTTGTCAATATCTTTGTCTTCATCCCAAGGCTATACAAGGTAAAGTTCTGGCTGCCATGCAACTATTGCCTTTGAATCCTGATATCTTTGGTTTAGAATAAAAATAAATTTCTTATTAAAATTTGTGAGGGGGTGTATTTACTCATGAATGAGAATATATGATAATATATACGCTTGCTCCCCTCACTCGGGGATTTGAACATCTGGCGAAGGAATATAACAGTTGCTACTTCCGTATTGCATTCTATTGAATTGGGCACTCCGGCATCCGATAGCGCATAATGTAAACAAACGAAATTTAATATATATGCGTTAATTTCAGAGCTGACGTTGAGTCACAGACTTGGTCTTTGGGTATGTCATCAGCGTGATGAACAGTTAGGCGGCTTACGATCCCGGCTTGGAGCGTCTCGCGTGTCTAGCCACACTGAAGACTTGTAATACAACGAAACAGCCTGTCTGTGGATGACAATATATATATATATATATATATATATCACCATCAGATGTAGTTTTAGCATCATACTCAAGATATCACATTTTTGGAGGAGGTCTTACCCCTCTGCAGGGGGTATTGTCCGTGTATTCAAAGCCTCATTAACAGAATACATGAGGTTTAAAGGTTTTACCTTTATATATATATATATATATATATATATGCTCCCGAGTAATGCAAAGCTTTTCTGATGAACTAAACACACCGGTACCTGTTAGGTGCATGTGTAAACTAAGTAAAAATAAAACATATGCGTAAAATTCCTCCACCTCCATTGAGGTTAGTGATGGTTCTGAGGTAAGATACCCGACTGGCATAAAATCAGCCGTATTTTGATCTCAGTTGAAGCATCTCACGTGTCTAGCTACACTGATGATTTGTGATACAACAAAAAGGTCTGTGGATGACAATATTTATACATATATATATAAATATATATATAATGGAAAATTAATTGATTTCCACACACAAAAAAAGTGGTAATTTTTGTGCAGAAACAGTTTTGAGAAGCTATAATTTTTGTATCAGTATTTTTACATTTATTGACCAATCAGCGCTTATGCACGCATTTTAAAATTTCTTTGAAATTTTGCCGTACAAAATTTGATGGATCAAAAGCCAAAATTATTTAAGATTTTTTTCACCTCCTAGATTGCTAAAAATGCATTTTCTAATTTCGAACCAACTTCAACTGTATAAATCAGCGAGGTGCCCGTAGTGTAATGGTTATCGCCGTAGGAAATGGACACGGCGACATGAGTTCAAATCCTCGACGAGACTGATTGCATTTCACATAACACTAATACCCTTGGGAAAGGTATGAATCCAATTATTCTCCCTCCAGCTATGGGTGAATAGTAGGACAGACTGTGTTCTTCAGCCCTGGTTAGGCAACTAGTCTAGGAGAAGGAAAACTCTGACTTCAAACCTGTTAAACTCCGTTTAAAAATTGACCTTGTGTCATATCCTGTCCGAGAGGAGGGGTTGGGTAAATATGATATGCGAGGGAATGTATATACCTTGAGTATATTTATGGATCCATCCAGTAAATCTACTCAAAACTTTCGACTTCATTTCTTTAAAGTGAAAATCTAACATTTTGTTCCTCCAATTATGCATTAGATTTCAACATCAGTTTTTTTAACTGAATGAAAATATTGTTTACATAGACAAGCTAATACTGATAATCTTCACCTGTCAATGAAATATTCTAACAGCATACACTAACATTTTAGCGCATAAATATGCTTTCTCTTCTACGAAGTGACGCGCTCACACACAAAATATATCAACTAGAGTAGGTCAACACAAACTACTACATTTAATGCATGGACTCTTCTTTTCTAGTAAAGGAAATATTGGCAATTGTTTATGATCTAACTAATATCCTCTTTGTAATTTCTGTTTTTCAACAAACTTTTTACTCAATCCAAATGAATAAAATCTATTTAATTTGTAAAACAGTGTTTTATTCAATCATTTACACACTAAACCGTTATATATATATATATATATATATATATATATTGTTTTAAAAAGCATGTGCATAATAAAAAATCTTGAAAACGATTAGAATATTTTAAAATCTCCTTTTGTCACTGACATAATTCTCTAAAGAGAAGTGATCGAAGCAAAGGGCCCCCTTGTTTAGGATTTTAAAATATTCTTATCACTTTCAAAATATTTGTACACGCTTCTAAAAACAATATTTAAATTCTATACCTACCACAATATCCTCATATATATAAATATAAATCTATAAATATATAAGATTTTCTGCCAGATGATTGTCGCATAAACACGGCATGAAACCCGGGGTCGCAGATAAGCATCCATGCTATTAAATATATATAAAATCTAATATAAATTTATGTATTATTATGTTATACGATAGCTCTGTCACAGATACTGAGCACTCTCCAAATGATACTGCATTTGGCCTGCCACAAAACCACCAAGTTAGATAGTGACAACCATTCACTTTTGTAATATATATATATATATATATATATACTGTTATCCACAGACAGAGTGTTTCGTTGTATCACAACTTACCAGTGTGGCTAGACACGCAAGATGCTTCAAGCTGGGATGGAATCCCAGTTTTACTTTACGTCAGCTTGATAACATAACCCCACAGCCATCAGCAGCCCCAACACAAGACCGGTAATTTGACGTATAGGGATTAACTTCTGTTTACATTTTTACGCTATCGAAGAGAGAGAGAGAGAGAGAGAGAGAGAGAGATGGAAGCAAATCATTAAAAAAACTTGAAATTCAGAAGTAGCTTACTTTAATCCCATGGAAATGTAAGTAAAAATTATCAATTCTGTGGATTCCCTCCGGAGTTTTGACGAACTTTGGATCTCCACCTGCAACGCTTGTGTGCACGGTTACCTGGAAGTGATTTTTCTTCTGACAAACGAATGCATCATCAGGAACGGAAAAATTAAAACCTTTATCAGCATCGACTCGATACGTAGGCGTAGAGCTATGAAAAAAAAAAGAATAAAACTTGAATTGCACAAACAATAACTAAAAGTGTATAAATTGAAGGTAGATGTACAGATAAATATGATTAGTTTGTAATAGATGGATAGATAGAAAGATATAAAGTGACTGATATCAATAGGTAGACAGATGATAATGATTGTGATATATATATATATATATATATATATATATATATATATATATATATATATATATATATCAGGGGCAGAGACGGGACTAGTGCTACTCGTGCCCGGCACGACCAATAACTCGGTCAATGTTATTCAAAATGGATTAAAAAATCATCCATTAATTTCAAGAAAACATACTTAGTCTGATCTCAATTAAATTACGTATCTATTCAAGTTTCGATAACTAAGTTGCCAAAAGTTCATAAATATATCTGGGAATAATACAACGATGCTGTTTTGAACGGATGGTCTTTGTCCGGCCACCCTCAGATTCATTGAACATTCCATAAAATCGGCTATAAAGTTGAACGCCCGATCCGTGCCAGGCACTAGACCCTTATAATAACAGTAATGTTAGAGAAATACGCTTTTGACTGTAGCCAATAGCAAGAGCAACCCTTACTCTGTGCTCAAAAATCTTAGCACGTGTGACTGTTGATAGATATATTGGGAAGAGGGAGAGGGACAGAGAGAGAGAGTAAGAGAGAGAGAGAGAGAGAGGGGATAGGAGATTAGAGCAGTCGCCGACGTCATCATCATAGCTATGGTAAATGTTGGTTAAACGGCGTGTTTTAATTCGTTTTTTCACTAACAGATCTCTATTTCTTTAATGAATGTTGCATATATTACATTCTGTAACTAAAATTTGCTTATTTGAATACATTTTCAACAAATAATCTTTATTTTAAGCGAAATTGAAACTACTAGCTGTGTCTGTGTATATTGTCATCAGTTTCTTTATTCTAATAAACATATTTTTCTCGTCATAGTAATGAACATCTTCTCTTTTCTTCTATACTTTTGAAAGGAAAAAAAATTATCTTATCTACTGTATTAACAAGACTACAAATTATATAGTATCTTGATTGTTTACAAAAAAAAACACCATGCAAGGTAGGTTTGTCAATCTGTGCTATACAATGGAGAATCACGCAATAGCAATTATGATGACTTACTTTGGGTCCACGGACCACTGGTTGGGAACTGAAGTTGACAGAGTGCGAGGGGGGGGGGCACGAGTAGCAAAAATAGGCTAGAGTCGCCACTGATATATATATATCACAATCATTATATATGTTTGTTTGTTGTTTGTTGGGTTTTATGGTATATCAACCTTTGTAGGTTATTTAACGTCAAATCCATTTTTATGTAAATAATCAGTTCTATTTAAAACAATTCTGTTTAGCATGAGTACACAGTTTAATTATCAAAAACATTTCCATTTCAAACTATTCAAGCAGTTATATGTAACAATTCAGTTAAGTGTAAATACAGTTTTAATGTAGAAAAGCAGTTCTATTTCAAATAATTCAGTTCAGCATAAGCACGCAGTTTAAATGTAAGTACGGTTTAATTGTCAAAAACATTTCTATTTCAAGCTATTCAGTTTAGTCAAACAATTCAGTTTAGCATAAGTATGCTGTTAGCTATATTTAACCCATAGATAGGGCCCTATCAGGTGCTACCACTGTGGGCCAAAGTGGACCTGCGGGCGATGGCAATGAAGGGGTACTCCGCATTCCCCAAAGCTCCAGCACTGCTGGAATCTCACGAACAGATTATTTAGTGTCATATCAGGACACTCGTTAGGGGGGTATTACCCCTCTGCAGAGGTGCAGTCGGTGTATTCTACAGCCCCAGCCGACTGGGCAATATATATATATATATATATATATATATATATATAGAGAGAGAGAGAGAGAGAGAGAGATATGAAGAGACTGAGAAAGGTGTTTATATAGATATGAATATGAGGTGCCCGTGGTGTAATGGTTATCGACATAGGAAATGGACACGGCGAAACGAGTTCAAATCCTGGACGGGAATGATTGCATTTCAAATAGTACTAATACCCTTGGGAAAGGTATGAATCCAATTATTCTCCCTCCAGCTATGGGTAAATAGTAGGACAGACTGATTTCTTCAACCTTGCTGAGGCAACTAGTCTAGGAGAAGGAAAACTCTGACTTCAAACTTGTTAAACTCTGCTTAAAAATTGACCTTGGAGGGTTTTGTAAATAGGATATAGATATGAATAACATTAGTCAACACGATTTTTGGTGTCAAGAAACAAAACACGTTTTTTTAACTTATTTAATGGCGTTGATTCCGAAAATGTCCTTAGTTTTTCATGAGTAGCAACCGTTTTTGCTGTACTGTAATAGCTCATTTTAGGAAAAAATCAATTTACCATCTTGGCTGATCGCAAAATTTAGTTAATATATGTCGAAGAAACTCATTTATTTTCAGGCAGGCCGAGAAATTTATGTCAGCCACCGGAAACAAACTAAGAAAAAAGTGTTTTTAAATCAAAAATTTAAAATAGAAGTGGCGAATTTTTCCAATTTATCGCCAAAATTCAAATTAACTGATAAACGTTATCGGTTATATATATATATATATATATATATATATATATGTTTGTTTTTTGTTGGGTTTTATGGCATATCAACTTTTGTTGGTTATTTAACGCCAAATCCATTTTTATGTAAATAATCAGTTCTATTTAAAACAATTCTGTTTAGCATGAGTACTATGTTTAATTATTAAAAACATTTCCATTTCAAACTATTCAAGCAGTTATATGTAACAGCCACCTGATAATTAAGTTGATAAAAAAAATAAGAAACTCAAATTCTTCAATTTGGTATTTATAAATTTATCCCATCGCATTGAGAGCTTTTGTTTTCACTTTTGGAAAGAACCTCCAATTAAAGACATCCCAAATGAATGTACCAATTCGATTGTACATGATGAACACGGAAAACTCATTAAATATAATAAATGTGTTAATACAATGAACGACATGGAATTACGCACTTGTTGACGTGGTGAAAAACTTAGGCAGTCGCCGGGGCGAAAACTACAAAGAGTTAGTGGAAAATCTATTGAAAAGTCTACAGGGCATAAGTGCTAATATGAGTATTAAGGTTCATTTTTTACATAGCCGTCTAGATAAATTTCCAGATAATTGTGGCGATGTGAGTGATGACCTAGGAGAACGATTCCAATAGGATATCAAAACAATGGAAGAGCGCTCCCAGGGACGGTGGAACAAACAATTATTTGATACTCTAGCTGACTACAGCTAGAGTATCAATCATCATCATTATGTCTCGCCGCCAGCAAGGATCTCCTTGACCCTCTCTCGCCACCCGTCTCTATCGTCCATTGCTCCCGGGAGGTCTTTAAGGCTACTACCTGTATCGGCACAGAGCTTTTATATATAGATTCTTTCTGGCCGTTCTGCCTTTTCTCGTCCATTTTATGTGGTCCACAGGAGTATGTCGCTTATGAGCTCGTCCTTACTTCTCCAGAAGTGTCCTGCATGTCTAGTCCGTCTAACTTGGATAGCTTTCGTGATGGGCGGCTGGTGGCCGTATAGCTGCTGTTTTGTGGGGTGTTGCCTCCAGGACTTGTTCAATATTGCTCGCAGCATTCTTGTGTAATTGCCGTCAAGTTTTTTCTCCATACGTTTAGTTAGCGTCTATATAGTACATCCATATAGCAGTATCGACACGACCGCTGCTTAGAAAAAACTGCGTTTTATCGTATCACTTAATTCTGACTTCCATATGATTGATAGTCTATTGATAGCTGTCCTTGCCTTTGCTAGTCACGTGTTGATGTCTGTCTCGGTTGATGAGACACTGCTTCCTTGGTAGGTGAATATGTCCACTAGTTTCAGAGCTACCATTTCGTGAGGAGATGAAAGAAAAAACTTTTGGCATTGTTCTTATGTTCATGTAAGTTTTATTTCTTCTGTTAGTTTATTAAATAATTTGTTGGTCTTTGTATATTATTAAAGACCTAGAATTTGATTGTCATTGCAAAAATAGTATTTCTTAATATGCAGACCAATATTTGTTGGTTTAAATACGAATTGAGAGGTTTCTACGATTTTACTTTGAGAAATATGCCATATACAGAAAATTAATGAAAAGACTGCTTTTTTATTTAAAAAAAAAATGAGGCATTTCTATACAGCAAAAACGGTAGCTAACCAAGAAAAAGAAAGGCCATTTTCAGATTCAGCGCTCTCAGATTAGCTAAAAAAAGATGCTTAGTGCCTCGACATTTCAGTTTTTTGTTGTTGACCAGTGTAAGATAGATAGATTGTTGCTTGGTTGTATTTTAGGGCATATCAACTCTTGTTATTTACTGCAAAAACCTATATATATATATATATATATATGATTTTGAGTAAATAATTTGTTGGAAACATTATTTTAAATAAATTGTGAGAGCTCATTTGTTTGCTAACAGTTGAATAGTTTTAAGTATTTCTATCTAACACTAATAGCTCTGTTTAATATTTGTTTGCACACAGTTAAATCGTTTCAAATATTGTTATTTAACATTAGTAATTGAATTCCTCGTGTATTCTTTCCTAATACAAATAATTTCCACATAGCTATATGGTTCTAAATAACTAAATATAGTATACATTAAAAAAGGAATAAATATTTCTATTTAACTTATAGATAGGACCCAAACAGGTATTGCCTCTCCGTAGCAGAGAGAGTAATTGCAATGAAGAAGTACCCCACTTTCTCCAAAATTCCAGGAATGGAGCCACATTATCAGATGCTACTTAGTGTTATAGCAGGACGTTTGAGAGGGTTGGGCTATCCCTCTGCAGGGGTGAAGTCAGTGTATTCTATAGCTCCAGCCAACTGGCAAGTAAATAAATAACAATAAACATATATATATATATATATATATATATATTGAGAGAGAGAGAGAGAGAGAGAGAGAGAGAGAGAGAGAGATGTAGGCATGTCTCATTGAAAATGATAGACAAGCACTAAGTGATGTTGTTGGTTCGCTGGAGATTTTTAATGGGTATGCTTATCGAATTGGTATTGGAAGGTAGCGAAGGAAAATTTTCAGGTGAAACTAAGTGATTGTCTTTAATTTGAATCAACTATGGAAGGCAGTAATTACTGGGGATACGGTTACAAGACTCAGCATTCCTATCCGAGGTCGCGGTTAATCACCTGAAGAAGGCCAAACGTGAAATTTGGCCGAAACGTAGTGAAGAAGAAACAACACAAAAAAAACCTACCAAGATGAGGACAAAGGGGGTCCGCAATAAATAAATAAAAAATTGATTCTCTGAAACAAGTGTCAATAAAAAAAACAAACAGCAAAAGTAACAATTAAAGAACTCTGAGTTGCAACAAAATTGTCTTATATATATATATATATATATATATATATATATATATATTTGACAATTTTATTGTTGCTCATTGAATGCTTTTATATATATATATATATATATATATATATATATATATATATATATACAGCAGCTATGTGAGGATACGGGATGTAACGCTGAAGACCTGCCAAAAGCGATGAATGATAGGGAGGAGTGGCGAAAGAGGGTCAGAGATATCCGTGCTGGGGGCACGACGTGATGATGATGATGATGATGATATATATATATATATGCATTCAATGAGCAACAAGTTACAAAAGATGTGGTATGGTTAAGAATTTTTTGGAATGTAAAGTCTTGATAATGTTCTGAGAACTTTCTTGTTTATCAGTCCTAAGGTTCTTCGCTGAAGAGCTTCATAGATTGATACCTTAGCGTTCGTGTACCCCGAACGCTGTTTTCTCTGCAACTGACTACTTCTCTTGTCCGCGGGATCTTTTTCTAAAACTTTCCTTCCATATTCTCTTTAACTCTTTGTTTTCTTTTCCTTCTCTAATTCTCACTCGTTACTTCCTATCCCTCAAAAGGTTTTTTTTTTCTAATTGGTAGTTTGCGTCGGTCAATCTGGTTCGGTCTATTTTTAGAATACAATTTGTTTCTTTGTTTCCCAAAATCTGTTCTTGGTAATATATATATATTTATACTCCCTATGAACTATTACAGCGTTTAACTTTTTACTCAGGTTTTCCTTTTGGCGAACTAGATGTTTCCACTGTTGTTGTAGACAGTTTAAAAACTGACCAAAGTCTCCAAAAAGCTAAACTCTGAATCCTTGTACCAGCTTCGGCGGTACATATACTTTATCATTTTTACTCAACCCCTCCGCTCGGGCAGGATATGACACAAGGTCAATTTTTTAAGCGGAGTTTAACAGGTTTGAATTCAGAGTTTTCCTTCTCCTAGACTAGTTACCTTACCAAGGCTGAAGAACCTAGTACATATACTTTATCTTTGTCTACTGTTTTTAATAAGACGGGCTTACGATATATATATATATATATAGAGAGAGAGAGGGGGGGAGAGAGAGAAAAAGAAAGAAAGAGATAGATTGGGTGTGATTTAATTGTGATTATCAAAATGTTGTCATCTGATCCCACCAGAACTCAAAACCGTCAATCTTTGTTTTATATTGAGGTGATGGAAAAAAGAAGACGAATGCTTTTTAAATTTTATATAAGTAAATTTGGCGACCTTAGCTGGGGCGACCCGAAGGCTTCCTTTTCAATAGCTACTACACCTAGATGTAGGGGAGGGCGCTACTCCTTTCTCTGGATTGCTTCTTTACTCTTGATCAGTACCTTATAATGATGAGTGTTAAGCAAGGTGGTATCAAGTACCATTTTTTGAGTCATTGGTATGATTCGACCTGGGATTGAACCCCGGTCTCCCGGGCCATTGGCGAACAATCTAACAACTAGGCCAATATTTTATTTACTTACATTTATTATGTTTTTTAAAGAGACTCGCCCCCACTTTTTTTAGTCATGGGTAAAGTCTTTCATTATAATTTTAGAAGGAGAAATTCTTTGACAAGGACATTTTAACGGGTCTGCCTGTTAACCCTCACTTATACAACTGGTTTGTTTTGAGTCTGGGTCCCAAATGAATTTTAGAATCTCCAGCCCAATCAAATTTTGGTTTCTTATTTCTAATATCGGAAGAGGATTTCCTATAACCTGTCAATCATGCCTCCATTAATCCTAACACCATATAAGGCAAGTTGTTTTTGTGAATGGTATTTCCGTCAGCCTGGTCTGTATATACCTCTGTAAGTGAGTGTGAGTGAGTGTGCGATACCTCTGTGTGTATGATGCCACTGTTTGTGTGTGTGAGTGTGAGTGGGATGCCTTTGTGTATGTGCAATGACTCTATATGTGTGAGTGTTTGATGCCCCTGTGTGTGATGCCTCTCTGTGTTTGATGCCTCTCTCTGTTTGATGTATCTGTATATGTGTGTTTATGAGGCCTCTGTATGTGTGTTTGATGCCCCAGTGTGTGATGCCTCTCTGTGTGTGATGCCTCTCTGTGTTTGATGCCTCTCTCTGTTTGATGTATCTGTATATGTGTGTTTATGAGGCCTCATTATGTGTGTTTGATGCCTCTCTGTGTTTGATGCCCCTGTGTGTGATGCCTCTCTGTGTGTGATGCCTCTCTGTGTTTGATGTATCTGTATATGTGTGTTTATGATGCCTCTGTATGTGTGTTTGATGCCCCTGTGTGTGATGCCTCTCTGTGTTTGATGCCTCTGTGTTTTATGCCCCTGTGTGTGATGCCTCTCTCTGTGTGATGCCTCTCTGTGTTTGATGCCCCTATGTGTGATGCCTCTCTGTGTTTAATGTATCTGTATATGTGTGTTTATGAGGCCTCTGTATGTGTGTTTGATGCCTCTGTGTGCTTGTATGAGTGTGATACTTGTCTATGTGTATATATGTATGTATGATGCCTCTGTATGTGTGTTTGATGCCCCTGTGTGTGATGCCTGTGTGTGATGCCTCTCTGTGTTTGATGTCCCTGTGTGTGATGACTCTCTGTATTTGATGTATCTGTATATGTGTGTTTATGATGCCTCCGTATGTGTGTTTGATGCCCCTGTGTGTGATGCCTCTCTGTGTTTGATGCCTCTCTGTGTTTGATGTCCCTGTGTGTGATGCCTCTCTGTGTTTGATGTATCTGTATATGTGTGTTTATGAGGCCTCTGTATGTGTGTGTGATGCCTCTGTTTGTTGTGGTTCTATATCTGAGTGTGTAGGTCAGTGTAATTTATAAAAAAAGCCAGTATAATTCAAGATGATAACGAAGACCCTGGAGTATCTAATCTAAGAACTGGTGAAAATTGTTAATATTGAGGCCATTTTACTGAAGTCCCAGTTCCTAAATGAGGAATCATTACCTACCTAATATCACTTTGTACGGCAAACTTTCCACTGTTAATCATGACAGAGAGGCACCAAGAAAACACTACAAGAGCTACTTGATAATGTTGCATACTGAACCTTAACAGAGGCGTCAACCAGGGATTTCTGAGACAGGATGTTCCACCTGTGTAAATAGGAAGACAGCTGACGTGGGTTGACCAGCGGAAAAGGATCCTGTGAATCACAGGCTGAAAGATCGTGTAGGCGTTATGAAACTATATACACCGGTAGTCACGGTAAGCCACAGAGTCAGAAAAGATTTGGGCAGTTAAGAGGTTTCGAGAGCGGCCGGCAGGCGTCCAGAGAAAGGAGGAGGCCCACAGCGGACCCCAGTTGATAACCTCTCGTCAAGGAAGCAAAGTCGCAAGGCCCTGAATGTGGAAGCCTCACATGGGTTAAGAAAGGGTCAACATAGCAGTCCTCCGCTAATCCGTGTCCGCGTCCTCCGTCTGCCTTTGCCGCCCTGTCTCTGTCTCTCTAACACTTGCATAAGTTTCGACCCATTCGAGTAAAAAAAAAAAGAGAGAGAGATTCCAATATAATAAAGTGTCATGATTCTTCATTACTTCATTTGTATACAACAGTAAAATCCCTTCTTGCTTGTCACGTTGACCTAAACTGATGGTCCACCCTATCTGGGAACCGTGATACATGGCATATCACCACTAACCAAGCAGTCTCTTTCTCTGAAATCACCCGCAGGGCCACCTGCTAGGAGAAAAGGCACAGAGAGAAAGAATGACAGTACTGTACCTTTAAACCCAGACCCTAACCTTCCACTGTGGGACTTGTAACTGCGCCTGCTTGTCCTATATTGTTTTTTCACCCACGAACGTGTTAGCATGAACATCATTCATCTTGATGTTCGTTCATGAAACTAAGCCGTGACAATGCAACATGCCTGGTCTATTTGTGACGCGTAATTCCCAAATCAATTAAAATAATTTATTCTAATTAATAATCGATATTTTTTCAATCTGAGGTTGAAGAACAAGTTCTGGAATCACTAACCGTATAATTGCTTGCAAATTATAAGTTGGGAATTTTAAATATAAGATGGGAATACTTGAAACGATGCAATTTTGTGAAAATCATTTGTATTAACTAATTATCTTAAGCTATAATTGTTTTAAAACGATCATTATTATAAGAATCTTGAATCCATGATTACTTTCAAATTATTGCAGTTAGGTAGGAATACTTGAAACCATTCAGTTGTTTGCAAATTATTTGTATTGAAATGCTTGAATCTATAATTGTTTTGTAAGTTAAACCAACATAATTACTAACAAAAATAAAAAGATTGACTTTGGTATTAAATAATCCAACAAGGGTCGACATGCCGTAAAACAAAAAAAAAACATAATTTATTTTTAATTCAATTTCAACATAAAAAGACTGCATTTGACATTAAATAACCCAACAAGAGTTGACATGTCATAAGACCAACCAACTAACCAACAAATTGCTTGCAAATTATTAGTTTTAGATCGGAATACTTGAAACTATATAAATGAACAAATTATTTGTAATAAGAATAGTTAATTATTTACTAATTATTGAATTTTTGAACACATATAATTGCCAGCAAAAAATAAAAACTAAGGAAGACTGACTTTGGCATTAAATAACCTAACAGGGGTTGACATGCCATAATATGGACAATCATCAAATTTCTTTAAAAATAGACTTACACTTCTTTGTTATCATCACAGAGGGTGGACCATTTATTCTGCAAATATGGCTGCCACTTGATCACTTGATAAGAGCCATCAAAATTACTGGGATTATCCATATCATAATAATCTTCCTCGCTGCAGTCACCAAGGTAAGGTGTTGGAGTATATGAGGCACCTATCAGAAGAAAACAATTTCAATTGAGAAAAAAATATTTACTTACCCAAATTACGTAGGATTAGTTAAATAGCAGTAAAGTTGGTGACCATAGTCGTGGGTGACCCGAAGGCTCCCTTTTCGATAGCTACTACACCAAGGTGTAGGGGAGGACGCTACTCCTTTCTCTGGATTGCTCCACTTTACCCTTGATCCTTACCTTATAATACTGAGTGTTAAGCAAGGAGGCATCAAGTATCATTTTTTTTAGTCTTTGGTATGACTCGACCTTGGATTGAACCCAGGTCTCCCGGGCCATTGGCGAACACTCTAACCATTATGCCAAAGAATGAATGACATAGACTTGATTTTATTAAAGTTTAGGATAATTATTCGTAAGCATTAATTACCCATATTACATACGGGTTGTAATATGGTCATGATAAAAAATAAAGGATATAGAGTCTATTTTATTAAAGTTTAGTATAAATATTTGTAAGCATTATTTGTCCACATTACATTAGG
Source organism: Sepioteuthis lessoniana (assembly GCA_963585895.1). Taxonomy (NCBI): domain Eukaryota; kingdom Metazoa; phylum Mollusca; class Cephalopoda; order Myopsida; family Loliginidae; genus Sepioteuthis; species Sepioteuthis lessoniana. Next base: position 48,280,762 of record OY757946.1, read on the forward strand.
GTTGTAAGATGGTCATTATTTTAAAAAAATTGGATATAGAGTATAATCGCTTTTATTAATGTGTCGGATAATCATCGTAAATCGCGACGTTCAAGTCGACTTTTTAAGCTTGAAAAAATCTCTCCTGAACTAGGGGTTGATTTGAGCTAAAATCCAAATGTTTACCACAAAGGGGTGAACCAGAGGAACGATAGTCCTAACTATCGACATACACGATTTATCGTAACTCCAGCTGACGGCCACAAACATTTCCAACTGAAACACGTGTGTGGTGAACATATTTAATTAATTTACACTGAGGTTAATATAGAATACTAAAATTGTAATACAAATTAAGTATTACATTAACGCTAACAGCTGATGCACTGACCAATAAACGCAAACTGGAACGTCATGTCAGCCCTACTGTATTGAGGGGTCGGGTCGGCCTATGCAGCAAGTGTAGGTCTGACCCAAAATTTGAAGCTAAAATTCACAAGTTTATCTTAGATGTCATGTCGATTTTCTATGACACTTTTTACGGTATTTATAAACATCACTAACACATGTTACGGTTAGTAAAAAGGTCATTCTTAAGAATAAAGGATATATAGTCACTTTTATTAAAGTTTATGATAATTATTCATATAAAAATCATTTTATTTGGTTTTATCATTTACTACACTGGGTATGGCCTATATTAATAAAATGGACTGTGGAATCGTAGTAAGCGAGTTCGTACTCCAGTCGCGCTATTACGTTCACTTTCGGGCAAATACCCTTGGGAAAGGTATGAACCCTCTTATCCTCCCAGCTATGGGTTAAATAGTACCACTACTGTTCTTCTAGGAGAATGGCTTTGGCATTAAATAACCTAAAAAAGGTTGATATGCCATTAAACAAAGACACCAAACCAAACCAAACCTATATTAATAAAGATCAGACGAACAAACTCTTCCTAATTATTAAAATGGATTTGACCGTCAATAGAGGACAGACAAACATTCTTCCCAATTATTGATATTGGTATAGTAGTCCTACATTAAACCATTTGGCTCTCTATAGAGGACAAAAAACTCTTCCCAATTTATTTGGTTTTATCATTTACCACACTGAGTATGGCATATACTAACAAAGATTAGACAAATAAACTCTTCCCAATTATCAATATAGATTTGGTAGCTCGACATCAAACCATATGACCGTCTATAGAGGACAGACAAACAAACTCATCCCAATCATTGATATAGATTTGGTATCTCGACAACAAACCATTGGGCCGTCCATCTACTGAGAACAGACAATCAAACTCTTCCCAATCATTAATATAGATTTGGTAGCTCTACATCAAACCATTTGGCCGGTCGTCTATAGAGGACAGACAAATAAACTCTTCCCAATTATCAATATAGATTTGGTAGGACGACATCAAACCATTTGACCGTCTATAGAGGACAGACAAACACACTCTTCCCAGTTATTAATATAGATTTGATACGTCAAAAAGTTTGGCATTCTCTAAAGAAACAAACATCTTCATCAAATAATTTTGCAATCTATGGAGGACAGACAAGCAAATTCTTTCTGTTTATCAATAGAGATGATGGCTGGATATAAGACTCTCAAAATGAAAAAAGAGAATTAAGCCTTACTTGATGGTTCTTGTTTTATATTAAGCAACCCATTCATTCCATTCAACATCGAACTTGACAGAGTGTTCTTTGGGGAATCCGAGTATTTTCTTTTTTTGCTTGCATTGCAGTTTTGTGTTAAATAATTATTTAAACTGGAAAAAAAGAACAACACCATAACTGGGATTAAAACTGAATTTTTAAAAACTGGAAATTTAAAATTTAAGAAGTATTTCTACAATAATAAATTTTTCATTCGGAAATTTCTTTAACGTTATTTTCAATATGCTTTTAGAGTAAAGCTTAATTCCAGTTGAATTAGGATTTTTCATTATCTTTTACAAGTAAAGATGAGAGAAAATTCTAAATAAATGTTTTCAAATACAAACCATTTTTTCTTAGAAATTTGAAAAAGAAGTCTTTTTAAAATTCTTAAATTTCAAAATCTTTAAATGAAGAACAGTGTTTTCTTTAAAAGTTTGAAAAGAAGTTTCAAAATCATTAAAATTTAAATGTTTTCAAACGAAGACCATTGTTTTCCCAGAAATTTAATAAGGAGCCCTGTTCAAATTCTTGAATTTCTGATAAATGTCTTTAAAGTGGGGGGGGCATTATTTTCAGAGAAATTTGAAGATTTTTTCAAATTCCCAAATTTAAAAATGTTTTATTAGTTTTCTAAGAAGTTTGAAAAGAAGTCTTCGAATTCTTAAATGTCTCAATATCCAACTGAAGACCATCGTTTTCTTAGAAGTCCTTTTCAAAGAACTGTCTTCAAATATATTCTATATAGATGAGATTATAAATACTTACTGCCCATAATGCATTATTGATTGAGGTGACTGTTGGTTCATGTGGTGCTGTGGAATTGAATGGGGCTGCTGCATTTGCGCTTGTTGTGGTTGTTGCATCATAGATGAATTAGGCGACAGGCCTGACAAGGAATTTCCTGAGGAGATCACCGAACCTGGAGGCAAGTGGTTCAATTTTGGAGGCTCATTGCACATGTACGGGCTGTAGCCCATACCTCTGCTATTCGGTGGGTTCCCGTGCGATACAAGTGGTAGGGCATTGGATTGGACTCGGCTGGAAGAACAACTTTCAACTGGATACATGTGTTGGGGTGGGTGATGTGGCTGCTGCTGCTGCTGCTGCTGTGGTTGTTGTTGTTGTGATTGCTGAGTCATACTTGTTGGGTGGGGTGGTACTTGGGATGAATGAGAAGAGTGTCGTTGTGGTTGTTGATGGGAGATTCCTCCGAGATATTTAGGATCTTGTAAAACAAAAAGGATTGTTGACATTAATACGCTAGTATCAAATCATTCTGGCACATCAAACAAAGAAATGAGAAAAAGTACGAAATAAATAAAAGGGAAAAGAAAGAGAAGACAAGAATAGAAAGAAAGAAAAGACTGACTGTCCAACTACTTTCTGACCTTCGCCACCAGATACCTAACTATTACTACTAGGTATAAAAGCGAAAGAAATAAGACGAAATAAATGCTAGTTAAAAATGATTAAGAATTGACAATGCTTCATCTAAGAAGTTAACATAATTGAAAACTATTATTACTTGGTATAAAAGCAAAAGAAATATGGAGAACGAGATACTGTTTAAAGATTAATAATAATTAACAATGCTTGATCAAAGAAATTTACACGGGTTAAAATTATCACAACTACAATGTAACAAACATTTTGTTATTGGTGTTTGTTATAAATTTATGAGGAAATTTGACTAATTCTTCTGATGCATTGCATTCATTTCCTTACAAAAATTTCCTTTATATATATATATATATATATATTTATATATATATATATATATATTAGAATAGCTTTAAGTGGAGCCTACCTTGTGTGTTACTTTGACTTATCCTACGCAACTTCCTACAGACACGGTTATTCTCTGATGAGTTGTGACTAAAAAAGGGTTCTTTTTTAGACATCATAGTTTATGCTCTACTTAAAGCTATTTTAAAATTCTGTACGTATTATAAGACTTTCATATGTAAATATATATAAATTTTTTCTCATCCATTTTTATGTATTTTTTTCCTGTTTTCTTTTTATAACATGTTTGTTTGATTAAACCTCATACCTTACTTATATATATATATATATATATATATATATATATATATATATATATATATATATATGTGTGTGTGTGTGTGTGTGTGTGTGTGTGCGTGTGTGTGTGTGTGTGTATTTAAACGGTCGAAAGCGTTTGGGCTTGTATGGGGTGCTTTATTTATTGCCTCGACACAGACATAAGAAAAAGAATAAAACTTGAACGTCTTCACTTGAAGATCCTAAAAAGGAAATACTCCGCGGTTTTCAACAGAACATGCTTAAATAATATATATATATATATATATATTCGACTAGTAAACCTACACGAGTGAGTTCGAGTCTCATTGGGTGCTTCATTCATATGATCTTGTGCCACATATGTTCTTAAATGAAAGCAACAAGCTGGAAACACACTCGTATGTAAGAACGAAATCAATAATTCTCTAAAAAATACAAATGTTTTAGTAGACCTATTCATTTTAAAATATTTACTTTTTTTCTCTCTTTGGATGAATCACAAAAAAGAATTTTTTTTTACATATATACATATATATATATATATATAGTAAGTAAGTAACTGAAGTTGGTGACCGTAGTCGAGGGTGACCAGAAGGCTCCGTTTTCAGTAGCTACTACACCGGGGTGTTGGGGAGGGCGCAAACTCCTTTCGCTGAATTGCTCCACTTTACCTTTGATACGTACCTTATATTGCTGAATGTTAAGCAAGGAGGTATCAAGTACCATTTTAAAAGTCTTTCTAAAGTATGACGCGACCTGGGATTGAACCTAGATCTCCCGGAATATTGGCGAACACTCTATGTATATATAAGGAAAACAAGTCGAAAAGTCGATAAACCGAAACACAGACAACAGATTCAAAAATGGTATTTTGTCTTTTTTTTAAAGAAAGACTTCATCAGAATATATATATATATATATATATATATATATATATATATATTATAGGACTTTACACTCCTATAATTTAATTTGGGCGGTATGCCACTTGTTCCCACAAAGATGGCGGACGCTCAATGTTCAGTCTCGGGAAACCATTGGCCAGGAGGACCACGTGATATGCTTACAACTACGTCGGCGCGCGAAAATTCAAGTCCTGCGTCTTGAGCCACTGATAAGAAGATTTTTTCTATAAATACGCTGTCTTAAAACACATTCTTCCTCTTTTACGAATTTTCGTCGTAGCGGCAACACTCTCTTACGAAATTCCTTCGTAGCGGCAACACCTTCTCTTTGACCAAAATTCACCCGTATCAGAAACAGCATGCCTCGCAGACATTATTGTACAAGAACTATGAGACGCTTTCCCGTCTTTAAAAAACTACCGGTTTCTAATCATAGAAAAAAGACATTTTAATTTTACAATTCTTTTTGTAGTTTAGTAGTGTTACACACACACACACACACACACACATGCATACACGAGCTCACACATATATACACACTATCAGTATGTTAGTAACATACACACTATCAGTATGTTAGTAGAGTTAGTTATGTTTTCATGTATTAATGTAAGTTTTGTTTATTATAGAATATAAATTTGTTTTTGTTCGTTCGCCTTGTTTTTAAATGTTCATTTTGTCCACGCCGTTTTACAACCATTATCTATACCGCTCCTTTACGCACACACTTCACACCACAAAATGGTAACCCCTACTTAGAACACACAACCAAAATATAAAAATAAATTAAATATACCCACCGCACATGGAACTCTTTCTACACTACCTCCTAAACATTTGAAACCTTACTTCTTGAGAGAAAACTTAACCACAAATGTTAACCCAACGACGTAAAATGAGTATACAAAATTTCCTAAACGTTCGAAACATTTAAGAATATATTTCACTCATTTCAAAGACAACATGAAAATTCTATCACGGCGCGTGAACTTTTGGAAATAAGAGCGGCGAACACATGCAAATTCTTTAAATATCTTATTAGAAAATTTCATATAAAACAATTACATGCAAAAATTTAAACAAAATTTTCCAAGCTAAAACTCTTACACAGAAACAGGACGGCAGAATTTATTTCACAGCACACGAGGAGAGGAATTTTGACACGAGGCATATTTCTTCACTTTCCCCACTACCAAAAATCAGGCAACCTTTCACTCTTTTGACTTGCCCACCTAATCTTACTGGCCACCAAAGACACCATCTTCTGCTGCTACCAGACTGGTCAGTAGACGACACACACTTCTTTTACTACTACCAAACTTGTCATTGGGACGACATTCACAACGACAAGGAAGAACAGGACTACGCGATATTCTCCACCAGCCAAAAAAATTTCCCGACATTTTCTGAACAAATACCAACAAAATGCTAGCCAATTCACTTACTATCTTCATGATTCGACAAACTATCCGTGAGTGTCAGAGTGACGAAGCCAAAAAGCACCCACCGGATACAATGTTATCAAACAAATCACAAAAACTAAGACATCTGAAAGTTTGATTTTACGAAAACGAAGACAAGCAAATCTTCAAAAAAATCAACACGAATACTCAGACGTCCAACAACTAAAAACTCCGAAGGAAACTTGTTCCAAGCTGACGCAACATTCCATCACACAACTTTCAATTACGAAAATTTTCAACACAACAGGAATTATGATAGCTATATAATTGTGCACACCAACAAGAAAATTCGAGGCGTTGGTTAATACGTGCCCACGAGCCACGCTGAAACACCGAATTTTTTGGAAAAACACAAACAACTAGCTAGAAATTCACCTGTCACTTCATTCAACTGCACACAACACAACCTCCATGGAATGCTCAAACAAAAGACAGTTTCCACAACTTCAAATATCAACAAATCCTAAAATGAGCCTAACACAAGATACGTAAGACATTATTACAGCGAATTGAGTTAAACACTGAGTACTTGCTGTTCTACTCACAAAACAGCACTAAAATTTCACCTTGTGCCCACAAGGAATGCCAAATAAAGTGCGAAGTAACTCCCACGCTAAAAAAAAAAAAAAAAAAAAAAAAAAAAAAAAAAAACACTTGCATTCATAAAGTCAACAGTCACGTAAATATTGCCTCCACGTTAGAGAACATATTGAAAAATATTTTCAATATTTATCAATCTGCGGGGGGGCATATAGGACTTTACACTCCTATAATTTAATTTGGGCGGTATGCCACTTGTTCCCACAAAGATGGCGGACGCTCAATGTTCAGTCTCGGGAAACCATTGGCCAGGAGGACCACGTGATATGCTTACAACTACGTCGGCGCGCGAAAATTCAAGTCCTGCGTCTTGAGCCACTGATAAGAAGATTTTTTCTATAAATACGCTGTCTTAAAACACATTCTTCCTCTTTTACGAATTTTCGTCGTAGCGGCAACACTCTCTTACGAAATTCCTTCGTAGCGGCAACACCTTCTCTTTGACCAAAATTCACCCGTATCAGAAACAGCATGCCTCGCAGACATTATTGTACAAGAACTATGAGACGCTTTCCCGTCTTTAAAAAACTACCGGTTTCTAATCATAGAAAAAAGACATTTTAATTTTACAATTCTTTTTGTAGTTTAGTAGTGTTACACACACACACACACACACACATGCATACACGAGCTCACACATATATACACACTATCAGTATGTTAGTAACATACACACTATCAGTATGTTAGTAGAGTTAGTTATGTTTTCATGTATTAATGTAAGTTTTGTTTATTATAGAATATAAATTTGTTTTTGTTCGTTCGCCTTGTTTTTAAATGTTCATTTTGTCCACGCCGTTTTACAACCATTATCTATACCGCTTCTTTTACGTCAACATCACCCCACAATATATATATATAAAAGAAGAGAGATGTTCATATTTATGAAAAATGATTAATTATTGATTTCTCACCCACCATCAACTATTTTTTCAGGCCTCTGGACTTTCTTTTATACCAAAAAACATTCCTTTTTAAGGTGAAGTAAAAACTGTATTGAAAGATTTCTTGGTATCAAAACATTTAGTTTTATTGTCCAGGCATAAAAAAAACGTTGTTAACCGATGGTAGATTTATGCATATATATTCTGTGATCATATTGGACCGATTAAACAAACTGTTTCAATTCATTCATTCAAGAATAAAGGTTTATTCTAGAATCGTACATTTTTTGCCAAACAACCCAATATAAAAATCAAAATATTGAAATCGGATTGGCGGAAAAAAAAATTAAATGTAACTGTTGACATCAATTTCAGAACACGCAGTGAACAGGTACGTTTTGTCTTTTTCGTATATTAAGGCACAAAAAACACAGAAGATAGGTGTCTAAAGGCACCCATTAAATGTAGATTTAAATAATAGTGGGACAAGTATTTCATAACTCGAATGCACTGAATGACCCGAAGAAGAGGTGGGGTCACGTAGAGTTTCATTCAGTCAGGGAACACCCAGCTTTTAAAAGGCTCTATCCATGGACCATTGTGAAAAATTTATCTGGGTCGGGAGGTTATACGCACAAGGAAATATTAATTCATATGTTCGCTCTGCTGTCTTTAGAAGAAATATACATATATACGTACACACTCACATTTAATACAACGATAACCATAATGCCGCTAGCCCTTTATATATATATATATATATATATATATATATATATATACACGAGGATCATTAAATAAGTTTCCAGACTTTTTTCGTATGGGCACTTTTATTGATAGTACACACATGAAACTCTAGTTCCCTTCGAAGTAATCTCCTCTGGCTGCAATGCACTTGTTGTACCGTTCAAACAACTTCTAGAATGCCCCATGGAAGTCCTTTTGTGTGAGCGTGTCAATGATCTTCGTCACTGCCTCTTTAATCTCCTCAGTTGTCTCATAAGGACAGCCTCTGAGCTTAGGAAATAACCAAAAGTCACAGGGACCAAGGTCTGGACTATAGGGAGGGTGATAAACTGTCTTGATGCCCATTTTGGTCAAATAGTCTATGACAAGGATGGAGTTGTGGACTGGTGCATTGTCCCGGTGGAAATGCCACTGACCCGATTTGAAGAGTGCTGGCCTCTTCCCTAGGAATCTCTTCCTGAAATCACTTAAAACTTTAACATAGTAACACTAACCCTAACCCTAAACCTTTGGCCAATCAACTCTGGTGTATTGACTTCCTTACTCCTCCCAAAACCTCTCATCATCCCACACAGACTCCCTGGCTTCTTTGACTCTCTTATGCCACCCAAAAACTGATACTCGATTCATGCAAAATGCTCCAAAAGCAGTCTGAAGCATTCTATACGTTTCTTTAGCATTTTTTCCAAGTTTAAAACAGAATTTTATTGCATATCATTCTATTAAAGTACAGATTGAATTTTTCAAATTCATCAGCTGTGACAATCATGATTTAGTAGAGTGTATTCTAATTGCTGATGTAGCGGTTCATTTGAAGCTGAAATCATAAAAATTGGCCAGTCATCTCATAAGATGTATAGCAATAACATACTGAATTTTCAAGTGTCTACGACAATTTAAATGCCTGTATAAAAAAGTCTGGAAACCTATTGAATGCCCCACGTACATATATACATACATACATACATATATATATATATATATATATATATATATAAGTATTATTCGGTCCAGTTAAACCAGAGTTGGGAGTAATTCCTTCAGGACAAGAAAATCATTCAGGAGCTGAACATTTAAATTTTTCCTGGTGGAGAGCTCAATGTAATTAATACTACTGAGCAATACTTTCTTTAAAGAAAAAACCAAAGACCGGTTAATTTAGGATTATAAATTTATTTCCATCCTGTTTTTTCGTTTCTGGTGTGAACCAAAAATGTGAAGAAAAATATAACAGGACTTCTTCAGATCCAATGGACAATTACATTCTTTTTTTATACCGTTATTATTATTATTATTATTATTATTATTATTATTATTATTATTATTGTTGTTTATTTGATCCTGAAAATCTTTAGTTATATTTTTATTATGGCTATTAATTATTTGAAAAATATTTTTCGTGCAAGAGTAACTTATTTTTAACGATTTTCAATGTAATTGTAAATCCCGAGACAAGTGTCCTATGAATGGACTATGTAATTTAAATAATGTAATATACCAAGCAATAATTTACCCTAAAGAGAATATTGCAGATAAGAAAACTTATATCGGGTTAGCATCCACTAAATGGAAGGAGAGATATTCAAACCATAAATTTACCTTCTCCCACGAACACCTAAAACACCATATGGCACTATCGAAACAATTCTGGTGGTTAAAAAACAAAGGGTTAACCCCTGAGATAGAATGGTCTATTTTGAAAAAATCAAATACTCCAAATACTTTTGACGGTAGATACAATTTATGCTTAGAAGAGAAAATACATATTTTAAAACATAAATGGCCTGATAAGTTATTAAATAAGAAAAGTGAATTAATAGCTAGATGTAGACATAAGACAAAATTTAAACTATAGACAAAAATCTAAAAACATAGAAATAAATAGTGAAACCGAAAAAAAAAACCAATCCAACATACACACAAGGAAGAAATAGGTAGCTAAATAAATGGTATCGAAATTAATATAAGCATTAATATTTCCCTTAAAAGTTAATTATCGAACTTAACATGAAAAGAAAATGAATAAAACAAATAAATAAAAAAGTTAAATTACCGTAATTATAACTGACGGAAGAAATTTGAAAATAAAATAAATAGGTAAATAAAAAACGGAAATTCAATAAAACGAGGGGGTAACTCCTTAATCTCTTCCCCCCCCCTCCACCCCACGTGTCTAGTCTGTTTTATTTATCCATTGGATCTGAAGAAGTCCTGTTATATTTTTCTTCATGTTTTTGGTTTACACCAGAAACGAAAAAACAGGATGGAAATAAATTTATAATCCTAAATTAACCGGACTTTGTTTTTTTTCTTAAAGATATATATATATATATATATATATATATATATATATATATATATATATATTGTCATGCACAAATAGACTGTTTCGTTGAATCACAACTCTTCAGTGTGGCTAGACATGCGAGACGCTTCAAACCGATATCGAAACCCGTATAACTTTTTACGTCAGGCCGATTATATACCCCTATTCTAGTAAGCAAATCAACGTCAGCACCGGAATTTAGCGCATAATTATCATCTTTCGTTTGTTTACAATTTATGCAATCGGTTACCGAAGTGCTCAATTCAGTAGAAGAGCTTTGCATTACGCGAGTTGCAACCGTTAATTCCTTCTCCAATGTGCTCAATCTCCTCCGCCGGAGAAGTATATATATATGAAGAGCTCGTGTTGTAACAGTTTTTGTCAGATGAAATAGACACAGTAAATCGGGTT
>OY757946.1:48296798-48349298 GCA_963585895.1 Sepioteuthis lessoniana
TCCACATTGCCTACAAGTCACTGTAACCGTGTCCTCTGGAATAACACAAATGTAACAACTATAAGACACATCATGTTAAGTAGTCACGCGTTTATCATGACTAGTTAATTTGGCAATATTTGTGTACGACATGGACCAGTGACTCATGGCAGAATTTCGGCTCCGTGGTCGCTGGTTCGATCTCCAGTTGGGTAGATTACCGTATACACTACTGATGAGACCTAATGAGGTCGAAGTAGCTGTCCAGTGTTTCCGTATGTCACACGCAGTGTTGGCCGGATTTTCTAATCATGGTGATTCAGTATATATATATATATATATATAGTCCGGACATTGGCCTAGGGGTTAGAGTGTTCGCCAATGGCCCGGGAGACCTGGGTTCAATCCCAGGTCGAGTCATACCAAAGACTCAAAAAATGGTACTTGATGCTTCCTTGCTTAGCACTCAGCATTATAAGGTACGGATCAAGGGTAAAGTAGAGCAATCCAGGAAAGGAGTAGCGCCCTCCCCTACACATTGGTGTAGTAGCTATCGAAAAGGGAGCCTTCGGGTCACCCTCGACTATGGTCGACTACTATATATATATATATATCTTGAAGCATCGCGCGGGTTTAGCCACACTGAAGAGTAGTGATACGACGAAACAGTTTGTCTCTGGATGACAATATATATGTATAAATATATATATATATATATATATATATACCTTGCATTTCATGGTTTGATTTGATTTCTTTGAGGAGTGGCATATCACCCTTTATGGGTAATCTAATGTCAAAGTATCCTAGTTAAAGATTATAATTGCAACTATTTAACCCAGAATCTCTTCAGAGAAGTAGTCCCTGTTGTTTTGCAGCTGTAACCGACTGGGATCAAGAATTTGGATGATATAATGGCAAAGATTGTTCTTTCTTATTCTGTTGGAGATTATGTCATGAAATAATTTCTCATTACTTTGTAGCAAGATGTTTTGTATTATTTTGGAATATGTTTGTTTGCAGCGCGTATATTGTATCCTAACAATACCAAATAGACGTTGGAATATTACTGCACTGTTACACACCGAATGTACGGTTGTGCCACCACGTGTTTGAACGGGTTGATGCGTGTATCTCTACGTCTTAAAGTAGTGTTATATAACATATGACATGGATTTTCGGCTCGTTCCTAGTGACCCCGTGTGCTTTGGCAAACTGTCACATTTTGATTAGTAAACAGGAAGATGACAGCACGATCAGGGCAGTCGGGTACATACCTTGTGTAACCGGAAGGAGACCACGTGATGAGAATCACGCGGTCAGATTTAGATTGAGTGCAGAGAATCACAGTCGAGCGTGGGTCATGCAGCCGACCAGAGGCGTCTCTGACGAGCTGTCAAGTGGGTGCAAACGTTGGCACCCCTGGCTTCTGGAAGAAGATATAAGTTCTCTCTCTGAGTATATGTGTCTCCACCCATCTCTCACACCCCACAGAAACATCAACCCTTTCGAGAATAAAGTGTGAGAGATATATTTTTCATAAAGAAGTGTGTTCGTTTGTTCATTGAAGTTCGTAAATTATATTTGATTGTGTTTCCGCTTGTATTTGCATTACGGCTATACAACAGCAGTAGTTGGGCCCTGTTGTAACCTCACTGTGAGAAAAGTTGATGAACACACAAAACTCTGTCTTAGTCCACACAAAAGTTTATTTGCTACTATACTTTTCAAGTTGTCGTCGGGAAAGAGCGTATAAAAACTGGGTCGACCGCGTTAGCTGAACAAAGAGAAATGTCATGTCATGAGGAAAAAAAAGAGAGCAGGCACAGACCTTGAATTTTCTTCTTGGTCTTCTTTTGTAGTTCGAGCATACTTGTTCGCTGGTTTGTCTTCACAAGTTACTGTCTGTTGTGAGACCCCTGTTCGGAGCTCACCCGCAAAATTAGGCTCGTCAATGTTCGCCGGTCCTTACATCTTCGTGGTTAGTGTTCAACTCAGGTCTTTACCTCTTTGCGTCCGGCTACTAACTGACTTTCCAAACCAAGTCGTCCACTTATTTCCGTTGGTTCAACACCTGCATAGAAGATTTGGGACCTCCGGTTTTTTCTAGTCATTTTTGATCAACGTTGTCATTCACCCGTAACTGGCTGACCTAAACAAGTGCCTGGGCATGACTCACCGTAGATTCTGTCTGTTTTTTTTCTTACAATCATTTTTTCTTCTCACTCCTTTCTCAGAAATTAGACTCTATTTCTCGTTATAACTTGGACCTACCAAATCATGTTACAATATCACGTGACAGAAGCAGTTCAAATAGTGAAAGGAATTCGTTGTCGTTGCTAGCATCGTGGTAGTTGGTACTCTGACATGTTCTGCATTGCTTCATTCTGTGTCTAATTGGAATGACACATGGATGAATGAGTAACGTTGTCGAATTTGAACATCGATGTTTTATGAGTTTGAACGGGGCCATAGCACTGCTGAAGAAACTAAAAAGATTGGTTGGTTGGTTGGTTGGTTTTAAGGTGTATCAACACCTTTCAGGCCATTTAACATTGAATTAAATTTCAAACAATTCAGTATAGAATAAGTATAGGTTTGGTTAGGTTTCTTTGTTTAATGGCATATCAACCTTTGTAGGTTATTTAATGCCAAAGCTATTCTCCTTGAAGAATAGTAGAGGTACTATTCAGCCCATAGCTGGGAGGATAGGGGGGGTTATACCTTTCCCAAGGGTATTTGCCCGAAAGTGAATGTAATAGCATGACTGGAGTATGAACTTGCTTACTACGATTCCGCAGTCCATCGCTTTAACACCCCCTAGTATGAGTATAGTTTTTGTTTACAAACAGTTAAATGTCAAAACGGATCTATTTCAAACAATTCAGTTTAGCATAAGTACACAGTTTCAAAGCCAAAAACAGTTCTAAGGTTGATATGGCAACCAACCAACCAACCAACCAAAAACAGTTCTATTTCCAACAATTTAGCCTAGCATAAGAATACAGTTTAGTTCTTATTGGAAAACAGTTCTATTGCAAATATTTGAGTTTAGCATAGGTACACAGTTTAGTTCTAATTGACCCATAGGTAGGACCCTATCAGGTACTACCACTCGGGGCGAATGTGGAGCTGGGAGTGATGGCAATAAAGGGGTACTTTGCATTCTTCAAAGCTCCATCATTACTAGAACCTCATTATCAGATTGTTTAGTGTCATATCTAGGACATTCGTTGAAGGTGTCTTACCTCTCCGCAGAGGTGCAGTCGGTGTATTCTACATCCCTAGCCAACTGGGCAAAATATTTGTTGAGTTGAAGGTGATGGTTCAGTTGTAATTTACAAAGTGCTTTGCTTAGATATGGCACAAGACCGAATGAATGAGGCACCCAGTGAGACTCAAACTCATTCCTGAAGGTTTGCTAGTCTAGTTTGCTAACCATTATACCATTTGAGCCACCAGAAGGTGAAGGTTCTGTTGACTGTACAGTAACCAGATGTTTCAAAAATTTCGCTTGGTTGAATAGCACCTCGACTATCAGGCAAAGTTAGGTAGGGCCAAAACTATGGATTCTGAGGTTGTGCACCAAGCTATTGAGGCATATCCATCGAGTAACGCTCAGAGAGTATCAGGCGAGCTTAACATCTCCCAGTCCACAGAGTCTAGCATAAGACTTTGGCAAAATACAACCTGAGCGGCTGAATTGTGCCTCAAATTGCTAAAATATTGCAAAACGTTTGACTCATCTTTGCATAAGTCGTATTCTATTTTGTATGTTAGCAGATCATTTTAGTTGTGAAAGAATAAGTGTGCCTTTGGTCACGTGTAAGATCTACACTTGAATAATAATTAAAGAAATGAGATGAAAAAGATGAGTGGTCGTTAGATGGACTTGAAAAAATGTGAGGGACAATGACTAGTTTAGTTTACTAAGGGCTGAGTCTTTAGAAGACAGTGTGTCAAGGAGACCATCCTCATTTGAAAAAGTCACTGATGACCAAGATGGCTTCCTGTAACAAGAGATTTAGAAATTGCTGACTCACTTTTAACCCTCAGGCCAAAGTGCACAAAAAGAAAAGGAAAATACCTAAAAAACCTTTTGCAAACACTGATATATTCTTAAGACCAACACATTGCTACATACAATATATATATATATATATATATATATGTGTGTGTGTGTGTGTGTGTGTGCTTTGCTTATGTGTGTGTGTGTGTGTGTGTGTTATTCAAACACTGATATATTCTTAAGGCCAACACATTTCTACATACAATATATATATAATAATAATAATAATAATAAATAAATATGTATTAGATATATATATTGAAATCATGGAATTTAGACTTCGACCCCAGATTTCATGGAGTTTTTTTGCAAAACAACAATCATCATTCACAATATTAATTCCTCTACTAGAAAAAATGAAAATAAGTGTACCAATCATCAGGCAGTTAAGAAAATTAAATGAATCGAAAATCAAAAAAATACATTAAAAATATATTGCACTTGGTTCGACACAAACCCACAAAGTGATTTAGTGACAACCAACACTGTTATGATTTTATTTTTTTAATTACCTTATTTTATTTTCTGAATACGAACTGTAACTCCTCATTCGCATCTCTGCGACAAAACAGAGCATGTAAAAGAGTCATCTGACGAGACGGAGAATATACCAACGATATTCTCCGCCGAAATAAATTTATTGTATAACTTAAAGTAAATTCGTAGGTGTATCTTAATTTTTCGTTACATTATTTTATTTCTGTATGTGTAGGTGACTATAGCTATGGAACAAAACATTATCATTGCAATTCGAGGGGAATGAATAAAGATTTGATTTGTAAGTGTATTTAAACGGTTATATCATAGCTCTATCCTAGATATTGAGCACTCTCCATATTATATTGCACTTGGTTCGACACAAACCCACAAAGTGATTTAGTGACAACCAACACTGTTATATTAGAATATTATATATGTATATATATGAATAATCATTTGTAGATCTCTTCATTTATATATTTATATTCATTTGCGAACTTCTTCATTTGTATATATATATATATATATATATATCATATATTTACATTCATTTGCGAACTTCTTCATTTATATATATATATATATCAGTGGCGACTCTAGCCTATTTTTGCTACTCGTGCCCACCCCCGCGCCCTCTGTCAACTTCAGTTTCCAACCCGTGGTCCGTGGACCCAAAATAAGTCATCATAATTGCTATTGCGTGATTCTCCATTGTATAGCACAGATTGACAAACGTACCTTTCATGGTGTTTTTTTGTAAACAATCAAGATACTATATAATTTGTAGTCTTGTTTATACAGTAGATAAGATAATTTTTTTTTCCTTTCAAAAGTATAGAAGAAAAGAGAAGATGTTCATTACTATGACGAGAAAAATATGTTTATTAGAATAAAGAAATTGATGACAATATACACAGACACAGCTAGTAGTTTCAATTTCCCTTAAAATAAAGATTATTTATTAAAAATGTATTCAAATAAACAAATTTTAGTTACAGAATGTAATATATGCAACATTCATTAAAGAAATAGAGATCTGTTAGTGAAAAAACGAATTAAAACACGCCGTTTAACCAACATTTACCATAGCGATGATGATGACGTCGGCGACGGCCATAATCTGCTATCCCCCCCTCTCTCTCTCTGTCCCTCTCCCTCTTCCCAAGACAGCTGTCAGCAGTCACAATGTGCTAATATTTTTTAGCACGGTGTTTTGTGTTGCTCTTGCTATTGGCTACAGCCAAAAGCGGATTTCTCTAACATTACTGTTATTATAAGGGTCTAGTGCCTAGCACGGATTGCGCGAGTTCAACATTATAGCCGATTTTATGGGATGTTCAATGAATCTGACGGTGGCCGGACAAAGACCATCCGTTCAAAACAGCATCGTTGATATATTTATGAACTTTTATGAACAGATACATTTATGAACAGATATATTTATGAACTTTTGGCTACTTGTTTGCTTGAAATTAATGGATGATTTTTAATCCATTTTGAATAACATTGACCGAGTTATTGGTCGTGCCGGGCACGAGTAGCACTAGTCCCGTCTCCGCCCCTGATATATATATATATATATATATATATGTGTGTGTGTGTGTGTGTGTGTGTGTGTGTGTGCGTGTGTGTGTGTGTGTGTGTGTTATTCATTAAATAAAGTGATTTTGTTGATGGAGTCTGTAATACGAACAACCTTTTTTAAGGAAATCAATTGTGATGGGTTCTTTTATGTTCCAGACAGTTGTTAGCATGACCTTCTTTAGCGGGGGTGTCCTCGTGGTGTGATGGTTAAAGCAATGGACGGCAGAATCGTAGTAAGCGAGTTCGGACTCCAGTTGTGCTATTATGTTCACTTTCGGGCAAATACCCTTGGGAAAGGTATGAACCCCCTTATCCTCCCAGTTATGTGTTAAATAGTACCACTACTATTCTTCAAGGAGAATAGCTTTGACATTAAATAACCTACAAAGGTTGATATGCCATTAAACAAAGAAACCAAACATTCTTTACGGACTGTGCCAGGAAATGTTTTTTTAATCAGAGAATCAAAGCGTTTCAAATCCTTAGACTATCTTTTCAACTCATCCTTGTAGTGGCAAACCCATGTTTAACCTATTTGTAAAAAAATTTTGACTACATGTTTCTCCGTACATATTTCACATTCTTCTGTAAATTTCACATTGTTTGCATTTCTTAGCCACCAAAGATTTGATGACAGACCTCTGTTCAAGCCTATGGCATTCAGTTTGATTTGCTACTATTTTGAATTGCCTCAGAAGAAATATTTTTGTAAGATTAAAATTACTTTTGCTATAAACCAATTCAAAACAATCTAGAGTTTATATCTATTGAAAAAAATTCTGAAAAACAAAAATTGTTTTGCATTTTTCAGAAATATTCCCCTAATTCATTGAATGACCATGTATGTGGTGCATTCAATAAGTTTCCAGATTTTTTTTGTACTGGCATTTAAAATTGTCGTACACTTTTGAAAATTCAGTTATGTTATTGCTATATATCTTATGAGGCGACTGACCAATTTTTATGATTTCAGGTTCAAATGAACAGCTACTGCAGGAATTGGAATACACCATAGATAGATAGATAGGTAAATAGATAGATATAAAACTTTATTTATTGAATGATCCTGTTAGATGGATTCCCTTCATTTATTGAATGACCTGTGTAAAGAGATAGATAGATAGATAGATAGATACCTTTATTTATTGAATGATCCAGATAGATAGATTCCCCTCATTCATTGAATGACCCATGTAGATAGATAGATAGATAGACTCCCCCTATCTATTGAATGACCCACATAGATAGGTAGATAGATGGATTCTTCTTATCAATTGAATGACCTATTTAAATTGATAGATTCCACTTATCTATTGAATGACCCACATAGATTGATTGATTCTTTTATTCAATGAATGATTAGTTGGTTGGTTGGGTTTTATGGCTTATCAACCTTTGTGGGTTATTTAACGCCAAATCCACTTTTATGCAAATAGTTAGTTCTATTTCAAACAATTCAGTTTAAGTTTAGCATGAGTACACAGTTTAATCGTCAAAAGCATTTCTATTTCCGACTATTCAGTTTAGTCAAGCATTTCTAATTCAACTAATTCAGTTTTGTATAAGTACAGATTTTCTTTACACCCAGTTAAATGTCAAAACATTTCTATATATAACAATTCAGTTTAGTGTAAGTACAGTTTCAATGTCAAAAACAGTTCCATTTCAAACAATTCGGTTTAGCATAAGCATCCAGTTTAAATGTAATTACAGTTTAATTATCAAAAACATTTCTATTTCAAGCCACTCAGCCCAGTCAAACAGTTCCAATTGACACAATCCAGTTTAGCATAAGTATAAAGTTTAGTTCTATTTAACCTATAGATAGGGCCCAATCAGGTGCTACCACTCTGGGCCAGAGTGGACCTGGGAGCAATGGCAATGAAGGGGTGCTCTGCATTCCCCAAAACTCCAGCGTCACTGGAGCCTCACCATCAGATTGTTTTGTGTCATATCCAGGACACTCATTGGGGTTGGATCTTACCCCTCTGCAGAGACACAGTCATTGTATTCCACAGCCCCAGCCAACTGGGCAAATTTATTGAATGACCTACATAGATAGATAGATAAATAGATTCCTTTTATTTACCGAATGACCCACAGAGATAGATGGATTTACCTTATTTATTGAATGACCCTCAAAAATCGATAGATTCTTTTTATTTATTAAAGAATTCTCATATATATATTTAAAAGTTCTTTTGCAGATTGTCAAATATTCTTAAATAATTATCAAGTGCCTTTCTTACCTTGCCTTTCATCAGAAGGTGAATAGGGTTCTGAATCAGGTGGGCTCTCAGGTAGAGATCTGTAAGCAAACAATATATCTGTATCAATAATTGGAAAGAATTTGTCTGTTCTCTATAAATAAACAAACAGTTCAATGCAGTGCTACTCAATCTGGTTTGATTACTAATTGAATGAAGAAGATGGTTTTAACATAAATAAACTTTGGTTTTCCATGCAGAAAGGGAAGCTCTCATTGAGAAACAATCTCCAACAGAAAATAATAATCAGTACAAAGCCATGTTGCTGCAAGATTAAAGTATAGTCGTTTAAAGGGTGAGAGAGAAAGAGAGATAAAGGTAGAGATCTGCTGTGGCCAGTTAGGGGCCCGAAAGAAGACATGTATTGAATGAATAAAACATATATACAAAATAAGAGTATTAGTACATCAGGTAGAAGTGTCCATCTTAAACTGTCAGGTTCGACTGCTGGGAGGAAGTTGGTATTTGTTGTAAGTCTGGATGGGTATGGCACAAGGCTTTTTAGGTGATTCCGGGCACAGGGCCATAGCGCCCATACATGCCCAGCAGCTCCAAAAATGCCTCAGGCCACGTTGACCAACTGCTGCCGCGACCGGCCGACAAACCCTTGCCGCGACCTGCCGATAAACCTAAAACATATCAAATTACACGCCCGAGTTAGGACGATTATATCCGAGTACGACCGGAACTGACTAAGCCCTTTTTCTCTAGCTAACGACCTTGACATCTAGTTATAGCTAAAAGAAAAGGTAGAATTAAAATTAATAACATTCACAAAACACTTCGGCCAAAAATTACCTGATAAGACTTGAACTAATAGTCGTCGCCAGCCTATAGCAGGTTAGGAAAATACTTTACGGCTACACTCATTTTTTATCAAAGAATTTTATATCCACGCGGCTGGAGCTGTGTGTCACAGCACCTTCGTAATATCAGCAAGCCCTTTTCAACCCTCGTGGGCACGCCCCCGGCTTTTTAGCTGGGCCGTCTGGCATTCGTGCCGGATGGGTGCTCGAAACCAAGAGCAGACTCGGGGCCGAATAGGCCCCCAGCTTCGGCTGGGCAACCTTCGGGTGGGCGAGCTGCACTTTTGTCCCCTTTGTACGGCACTAGACCAAGCGTCTAGTTTAAGCCGTAAACTGGCATACGTGCCCGGACCCACATTTGGGTTCGTGAAACTGCTTGCCTCATCAGGCTCACATTGCACTAAGTGAGCCGATGAGCAGCACAGACAAGCAGGGTTCGAGTCTCGGCTCCTTCCCGACCTTCCCCTCCCCTTTATCCCCACTTTAATTGGCCTTCGGGCTTTTGACCTTGTGTCAAGTCGTGTCTGGTGGGAGGCAGCGACAAATACAGGGCACGCCCCCGGCTTTTTAGCTGGGCCGTCTGGCATTCGTGCCGGATGGGTGCTCGAAACCAAGAGCAGACTCGGGGCCGAATAGGCCCCCAGCTTCGGCTGGGCAACCTTCGGGTGGGCGAGCTGCACTTTTGTCCCCTTTGTACGGCACTAGACCAAGCGTCTAGTTTAAGCCGTAAACTGGCATACGTGCCCGGACTCACATTTGGGTTCGTGAAACTGCTTGCCTCATCAGGCTCACATTGCACTCAGTGAGCCGATGAGCAGCACAGACAAGCAGGGTTCGAGTCTCGGCTCCTTCCCGACCTTCCCCTCCCCTTTATCCCCACTTTAATCGGCCTTCGGGCTTTTGACCTTGTGTCAAGTCGTGTCTGGTGGGAGGCAGCGACAAATATATGGCACGCTCCTAGCGAAGCTCATTAAGGAGGAATCCTGCATTCTGTGCGGTCGCATTCACCTTAACTTCCGACGTTGATCCCACTTCTCGTGGTAGATCCCCTTTTTTTTTCCCACCTACATAGGTATGCACAAAGGTCCTTTTTAGGACCATAAGAGGTCTCTGTCTGCGGGTCAGAGCATCTCTGACTGGTCAGTAATGATCAGTCGAAGTAGACGGCCAGGCGGCAAACACGAAGACGGATTCTAAGACCAACCGGTCTTAACTCTCAGTCGGTTCCGATAGTCCGATAAGCTGCGCAGCGCTAATGGCACGGTCCAGCCTTTAGCTACTCCTTCGCTATCTGCGCAGCGCTAAGATAACGCCCATCTTAGCCTTGGCCTTCTGGCCTGTCCGCTCGACAGCTCGGCTTTGACCCGACAAAGCCTTCGCTGCTGTCCGCTCGTCCGCACGGCTTTGACCCGACAAAGCCTTCGTTCCCGTCAGCTCGCCCGCACGGCTTTGACCCGACAAAGCCTTCGCTCTCGTCCGCTCGTTCGCACGGCTTTAACCCGACAAAGCCTTCGCTCTCGTCCGCTCGTCCGCACGGCTTTAACCCGACAAAGCCTTCGCTCTCGTCCGCTCGTCCGCACGGCTTTAACCCGACAAAGCCTTCGCTCTCGTCCGCTCGTCCGCACGGCTTTGCCCCGACAAAGCCTTCGCACTAGTCCGCTCGTCCGCACGGCTTTGACCCGACAAAGCCTTCGCTCTCGTCCGATACGTCCGCACGGCTAGGGGGCCCAGCAAGGCCCTAGCCTTTCCTCGACCTCGACGCTCTTGCAAGGTACAACGCAGTCCACGTAACGACTCGCTGTTACGGACGGTTCTACCACTGCAACACCTGACTCACGTACGACCCATCGTACGAGTCAACAACCCGATCGACACACCCTTGGTTAACCACAACATACCGTCACAACCAGGGATATCGATCTACCAACCTCGATCGACCATCTAGCTGTACCCAACGACCAGCACCGACCATCTAGCTGAACTCAACGACTCGACCGACCTCAGCTTACCAGCATCCAACATCTAGCTGTACTCAACGACTCGACCTACGCCAGCGACCCTCGTCGAACGCCCAACTGCGAACACATACAACCGCCACGGACATTTACATTCACGCTTGTAAATACGACGAAATAAATTGTCATTTGTAATTATCATTATCTCACCTTTGTTCCTTCATATTGCTTTGGCTGTTCTCATTCACATAAATTCATTTGCGGGGTCGACATACTTATAGGCCCCGCAACACTGCCACTGGAACCAGGACACACCCAATTAGATCTGTGTACCAACCAACACGGCCGGCCGAAGTGTGTCTCAGCTTAGCACCTCCCAGAGAGTAGTGCATATGCTCCACTCTGCTGGGAGGAAGTTTCTCCAAGAGTAAATAGGGTTAGAATTTATGAAGGAGGAAGAGTTCATTATCATGTAGATAGGTCACCATTATAAGATTGATGCCATGTATTCCTGAGGTGGGCATTGTTTAACTTATAAAATTTATTCAGTTAAAATTTTATAAAAGCTTTAAGATTAAGTTATTTTTTCCGTTGTATCAAAAAACACATTAAAGTGACTCGGTGTATTTATACCTAATCTAATAAACTCTTGTAAGTAGACATTCGTATTTAAAAAAACTTATCTCACTCATAAAATTATAAGAATTTTCTGGATTAAATATGGTGTGAATGTGGGTAAATAATGTAGTATGAATATGGGTAAATAATATAGTTAGCCAGTATGTGTAGCATTAAAATGCTGATTTGCTCTAAAAGAAAATGGGCCAATATATGTAATGGCTCTGGAAATTTATTTTCCTGCAGTTAATATTTTGTTGTTTCAGTTGAATTCAGTTCTTCTAGAAGGCTAAAATAGAATATATATATATATATATATATATATATATATATATATATATAAAGTTAGCAACCTTAGTCAGGGGTGACCGGAAAGCTCCCTTTTCAATAGCTACTACACCAAGGTGTAGGGAAGGGAGCTACTCCATTCCCTGGATTGCTCCACTTTACCCTTGATCCATACGTTATAATGCTGAGTGTTAAGCAAGGTGGCATTGAGTACCATTTTTTGAGTCTTTGGTATGACTCGACCTGGGATTGAACCCCAGTCCCCCAGACCATTAGCAAACACTACTCATTAGGCCAATGGTCCTGTAATACATATATATATATATATATATATATATATACATAAAAACTTTTCTTTATTTTATAGATCCACAGAGAAAAAAAACTAAATATTTCAAAATAAATAGGTCTACTAAGAAATTAGAATTTCTTTAAAGAATACTTTATTTTGTTCTTACATATGTGTATATTTCTAGCTAGCTGTTTTCATCAGAGAACATTTGGTAATTTATAATTTCTTTTACTTGGATGTGGCTCAAAGTTATGTATGTAGGTTTATTAGTTGAATCCACATCCAAGCAAAAAAAACTAATAAATTACTAGATGTTATCTGATGAAAACAACAAGCTGGAAACATACATGTATGTAAGAACAAAATAAATAATTCTTAAAAAAAACCAAATCTCTTAGTGGATCAATTCATTGTGAAATATATATATATATATTTATATATATACATGCACAGAGTGTGATAGAATTACGTCCCATATTTTAAACTTTCACCTGTATGGTGTAAGTGAACTTAGGCAAGTGGTAATTGTAGCTCTATCTAGCTAATATCTTGCCATTTTTTTCCAAGCAAAAGAAATTGTAAATTACCAAATGTTCTCTGATGAAAAAAGCTAGCTAGAAATATAAACATATGTAAGAACAATTTTTGATCAGTTATGATCATTGCTTGGACAGACCATGTTTTTAAAGGTTGACAAAAACACCAAGAGTGATGTTTTGCCATATTTCTACCACTTTTTAGCAAATAGCACCCTTTAATCATTCCATGTGGCTTTCTTTTAATTGATGGTTCTGAATTTTTCAACCTATAACAGTACTGATTTTCTATTCAGAACAGCATCATTCTGATATAACATGAAAAAAGCACAAAAAGCTCTCGGCAATCCAATTACTGATTCACTAGTCTTAAGAAACATTTCAACAGCAAATGTACCATGTGCACCAGTCCAAGCTAAGATTATGACTGATTGTATCAATTAAAAGAATGGTAATACTTTAGATAAATAGGGCTACAGTTACTACTTGATTGATTTCTCTTGTGCCATACAGATAATAGTTTAAAATGTGGGATGTATATCTGTCACACCATATATATATGTGTATATATATATATATATATATACATATGAAAGTAAATATGGATCAAAATCTGACATTATGCTCTATGGAAATCAGACCTAACCGATAAAATGAAACGCAGCTTCTTCCAGGCAGCGGTCACATCGATACTGCTATATGGATGCACTACATGGACACTAACAAAACGGCTGGAGAAGAAACTGGATGGCAATTACACAAGAATGCTGCGTGCAATCCTGAACAAGTCCTGGCAGCAGCACCCCACAAGACACCAACTGTACGGCCACCTGCCCCCTATCACGAAAACTATTCAAGTTAGACGAACCAGACATGCAGGACACTGCTGGAGAAGCAGAGATGAACTCATAAGAGATGTACTCTTATGGATCCCCACACATGGCCGCGCAAAAGCAGGACGACCAGCTCGAACGTACATTCAGCAGCTATGTGAGGATACAGGCTGTTGTCCTGAAGACCTACCTAGGGCGATGAACGATAGGGAGGAGTGGCGAGAGAGGGTCAGGGATATCCATGCTACCAGCGCGATATGATGATGATGATGTTAGCAAGCATCCATCGCTATGTGAACTATTCTGATATCCAAGTCCTGATGATGTTTACTGAAACTGAAATGTTCAATGTCGACTTTACATCATAATAAATTCACCTATTTGGATTATGCTTTTTCCTGCTATCTTCATATATATATATATATATATATATATATATATATATATATGTGTATTTGGATGGTGTAGACAGAGAATCAACAATGCTTGGAGACTATATGTAAGTATTTTAATGAAAAAGTGCTTGAATAATTGAGCTAATCATGAAAATTTTGATTAAAATACGGCTATCCCTGACCCCCTCTTGCAACCTCTCCCTATCATTCATCGCTTCCAGCAGGTCCTCAAGGCTGCATCCTATATCCTCACAGAGCTGCTGTATGTAGGTTCCAGCTGGTCACTCTGCTTTTGTTCAGCCATGTGAAGGAGTCCATAGGAGTTCATCACTTATGAGCTCGTCCCTATTTCTCAAGCAGTGTCCTGCATGTCTGGTTCATCTAATTTGGATAATTTTTGTGATGGGTGGTTGGTGGCCGTACAGCTACTGCTTTGTGGAATATTGCCTCCAGGACCTGTTCAATAATGCTCACAGCATTCTTGCGTATTTGCCGTTAATCTTTTTCTCCAGCCTTTTAGTTAGCATCCATGTAGTGCATCCATATAGCAGCATCGACATGATCACTGCTTGGAAGAAACTGTGTTTCATTTTATCGGTCAGGTCTGACTTCTATAGACCGATATTAAAAAGCTATTCCTTTTTTTGCTTCCACACCTTGTATATATATATATATATATATATATGTGTGTGTGTGTGTGTGTGTGTATATCACTGGCATGTAACATATTCCTGGAAGGAAGGGTAAGATTCTCCATAGCGTAATGGTTAAGGTGCTGAACTAAAGCTTCATAGTAAGCAAGTTCAAACTCCAGTTACATTATTATGTCTAATTTTTGACTAAAACCTTCGGGGAAGGCATGACTCCAACCCCCAGCTATTAATTAAACAGTATAACAGCCGTTCTTACACCAGGATGGCTTTGGTATAAAATAACCCATGATAAATGATATGCCATAAAACCAAGAAATCAATCAACCAATCAGAAGCAAGGTATGTACTGCTAAACTAATGAAAATCATTCCGTATAAAATTAAAAAGGTTGTTATTTATTAGATTTTTCATATTATTAATTTCATTTGTATCATATAGGGGAAGTACCAGTGGTATAGAAGCTAACGTGCTCGACTGTGACATTGTAGAAACCTGTATTATACGACACTTTAGGTTTGGTTTTGTTTGGTTTGGAGTGATTTGGTTTTATGGCATATCAACTACTGTGGATTATTTAATGCCAAATCCTGCTTTTACATATATATATCAAATATATGATTTTTAAACACATTTTGTAAATACACACAGTTAAATGATCAAACAGTCCTATTTCTAACTATTCAATTTAGCATGAATCAAAATTAAATGGTCCCAAGTATTGCCACATGTGTTGTATGATTTCAATTGTTGTATGGTTTCAATTATTCTTGTCTAATCCAAATAATTTGCATACTGTTGTATGGTTTAAAGTATTCCTATCTAATCCAAATAATTTGCACATAGTGGTATGGTTTCATGTATTCCCATCTAATACAAATAATTCTCATACTGTTATATGGTTTCAAGTATTCCTATCAAATACAAATAATTTATACACTGTTGTATAGTTTCAAGTATTCCTATCAAATACAAATAATATGCACACAATTGTATGGCTTTAAGTATTCCTATCTTATACAAATAATTTTAACACCATTGATCAGTTTCAAGTATTCCTATCTAATATAAATAATTTGCTCACTATTATCTTGTTTCAAGTATTCCTATAAAATATAAATGATTTTCACACTGTTGTATAGTTTCAAGTATTCCTATCTAATACTAATGAGAAAAAAGCTAGTGATTGATTATTTAGATTTGGTTTGGTTAATTTAATAGCATATCAACCTCTTATGGGTTATCTAATGCCAAAATTTTATTCATTCGTAAATCTTTGGTTATACTCAAAGCAATTCACATTTTCAACATTCCATTGCTAATCCCTTTTTTGTCTCTAATAATCATTTGTTTGCACACAGTTATATGGTTTCAAGTATTTCTGTCAAATACTAAGAATTTGCACACTGAGGTATGGTTTCAAGTATTCTATTTGACACGTAGATAGGACCCTATTAGGTGTTACCACTCCAGGCCAGAATGGACAAGGGAGCGATGGCAGTAAATGGGTACTCCACATTCCCTAAAGCTCCAGCATCACTAGAGTCTCACCATCAGATGGTTTAATGTTATATCCAGGACACTCGTTTGATGGGGAAGATCTTATCCCTCTGCAGAGATGCAGTTGTTGTATTGTGCAGCCCCAGCCGACTGGACTGTGTGACGACTTTCGAGTCAACTTTTAAAATTTAACCAAATCCATGCTACTTCTAAGAAGAAATTCCATGATTGATTATTTTGGCATTTGAAATAGTTGCCTTTGAAATTTACATGCACATAACTATGGTTGCCTTGTCAGCTGGGGCTGTAGAATACACTGACTGCACCTCTGCAAAGGGGTAAGACCCCCCCACCAACGAGTGTCCTAGATATGACACTAAACAATTTGATTGTGAGGTTCCAGCAGTGCTGGTGCTTTGGGGAATGCGGAGTACCCCTTCACTGCCATCGCTCTCAGGTCCACTCTGGCACGGAGTGGTAGCACCTGATAGGGCCCTATCTATGGGTTAAATAGAACTAACAGCATACTTATGCTAAAATGAATTGAGTAAACTGAATAGCTTGAAATAGAAACGTTTTTGACAATTAAACCGTACTTACACTTAAACTGCGTGCTTATGCTTAACTGAATTATTTCAAATAGAACTGTTTTTCGACATTAAAACTGTATTTACACTTAACTGAATTGTTTCATATAACTGCTTAAATAGTTTGAAATGGAAATGTTTTTGACAATTAAACTGTGTACTTATGCTAAACTGAACTGTTTTCAATAGAACAGATTATTTACATAAAAATGGATTTGGCGTTAAATAACCTACAAAGGTTGATATGCCATAAAACCAAACAAACCAAACCAAACCATAACTATGGTTAAGTAATCAAATTGTTGCATTTCTTAGAACGATAAAAAATGTCTTTGTTGTTTTAAAAATATACTACTATATGCAAAACCCTAATAAGACCTCGGTGGGGGGGTATCTCCGAGTGTAATGGTTAAAGCAATGGGCTGTGGAATCATAGAACATGAATTTGAAATCCAGTCGCACTATTAAGTTTACCTTTAGACATATACACTTGGGAAATGCATGAACCCACTTATCCTCCCATTTATGGGTTAAATAGTACCTCTTCTGTCCTGAAAGGATGGATTTGGAATTAAATAACCTGGGAAGCTTGATATGCCATTAAATAAACAAATGAATAAGACATCTTATGAAATATTGCATTTAGGCCTGTGTTCCTGAGTTGAAATTAAAGAGTAATATTGAGATTAAAAGACATACAAAGAAGAGTGACAGGACTTATAAAAAGATTACAGTTACAGAGAGAAATTGGTGAAATTAGCATAAACGACTTCACTAAAAAGAAGAGATGGGAGTTGATCTAATTGAAACTTTTAAAATAATCAATGGAATTTTTAATCATGGTCAACATCTTTGCAAATTTTTTCCCTTAAACTGGAAATTTACTGTCAAGTCTATTAACCAACTTGATGTTTTTTCTTGTAGTGTAATATATTTTTGGAATCAGATCAAAAGTTGCAATAGTTTTTAAAAGATTAAGATTAAATTTGATGATTTCAGAAATAATGGTAAAAAAAAAAGAAATTATGAGGGTATTTTTTGGAATAATCAGATGAATTACTTAACTGGATTTGATCAGTATATAGATATTGTATTAATAACATATGTATTCCATGTGAAGATTTGAAAAAAAAGTCTTAAAAGCTGACATGAGAAGATTGTAAAAAGGGATCTCCAAGAAGACATAACAAACAATAATGATAATAATAATATACTCAGAGATTTTGATATACAAACGGATCCTTGAATCCTGGCAGGAAGACCAGAGCTAGTGTTAATTACCAAAAAAATGAACTTGACATCGAGTCAATTTTGCTGTCCCAGTGGACTCTAGAATAAAAATATCAAAGAAGGTGAAAAGATAAACAAATACTTAAACCTTGCTAGAGAACTAAAAAAGCTGTGGAGCATGCAATGATGGTCATACCAATAGTAGTTGGAGGACTTGCAATAGTATCAAGTGGCTTGGAGAAAAGACTGGAAGAATTGGAAATCAGAGGGTGAACCAAGATCATCTAGACCAAAGCAATGTTGAGATCAGCAAGAATACTGAGAAGAATCCTACACACCTTTGCTCAGTCGACTGGGGCTGTAGAATACACCAACTGCACCTCTGTAGAGAGTAAGATCCCCATCCAACGAGTGTCCTGGATATGACGCAAAAAATCTGATGGTGAGGTTCCAGTAATACTGGATCTTTGGTAAATACTGGATATTTGCCATCACTCCCAGGTCCACTCTGGCCTGGAATGGTAGCACCTGATACGGCCCTATCTATGGATCAAATAGAACTAAACTGTGTACTTATACTAAATTGAATTGCTTGAAATAGAACAGTTTCGACATTTAAACTGTGAACTTATGCTAAACTGAATTCTTTGAAATGGAACTGTTTTGATATTTTAACTGTGTACTTATGTTAAACTGATTTATTTTCAATAGAACAGTTTTTACAATTAACTGTGTGCAAACAAAAACTGTACTTATGCTAACTTGAATTGCTTGAAATAGAACTGTTTTATGCATAAAAATGGGTTTGATATAAAATAACTTACAATGGTTGATGTGCCATAAAACTCAACCAAACCAAACCAAATCATATATATTTGATATATATGTATAAAGAGGATTTGGCATTAAATAACCTACAATGGTTGATATGCCATAAAACCCAACCAAACCAAATCACATATACTTAATATATATGTATATAGATGATTTGGCATTAAATAATCTACAATGGTTGATATGCCATAAAACCCAACCAAACCAAATGCTATATATTTAATATATATGAATAAAGTGGATTTGGCATTAAATAACCTACAATGGTTGATATGCCATAAAAGCCAACCAAACCAAATGCTATGTATTTAATATATATGAATAAAGTGGATTTGGCATTAAATAACCTACAACGGCTGATATGCCATAAAACCCAACCAAACCAAGTGAAAACGAATGGATAAGCATGAAGACCAGACAAATGGTTAATTAACAAGAAAAGAACTCGTCATCTGGTGAATTTAGCTTTGTCAGTAGATCATTGAGAGAAAGTGAAAAAAAGTAAAAACTGGCCAAATACCTGGACCTTGCCAGAGAATTGAAAAAAGTTGTGGAACATAAGAATGACAGTGATACCAATCATTATCGGAGTACTTGGAACAATCCCTAATGACCTGTTAAAGAAATTCAATGAACTCGGAATTAGAAGAAGAAAACCAACTAGACCACAGCACTACTCCAATCAGCTTGGATACTCAGAAGAATCATGGATAACCAATGAAACTTGCTGTCACTCAGACTTCAGTGAAGAACAATAAGTTAGAGCGTGTGTGAAAAAATTGTAAGCGGTAAAATAATAATAATAATTACTCTAAAAAGCAAGTGTATCATTCAGCAAAATGAAGATATAAATAGGCAATTTTTTACTCCTGAGAAACATTGGTTAGTTGGTTGGTTGGTTGGTTGGTTTTATGGCATGTTAACCCTTGATAGGTTATTTTATACCAATGTCAGTCTTTTTATGTAGAAAGTAAAAATAGATCACATTTGGTTGGTTTTACAGCATGTCAACCCTTGTTGGGTTATTTAATGCCAAAGTCAGTCTTTTTATATAGAAAGTAAAAATAATGTTTAGTTGGTTTTATGGCATGTCAACCCTTGTTGGGTTATTTGATGCCAAAGTCAGTCTTTTTATGTAGAAATGAAAATAAGTCATGTTTGTTTGGTTTCATGGCATGCCAATGCTTGTAGGGTTATTTGATGCCAAAGTCAGTCTTTTTATGTAGAAAGTAAAAAATAAATCATGATTGATTGGTTTTATAGCATGTCAACCCTTCATAGGTTATTTAATGCCAAAGTCAGTCTTTTTTTTGTAGAAAGTAAAAATAAATCATGGTCATTTCATTTTATGGCATATCAACCCTTGTTGGGGTATTTAATACCAATGTCATTCTTTTTATGTAGAAAGTAAAAATAAATCATGGTTAGTTGGTTTTTCAGCATGTCAACCCTTGTTGGGTAATTTAATGCCAGATTCAGTCTTTTTATGTAGAAAGTAAAAATGATCTCTTTGACACACTGCATAAATTGCATGGGTGGCATAACTGGATATGCACCAGTTTCCTAAGGTAAACAGGATGCAGATGCCCCAGTGGAAATGTTGCATAAGTTGTATGGGTGACATAATTGGATATGCTCCTGTTTCCTAGAGTATACACATTACAGGTATTTTCACAGCGGAAATGTCGCATGGGTTGTGTGGTTGGCATGCTAGACAGGAGGCGTGTTTACAAGTAATGCAACAGTGGCAGGGGGGTGCAACCATATAGATTGCATAGGCATCCGGAAAATTATATAGACCATGGAAGATTTCGACCTAGGAGAACAAAGCAGAAAGGCAATGAGCTTTGAAAGAAAAACCACACTGTTGCCCCTGCATGTGTGTATTGTAGCCATCTCCAACAGTCGTTTACTCAACCAATATGTACATTTCAGATGATAAAAAAAAGTAGCGGATCATATTTTTATACATCGAAGTTGTTGTTTTTCTTTGCTGTATAACAAGAGTATCAAAACGAATGACAGACTCGAGGCTGAAAGGCTCCTGGCTTCAACTGGGCCACCTTTGGGTGGGCGAGCTGCATCACTGACACCTCTGTCACCCTTGTAATGGCACTGGCCCTTGCTGTCCAGTTTAAGCTATAATCAGGCATACGTGCCTGGACCCAGATTTGGATCTATGTCCTGCTTGGCTCATCAGGCCCACATTGTACTTAGTGGGTTGATGACCAGCATAGTCAAGCAGGGCTCGAGCCTTGGCTTGTGCCCGACCTCCCCCTCCCCAAATCCCCATTTTACGTCGACCTTCGGGTCATTGACCTTGTGTCAAGTCCTGTCTGGTGGGAGGCTGAGACAAATATTATACAAGAGTATCAAATAATTTTATTGTAGAAAGAGATTACAGCAAATTGAATTTTGTGAATCAGAGTGATTCTCACTGAGTGTCCTATTCTACTTACTTATGTTTAATAAATGACTACTGCTCAGACTGTAGTATAGTGTAGACCCTCAGTGGATTTGTAGATCTTAAGAACAGGATCTTCTTACTGGCTTATCTTTGATAAACTAGTGTCAACCCTTTCAAATCAATAACTCAGCCTTTGTATTTTCCATGCAGTGTACATATTGAAAAATTCTATGTAAATTTTCATTTGGTAACTTTAACTATTAATGAGAAAAAATCGGTGGGTTGGGTGAGGAGTGTCCCCATGGTGTACTGGTTAAAGCGATGGACTGTAGTATTGTAGTTTGAACTTCAGTCGCACAATTACATTCCCTTTTGGACAAATACCCTTGAGAAAGGTATGAACGCCCTTATCCTCCCCCAGCTATGGGTAAAATAATACCACTAATGTTCTTCCAGAAGGATGGATTTGACACTAAATAACCTACAAACACTGATATGCCATTAAAAGAAGAAATTGAAACCAAGAAAAAAATCACTGATTGACTCACTATGTAA
The DNA here is from genome assembly GCA_963585895.1 of Sepioteuthis lessoniana. Classification (NCBI taxonomy): domain Eukaryota; kingdom Metazoa; phylum Mollusca; class Cephalopoda; order Myopsida; family Loliginidae; genus Sepioteuthis; species Sepioteuthis lessoniana. Next base: position 48,318,664 of record OY757946.1, read on the forward strand.
AAGAAACTTTGTTCCGGAATAAAATGTGTTATTTCCTAATTGTATAAAAGTATAAAAATGCCCATTATTCTCTGGATAACACTATGTGCTCATTTACATCCATAATAAAAGTCTAAGATGAATTTTCGAAGCCGCTGCTATTTCACTCTTTAACTTCCTAAATACTTGTCCTGGCTTTTATAATATTTCTTCTTACTTGAGCAAATACATTTTAAATAGTTAAAATATATTCCATCTTTAGTTAATATTTTCCAAATATATCATAATTTTTATGCTTTCTATTTTTCTTTTTGTTTTTCTTTTTCGTCCTTTTGACTCAAAATCTTTCTCGATAAACAAATGTAACATAAATTCTATACAATATTCCTAATAAGTCAAATGACGTAATTTAAACAACAAACGCTGATTCACTAACTAAACGGAACTTTTTCTTGTTATACAAATTTTCCCCTAGGTTTCTGTATTTTGCATTTTTAAACATCCATCGTTGACTTAACATCGCTAATATCATCTCTCATGGTCCTGATGATGGTTCAGTAGAACTGAAACGCTATTGTATCGACCTCTCAATAAATCTCTCATTCCACCTGGATTTCCTTGTTATCAATTTTTTCTCTACATAACAAACACTATGTATGATTTTTGGTACTTTTATCCAATACTAATAATTTTCTGTTTCTATTTGGCTTGTAGGTTTGACCCGAACAGTTACTACAACACAGATGAGTACACAGATGCACAGGTTTCAAGTAACAGTTAAGAATATTTAAGAAACTATTATAGATTTAAATGTCTATTCTTAATACAAATAATTTGCATACAGTTAGAGGGTAAGTATTTCTTTTATTGAATAGCAAGCAAGGCTAGAAGAACATTATTGGAGAGTTCACTTCTCAGTAGATGCCCCTAACTTCTGGCCTTGAGTCAAACTTAGTAAATGTCTAGTTTCTTTGCTTTTTCAGTTACATTCATAAATTCAAATTATATAGTACCTCAAGTAATCATTTACTAAACTTAACTGGCATAAGGCTAGAAATATGGAGCACCCAGTGAGAATCAAACTCACTAACAATGGTCTGCCACTCTAACTTGCTAATCATTATACTATGAGAGGCATCTAAGTTTATTAAGTTTATCTTTGAACACCCAATGAGAATCAAAGTCACTGATAACGGTTTAAATCCTGTACCTCCAGTTACCTTGCTTCATATTTTAATGGTTAGCAGGCTTAGCTAGAAGACCTTTTCTTACAATGTACCCTAAACTTTTGGCCAACTAAGCTAGGCTTCATCATCAAGTTGCGCTGACAGCACAGATTCCCCAGACTCTCCCTCTCCATTCATTCCTATCATTCAATGCTCCCAGCAGGGACTCCAAACTTCATCCAGACTCCACACAGAGCTGATATAAGTATATTCTAGCTGCTTGACCAAGACCAGTGTGTCCATGTGTAGGAGTCCTCAGAAGAATATTACTTATGTATTTATCCTTGCTTCTCCAGCAGGATCCAGCATGTTTTTTTGTCTTACTTGAATGGTTTGCAAGACAGGAGGTAAGTGGCTGTACAGCTGCTGTTTTGTGGGGTGCTGCTTCCAGGATTCGTTCAAAATAGCAGATAGCATTCTTATGTAGTTCCCATTTAGCTTTTTCTCAATACGTTTGGTTAGCATCCATATGGTGCATCCATACAGTAGTATTGACACAGCCACGGCTTGGAAGAAATCCATGGAGAAAAAGTTAGAAAAAAAATGTTTAGCTTAGTAAATCGAAGATATACTTACGTTGTATTTTTAAAGTTAATTCCATTTGGGTTGTTCTGACCACTACAGAACATATCTGTGGGTAGAGTTGAGGCTGAGGAGGGGGAGGAAGAAATTCCATGGTGGACATCTGGCATGTGTAATGAGGAATGTGAGGAATTAGTTTTGACTTGATGATGTGCCCCGGTCAGGACAGCTCCGGCTGGTCCATGAGTATTGCCCTGAGAGGCTGGGAGATCCACTAGGGGTCCATTGCTATATGCCACAGCATGTATAATATCAGAGGGAAAATATCTGTAAAAAAAAACATAAAATGCATTGAAAGTTTAAATTGTTAAATGTTCAAGCTAAAATTCTATTTACATCAGAAGCCAATACATTTGGTTGGTTGGTTGGATGGTTGGTTGGTTGGTTGGTGTTTAATGGCATATCAAGCTTTGTGGGTTATTTACTGCCAAATACTGTTTGCATATATAATTTGTCAGTGAATAGTTTGTCAGGATATTTTTTTATATTTACCAACCCCTCCACTCGGAGAGGATATGACACAAGGTCAATCTTTTAAGAGGAGTTTAACAGGTTTGAATTCAGAGTTTTCCTTCTCCTAGACTAGTTGCCTCATCAAGGCTAAAGAACCTAGTCTGCCCTACTATTTACCCATAGCTGGAGGGAGAATATTTTAAGAGCCAATATATTAAAAAAGTTCAAAATTATTCTAAACAGGTAAACACTTTATACTTAATTGCAATATTAATATTTTAAGAGCCAATATATTAATAAAGATCAAAATTATTCTCAACAGGTAAACGCCCACTTCTGGATTAACCCATGAAAGTGCTTCTAATCCTTGAGTTCCTTCCTCCACTTTCACATTCTCCTCCTGGAAAATTTTGATGGGGCCTTGCTCTTGATGGTCTCCAAGGCTTCAGTCTAGTCAGCCTTATGAATCATGTGGCACTGTGAACATTTCATAATTAGCTGTGAAATCAATATTTTAAGAACAAATGTAATTCAAAATCATTTAAGCAAAAAAAAAATAACATCACAATTATACCCTTGAAAATGACCAGCGATGGTCGAAAGCATGTGACCATCAAAATTTTAAAACTCTGAAGTAAAAAAAAGACTTTTATAATAAAAATTTTTGTGAGAGATAGATAGATAGAGAGATACTATTTACCAACCCCTCCGCTCGGGCAGGATATGACACAAGGTCAATTTTTAAGCGGAGTTTAACAGGTTTGAATTCAGAGTTTTCCTTCTCCTAGACTAGTTGCCTAACCAAGGCTGAAGAACCTAGTCTGCCCTACTATTTACCCATAGCTGGAGGGAGAATAATTGGATTCATACCTTTCCCAAGGGTATTAGTGCTATGTGAAATGCAATCAGCCTCGTCCAGGATTTGAACTCGTGTCGCCGTGTCCAGTTCCTACGACGATAACGACTACACCACGGGCACACTCCCTACACCACGGGCACACTATGGTTGTTTCTATAGATAGATAGAGAGATAGAAACAACCATAGATAGATAGATAGATAGTTGACAGCTTTTTCAAAACATTTTTTACCAAAAGATTTTTTAACAAAAGATTTTTTTCTAAATAAATTTCAAGTCTCCATGCCTGAGTAGATTTGCAGAGCTGATACTTAACTGACCATTCTACAGAAGTCAAATTTATCTTTTGTATTTTCAAAAGCAAATGTTTTTCATCCAAGTTAAGCACTTAGTTCTTTGAAGTTAAACTCTCAAGTCTGAGACAATAAAACTGATCACAGATCCAAATATGCAGAAACACACAGAAGCACATACACAAAAATGAGTTAGGGCTTAAAACTTTTAGGCCCAAATGTCATATTACTAAATTTTCTTTTCAGCCAAGTGTCATAACATTAATTTTCTTTGAGGCCCAAATGTAATAACAGTAAATCTTCTTTTAGGCCCAAATGTCATATCAGTAAATTTTCTTTTAGGTCCAAGTTTGATATCAGTAAATTTTCTTTTAGACCCAAATATTATATCAGTAAATTTTCTTTTAGTCTCAATGTCATAACAGTAAATTTTCTTCTAGGCGCGAATGTCATAACAGTAAATTTTCTTTTAGGCCCAAATTTCTTAACAGTAAATTTTCTTTTAGGTCCTAATATCATATCTGTACATTTTCTTCTAGGCCCAAATGTCATAACAGTAACTTTTCTTTTTGGCCCAAATGTCATAACAGTAAATTTTTTTCTAGGCCCAAATGTCATAACAGTAAGTTTTCTTTAAGGCCCAAATGTCATAACAGTAAATTTTCTTTTAGGCCCAAATATCATATCTGTAGATTTTCTTTTAGTCTCAATGTCATATCTGTTAATTTTCTTTTAGGCCCAAATGTCATAACTGTAAATTTTCTTTTAGGCCCAAATGTCATAACACTAAATTTTCTTTTAAGCTCAACGTCATAACAGTAAATTTTCTTTTAGGCCCAAATGTCATATCAGTAAATTTTCTTTTAGGTCCAAGTTTGATATCAGTAAATTTTCTTTTAGACCCAAATATTATATCAGTAAATTTTCTTTTAGTCTCAATGTCATAACAGTAAATTTTCTTTTAGGCCCAAATATCATATCTGTAGATTTTCTTTTAGTCTCAATGTCATAACTGTAAATTTTCTTTTAGGCCCAAATGTCATAACAGTAAATTTTCTTTTAAGCTCAACGTCATAACAGTAAATTTTCTTTTAGACCCAAATGTCATAACAGCAAATTTTCTTTTAAGTCCAAATGTCATATCAGTAAATTTTCTTTTAGGTCCAAATTTGATATCAGTAAATTTTCTTTTAGACCCAAATTTTATATCAGTAAATTTTCTTTTAGTCTCAATGTCATAACAGTAAATTTTCTTTAAGGCCCAAATGTCATATCAGTAAATTTTCTTCTAGGCCCAAATTTCATATCAGTAAATTTTCTTCTAGGCCCAAATTTCATATCAGTAAATTTTCTTCTAGGCCCAAATTTCATATCAGTAAATTTTCTTCTAGGCCCAAATTTCATATCAGTAAATTTTCTTTTAGGCCCAAATTTCATATCAGTAAATTTTCTTCTAGGCCCAAATGTCATAACAGTAAATTTTCTTCTAGGCCCAAATTTCATATCAGTAAATTTTCTTCTAGGCCCAAATGTCATAACAGTAAATTTTCTTCTAGGCCCAAATTTCATATCAGTAAATTTTCTTCTAGGCCCAAATTTCATATCAGTAAATTTTTTTTAGGCCCAAATGTCATAACAGTAAATTTTTTTTAGGCCCAAATGTCATAACAGTAAATTTTCTTTTAGGCCCAAATTTCATATCAGTAAATTTTCTTCTAGGCCCAAATTTCATATCAGTAAATTTTCTTTTAGGCCCAAATTTCATATCAGTAAATTTTCTTTTAGGCCCAAATGTCATAACAGTAAATTTTCTTTTAGGCCCAAATGTCATAACAGTAAATTTTTTTTAGGCCCAAATGTCATAACACTAAATTTTCTTTTAGTCTCAATGTCATAACAGTAAATTTTCTTTTAGACCCAAATTTTATATCAGTAAATTTTCTTTTAGTCTCAATGTCATAACAGTAAATTTTCTTTAAGGCCCAAATGTCATAACAGTAAATTTTTTTTAGGCCCAATGTCATATTATCAAATTTCCTTTTTTTCAAAATCTCATATTATTGAATTCTCCCTTATATAGCATTAAAAAGCAAAAATAATTCATAAAGATTTAGCTATTAAAAATATATTCTTTGAAAAATTGGAAGTAAAATACATTTGAGATTTTTAAAGATTATTTTTATCATTTCAGCTCGAAACCTATTCTTCTGAATTAAGTTATTTGTAAGATTTTGTTTTTGTATAAAGATTCGCCAAACTAATAGGAGAAAATTTATCAATGGATGCATAAATAGACAGATAGATACGGACATATCTTGATAGATCACTGACAACATAGATATGAACTGACTGAGATGGATTAATGTTGTCCGCTGTTTTACATATATATATAGATCATCATCATCATCATCATCATCATTAAGTCACACTGTTAGCATGGATTTCCCAGACTCTCTCTCACAAATCGTATCTATCATTTATCACACCTGGCAGGTCTTCCAGTCTACATCCTATGTCCATACAGAGCTGTTATATGTATGTTCTTCTTGGTTGTCCAACATTTGCACGTTCTTGTGAAGGGGTGCAAAGGAGAACGTCACAAATGATTTCATTCTTGCTTTTCCATCAGTGCCCCACATACCTTGTTCATCTTACTTGGATGGTTTTAGAGATGGGAGGTAGGTGGCCATACAACTGTTATTTTGTGGGATGTTGTTTCCAGGATTTGTTCAATACAGCTCATAACATTTTTGTGCAGCTCTCATCTAGTTTTTTTCTCTATACTCTTTGTCAGAATCCATGTGGTGCATCCATACAGTAGAACTAACACAACTGCTGCTTGGAAGAAATCACAATTTCATTTTATCAGATAGGTTAGACTTCCATATAATCAATAACCTATCGATAACAGTCTATGCCTTTGCTAAGCACATACTGATATCATTTTCAGTCGATGAGATGCAGCAACTGAGGTACAAGAACTTGTCCACTAATTTCAAAGAACTGCTTTTAGAGTGGAGTGGCTCTGTTTTGATTAAAATACATTTTGTTTGCATTCAGATGGAGGCCAATGCCACCTGCTGCCTGCTCCAGACTAAGCAGCTGGGACCCAGCTTGAGCAGGTGAATTTTCAAGAGGTGCTATGTTATGTGCACAGTCTGCATTCATAATAGTTTCAGCAGGGTATCATATGCTCCTTGCTTTTTTTTAGTGTAAAGCCATTTTCTTTCATTCGTTCTTTCAATGTTCCAAGTACATAGATTATGAACAGTTATAGGGATAATGTATCCCCTTGCAGAACACCAGTAAAAATGTCAAAGAAGTCTGTGTCTCCATCTGGTGAGCAAATCTTAATACACTTCTCCAAGATATTTCTAAGTCTGGTCATATCTTTGAATTTAATGCTGCTGCTATGTTAGCCAATATCCACAATAAAAAAATGAGACAAATTTTTGAAGCTGGTTTAATCTCACTCTGTCGATCAATCAATAACTGACCAAGTATTTATAATGTCACAGCATATTTGGGGAAACTTATTTTAGATAGTGACATTACATTCTATTTTTAATTAATTAATTTCCACACTAGTCAAGTCGGTTGGGGCTGCATAATACACTGACTGCATTTCTGCAGAGGAGTAAGACTCCACCAATGAGTGTCCTGGATATGACACTAAACAATTTGATGCTGAGGCTTAACTAATGCTGGAGCTTTGGGGAATGTGGAGTACCCTTTATTGCCATCACTCCCAGGTCCACTCTGGCCTGGAGTGGTAGCACCTGATAGAGTCCTATCTATGGATTAAATAGAAATAAAAAGTGTACTGATGCTAAACTGGTTTAAAATAGAACTATTTTTACATTTAAACAAAAACTGTACTTATGCTCAACTGAATTGTTTGAAATAGAATCGTTTCTACATATAAAAATGGATTTGGCATTAAATAACCTACAATGATTGATATGCCATAAAATCAAACCAAACTAAGCTAATTTCCAAATATTATCTCATATTCTCCATTAACCCTTACCTACATATTTCCATTTCACTGCCTTTTTCACAGATATCTCAGACTGCATGCTTATGCTAAACTGAATTATTTGAAATTGAACTGTTTTTGACATTGAAACTGAACTTATACTAAACTGAATTGTTATAAATAACTGTTTGACTAAACTGAATAGCTTGAAATAGAAATGTTTTGACAAATAAACTGTGTACTCATGCTAAACTGAATTGTTTGAAATAGAACTGATTATTTATATAAAAATGGATTTGGCATTAAATAACCAACAAAGGTTGATATGCCATAAAACCAAACCAAACCAAACCAAACAGATATCTCAAATCTGCCAACCCACTTTCAATTCTCTTCCCTTTCTCTTTCTCCGGTATATATTTTATCAATTTACCTTTCCCTCACAAAGATTATTTTTCTGCTTTTTGATAATTTTTGATTTAGTTATTTATGTGTGTTATTTAGTTATTTATGTGTGTTAACTTTGCTTGCTCCCTTTTTCCTCCCTCTTCTCTATCCTAGTCCAGTCAGCTGGGGCTGTAGAATACACCAACTGCATCTTAGCAGAGTGGCAAGACTCCCCCAACAAGTGTCCTGGACATAACACTAAACAATCTGATGCTGAGGTTCCAGCATTTCTCGATCTTTAGGGAATGTACAGTACCCCTTTATTGCCATCACTCCCAGGTCCACTCTGGCCAAGAGTGATAGCACTTGATAGGGTCCTTTCTATGGGAAAAGTAGAATTTAACTGTAGTTTTGAGAGTTTACTGTTTTTGCATTTAAACTGCATATTCATGCTAAACTGAACGGTTTTGACATCTAAACAGAGTACTAATGCTAAACTGAATGGCTCGAAATAGAATTGTTTTGACATCTAAACCGTGTACATATGTTAAACTGAATTACCAGAAATAAACTGCATACTTATGCTAAACTGAATTACTTGAAATAGAACTGTTTTTACATTTAAACTGTGTATCTATACAAAACTGAATTGCTTGAAATAGAACTGTTTTTGACATTGAAACTGTACTTATGCTAAACTGAATTGTTTGAATTAGAACTGTTTGACTAAACTGAATGGCTTGGAATTGAAATGTTTTTGACCAGTAAACTGTGTACTCATGCTAAACTGAATTGTTTGAAATAGAACTGACTATTTGCATAAAAATTGATTTTGCGATAAATAACTTACAAAGGTTGATATGCCATAAAACCCAACCAACCAACCATCTTCTCTTTCCCCATATTCCTTCTCTTATAACTCCTTATCTCTCATTCTTCCATTTCTTTTCTTTTCTCTCTCTTTCTTCTTTCCTTCTTTTTCTTTCTAATTCAAAGTCTTTCCAGGGGATTCTATTTGTTCTACAGAATTGTCATAAAAAGTCACATGACATATTTTTTAACACAAACGCTGATCTATGGATCAAATGGTTACCCTTTTCACGGCATATAAAATATTTCCTCCTTGTTTTTGTATTTTATTTAACATCACAAGATATCATCCTTCTTCGTCCTGATGATGGTTCATTAGAACCGAAACGTTATAACGTTGACTTTCTTTTACATTAAATTCTTCTTTTTGGATTACCTAGTTCTTGAATTCTCTCTCTCTCTCTCTCTCTCTCTCTCACATGCTCTCTCTCTCTCTCTATATATATATATATATATATATTTTACTTTACCCAGAGCCTGGAAAATTATTAAATAAAAGATGTGAATTAATAGCTAGGTGTAGACATTGGGCTAAATTTAAACTATAGATAATTAACATGAATAATGTTTTTTTTTAAAAAAAACATAGGATTAAATTGAGAATTAATGTAAATGAATAAAAATAAAATAAAATAAAAGATAAAAAAATGTTTAAAAAAAAACATATCATATATACATACTAATCATTAAAAGTGTAACTGATTTAAAAGGCTCAAAAATAAATTTGATTTTAAAAAAAGTTAAATTTAATTAAATCTTGAAATTAATTTAATATAATTATTTCTGTATCGTTACATAAAGTTATTGAATAAAATTAATTTTCTAATTTAGTATTAAATCTGTAGTTTTAAGTCAAAAAGAAATTAGAATTTTTAAAAAATAAATAATTTAAAAAAAAAATTAATTTACTATCATTCTAACCGACAATAAAATAAAAAAACGGAAGTGGGCTAAATGAGGAGATAACTCTTCACCCCTCTTCTATCCCCACCCACCCTTCTTTCCTGTGTCTATTCTGATTTATTTTATCCATAAGATCTGAAGAAATCCTGTTCATTTTTTTTTTTTTTTTGTGTTTTTTGATTTTATCAAAAACACATAACAGGATGGAAATAAAATTATAATCCTAATGTGACTGGTTTGTGTTTTTTCTTAATGAAATATATATATATATATATATATATATATATAAGGATTTGTCCAACGATTTTCCTGATATTCCAACCACATAGAATATTATAGAAAGCTAAAGTTGAAGGCCAGCTGCAAGTGAGAGCAGTTTAGCTTTGTTTTGTTATATACTTGAAATTAAAAACCAAAAGGAAAGATTCATGAATAGAAAGTGAAGGAGGGATTTGAATGACATTTGAGTCGGCAGGGCACTTAAGAAGGTAGATAATGGGTCTGTGTTCGCAAGTAAATAGGAGACAACTTGGTTGGAGGGGAACAATCTATAACACTAAGTGAAAATAATATGAAATAAACAACAACACTAATAACAACTACAAAAGCAAGACAAAAACACAGTTGAGATTTAACTGACAAAAAGAGATTTGGAAAATATTATTTTCAAGACGATGAATGTTTTGATGAAATCATTTCAAATAAAGTAGACTAAACAATTGCGGGTTTAGGAAAAATAATTTGAAGTCATTAGATTTAATCAAAAGACATTAAGTTTAATTTGAAGGTATTAAATTGAATTTTAAGGTATTAAATTTAATCTGAAGCCATTAAATTTTTATTAGAAGCCATTAGATTTAGTTTGACGGCATTAAAATTAATCTAAACATATATTCAATTTAAAAGTCATCATCTTCATCATCATCATGTCATGCCGCTAGCACAGATATCCCTGACCCTCTCTCGCCACTTCTCCCTATCGTTCATCGCCTCTGGCAGGTCTTCAGAACTACATCTCGTATCCTCACATAGCTGCTGTATGTATGTTCACGCTGGTCATCCTGCTTTTGTGGGGGTCCATTGGAGTACATCACTGATGAGTTCGTCCCTGCTTCTCCAGCAGTGTGCTGCATGTCTGGTTCGTATAGCTTGAATAGTTTTTATGATGGGAGGCAGGTTGCCATATAGTTGGTGCTTTGTTGGGTGTTGCCACCAGGACTTGTTCAGTATTGCTCACAACATTCTTGTGTAATTGCCATCCAGCTTCTTCTCCAGCCGTTTAGTTAGCATCCAAGTAGTGCATCCATACAGCAGTATTGATATGACCGCTGCCTGGAAGAAACTGCATTTCATTTTATCGGTCAGGTCAGATCTCCATATGATCGATAGCCTATTGATAGCTGTCCATGCCTTCGTTAGCCACATGTTGATGTCTTTTTCGGTTAATGAGACACTGCTTCCTAGGTAGGTGAATTTGTCTACCAGTTTCAGAGAGGTTCCACCTAGTGTGGAAATGTCACCTGTTTGATTATAGCACATATATTCAGTTTTGTGTGCATTGACATGGAGGCCAATGCCTGTGGCAGCTTGTTCCAAACTATGTAGTTGGGTTAAAAGTACTAAATTACAATTTGAAGGTTTTAGATTTAATCTTAACGTATCAAATATAAATAGAAGGCATTAAATTTAATCAGAAAGTTTTAAATTTGATTTTAAGGTATTAGATTTAATTTAGGAGTTTTGAATTTATTTTGAAGGCATTTAATTTTAATTTGAAGTCATTAAATTCAATCTAAAAATATTAAATCTAATTTAAAGGCATTAAATCTAATCTAAAGATATTGAATTTGATCAGAAGGTATGGAATTTAATTTTAAGGTTTTTGATTTGAAGGCGTTAAATTTAATTTCAGAATTAAATGAGTATCAGTGAAAATTAATACCCTGGTACGTGATCTGCTTCATCTTAAACCTCATCATCCATGTATGCTGACAACACGGGTTCCTTTCACTCTCTCCTGCCATTCTTCCTTTTTAGTTATCTCTCTTTATAGGTCTTCTAGACGACATCAAGTGTCCACACAAAGCTAATGAATATAGATTTTTGCTGGTTGACCAACACTGGTGTGTCCATCTGTAGGAGTCCATAGGAGAAAATTGATTATGAGTTTAACCTTATTTCTCCAGTAGAACCTAGCACATCTTGCTCATTTTACTTGGATGATTTATGAGATGGGAGGTAAGTGGCCGGACAAATGCTGTTTTGTGGGCTGCTGCTTCCAGGACTTGTTCAAAACAGCATCCTTGTGTAGTTCCCATTTAGCTTACTTCTCCCATCCAAGTGGTGCAGTCATACAGTTGTGTTGACAGCTACAACTTGGAAGAAATCCCGCTTCATTTTAACAACGATAACAATCTATTATTCTTGCATGTTAACTTTCATATAGAAAAGACAGTAAGCTGAATCTCTTTTAACAGGAGGTAAAATTTTGTTTATCGAACTTTTAAAGAAAGCTAGATTGTTTCTTTCTCTTCTATAAAGAGCCCACTTATTTGATGTAGGGCGGCCAAATCTATATTAATAATTGGAAAAAGTTTGTTTATCTGTTCTCTATTAACAGCCAAATGGTTTCATGTAGAGCTACCAAATCTATATCAATAATTCGGAAGAGTTTGTTTGTCTGCCCTCTATGGATGGCCGGCCAAATGGTTTGATGTAGACCTCTGAAATCTATTTCAATAATTGGGAAGAGCTTGTTTGTCTGTCCTCTATAGACCGCTGGCCAAATAGTTTGATGTAGAGCTAACAAATGTATATTAATAATTGGGAAGAGTTTGTTTGTCTATCCTCAATTGATGGCTAGACAGTTTGATGTAAAGCTATCAAATTTAATTGAAAAAAATGTTCACTCCTGAAAGTTATATATATATATATATATATATATATATATATATATTTTCTTTAAAGAAAAAACCCAAGACCGGTTATTTTAGGATTATAAATTTATTTCCATCCTTTTTTTTGTTTCGGGTGTGAACCAAAAACACAAAGAAAAATATAAGTATTGCTCTGTAAAATTAATTACATTGAGCTCTCTACCAGGAAAATGTAAATGTTCAGCTCTTGAATGATTTTCTTGTCCTGAAGGAATTACTCCCAACTCTGGTTTAACTGGACCGAATAATACTCACTATATATATATATATGTATATTTTGGCAGCATTTCTTCATTAATACATATTTCGTTGAACATAAAAGATATTTTTTGTCTACATATTTTTTTGTTGATCCTTTCATATAGTCGTATTGATTTTATAATATTCAGTGGGAATTGGTTGATGTATCTTCCATGATTATTTATTTCTCAAGTACTTTCACAAAAACAATAAAACAGCTTATTTCACCAAACTTGCCAAGCAAATATAACATAAAATCTACACATGAATTAATTCAAGTTATAGAAACAAGTTTAAAAGTAAATGCTACACACTGCAACGGCACAGACGCGCTTCTTCTGACAAAGTAGTAATGTACATACAAAAGTTACATCACTTTTGTAAAAGATCCTCCCCTGATGATGGCCCAAGGTTGGGCAGAAAGTACTAGGGAAATAAATAATTATGGAAGATACATCAACCAATTCCTGCCGAATATTATAAAATCAATACGCAATATGAAAGGATCAACAAAAAATATGTAGACAAAAAATGTCTTTTATGTTCAACGAAATGTATATATATATATATATATATATAGAGAGAGAGAGAGAGAGAGAGATCTTACAAGTTTGTCTCGTATTTTTTGTGATTCGAGATTGAGTATATTGATATTATTCTTACAGAGTGTAATTTGTCTCTTCACGACGTGATCTCGTGAAGAGACAAATTACACTCAATCTCGAATCACAAAAAATACGAGACAAACTTGAAAGCTCTATACACCTGCACAACTCCACGAACTATATATATATATATATATATATATATATATATATATATATATGTACACGCACACACACACAAGCTAACAAATAAAAATTGATTCTTACAAATTTCTATATAAATGTAGTAAGTTTTATTTAAAAGATATTTATCGTCTTAATTTGAAACAAAATTATTTTTTTAAAGATGTGAATGGAATAACAGTTATAATAGATTTGGCAACTCGAGTTCTCTTTGTACCAATGCCTTTGAAAAAAACATTAATCCAAATATTTTCCCCAATCACCAATTATGATTTAATAGTCGGGCCGACTGGGTTCTTAACTCTTAGTACAGCAACCAGTCCAGGAAAAGGAAGACTCCAAAATCAAACTAGCTCTTCTTTGTTTAAAACCTGACCCTGATATAGTACAAAATCCTGCTCATAGGGGAGGGATTTGTAAAATACATACAGACAATTCAGAACTCCAAAAAACATTTTGGTTGAAGTTATTGTTCCGTTGAGCAAAGAATTAAAACAATCAGAGACTTTAAATTTGTTGAATTGTTCAATCCAAAGCTTTTTCACGGTTATGAAAAAAAAATTTTTCTGATGAAAGCATTTTCAACATTGGATGTATAGAAAAAATATTGGATTTGGATGGATCGAAATGCAAGCTGAAATTAGTTTATGCTGCCGATTTTGCAAAGCAAATATCTATTATCCATGAGATCGCAGAGATAATACAGGAACTTGAACTTGACAATGCAGATCAAAATATGAAGTATGCTTGGAATTGTCTTTTAGTCTGCCAAGAATTCAATTTAGAGTGGATATTGCAAAAAAAAAAAAAAAAAATGCTCACCAGAGAAGAAAATAGAATCAGTGGACCAAGACTGATTGTTCTGTAGTAGCTCCATTAGTCAAAATGGTATAGATATTGCTACATTATATAGCAAGCTCCTGTGGTATGAATTGCCAAATTAAATTTCATCAAAATACAAATTCCTTGTTACAACTTCATAAAATTTTGGTTTTGATTTTTTTGTTTATTTGATTGGGTTTTATGACATATCAACCGTTGTTGGTTATCAAATGCCAAATCCTCTTTATACATATATATTAAATATATATGATTTGTTTTGGTTGGGTTTTATGGCATATCAACCATTGTAGGTTATTTAATGCCAAATCGTCTTTATACATATATATTAAATATATATGATTTGGTTTGGTCGGGTTTTATGACATATCAACCATTGTAGGTTATTTAATGCCAAATCCTCTTTATACATATATATTAAATATATAGGATTTGGTTGGGTTGAGTTTTATGACATATCAACCATTGTAGGTTATTTAATGCCAAATCCTCTTTATACATATATATTAAATATATATGATTTGGTTTGATTGGCTTTTATTGCATATCAACCATTGTAGGTTATTTAATGCCAAATCCTCTTTATACATATATATTAAACATATATGATTTGGTTTGGTTGGCTTTTATAGCATATCAACCATTGTAGGTTATTTAATGCCAAATCCTCTTTATGCATATATATTAAATATATATGATTTGGTTTGGTTGGTTTTTATGGCATATCAACCATTGTAGGTTATCTAATACAAAATCCTCTTTATACATATATATTAAATATATATGATTTGTTTTGGTTGGTTTTTATAGCATATCAACCATTGTAGGTTATCAAATGCCAAATCCTCTTTATACATATATATTAAATATATATGATTTGTTTTGGTTGGGTTTTATGGCATATCAACCCTTGTAGGTTATCTAATACAAAATCCTCTTTATACATATGTATTAAATATATATGATTTGGTTTGGTTGGGTCTTATGGTATATTAACCCCTGTATGTTATTTAATGCAAAATCCTCTTTATACATATATATTAAATACAGAGGATTTGGTTTGGTTTGATTTTATGGCATATCAAACCATTATAGGTTATTTAATACTGGATCCTCTTTATACAAATATATTAAATATGTATGATTTGGTCTGGTTGAGTTTTATGGCATATCAACCATTGTTGGTTATTTAATGCCAAATCCTCTATATACATATATATTAAATATATACAATTTGTAAATATTTTGTTGATAATATTTTCAAATGAGCCTATGCTCATTCTTTTGCACACAGTAAAATGGTTCCAAATATTGCTATGTATCACTAACAGTTCAATTAAACATCGCTCATTTGTTTACAAACAGTTACATGATCAAACAGTTCTATTTCAAACAATTCAGTTTAGCATGTCATTTGTTTGCACCCAGATTAAATATCAAACAGTTATGTTTGACCTTATCAGGTGCTACCAATTCAGGCCAGAGTGAACCTGGGAGCAATGGCAATGAAGGAGTACTCTGAATTCCCCAAAGCTCCAGCATTGCTTTAGCCTCACTATTAGATTGTTTAATGTCATATCTACGACACTTGTTAGGGGAATTTTACCCCTCTGCAGAGATGCAGTTGGTATATTCTACAGCCCCATCTGACTGAGACATTGGTTTCTTTGTTTAATGGTATATCAACCTTGAAGAACAGTTGTGGGGGTACTTAATCTATTGCTAGGCGGATATGGGGTTCATGCCTTTCCCAAAAGTATATTTCTGAAAGGATACATTATAGTGTCACAGGAATTCAAATTTGCTTGCTCGCTACAATGTTTCAATTGAGTATGTTTGCTACAATACAATGGAGTCTTCCCCAACTCATCTGAGAAATTTAGATCATAATTATATTTTCATTGTTTAGAAAGATCCGCATCTTTGCAAAGTAAAACTAATGCTAAGAATCTATGGTTTGCTAAATAATAGATATTATTATTATTATTTAATCCTTTGGGATTTTTTCACACCAGCATTTGCTGATGGTTTTTCATTGGAGTTTGAGTGACAGCAAGTATCCTCAAGTCTTCAGGACTCTTCTCAGTATTCTGGCCAATCTTTATAATAAGTAATAGGAATGGTCTCTGCTTGTCCTCTTATTTCCAAATCTTCCTGTCCTTTTACCAATCCTTTGGGGTTGTTCCAAGTGCACTAATTACAATTGGTATCACTGTACCCTTTATGTTCCATAGCTTTTTTTGTTTTACAGATCTTTCTCTAGCAAAATCTGAGTTCTTATCTCTCTTTTTGCTTTCTTTTATTTTCTCTCAGTGGTCTGCTAGGATGACAAAGTCCAGTATTTAGCAGGTTCTCTTTTTTTGTGAGTTTTTCATACCAGCATTAGCTGGTAGTTTTTCAGTATAGTCTAAGTGACAGCAAGTCTCCACAGGTTTCCAGGACTCTTCTCAGTATTCAAGCCAATGTAAACAATACTGTAGTCTGTATGTATTTACTCCTCACTGGCAGGATGTGACATTAGGTAAATTCTTATGTCAAGTTTAACAGGTTTGAATTTAGAGTTTTCTTTCTTCTAGACTCAAACCAAGGCTGAAGAACCCAGTCTGCCCTACTATTTACCCATTGTTGGAGGGAGAATAATTGGATTCATACCTTTTCCAAGGGTATTAGCACTACGTGAAATGCAGTCATCTTTGTCGGGGATTTGAACTCGTATCACCATGTCCATTTCCTGTGACGATAACCATTACACTACAGGCTGTCGTCTGTATGATCTCAATTCTTCCTGGGGGTGTCCTCGTGGTGTAATGGTTAAAGCGATGGACTGTGGAATCGTAGTACGCGAGTTTGTTCTCCAGTCGTGCTATTATGTTCACTTTCGGGCAAATACCCTTGGGAAAGGTATGAACCCCCTTATCATCCCAGCTATGGGTTAAATAGTACAGTTCTTCTAGGAGAATGGCTTTAGCATTAAATAACCTAAAAAGAGTTGATATGCCATTAAACAAAGAAACCAAACCATCAATTCTTCCTCTGATCTCCAGTTCCCCCAGTCTGTTTTTCAGGTTTTTTGGGGTCATTCGTGTTCCGCAGCTTTTTTTTTCACCTCTCGGGCTACATTCAAGTACTTGTCTATCTTTTCACTTTTATTTTTCACTCAGTTTTCCATTGAAATGGAAAAATCCACTTGACAAGTTCTTTTCTTCTTGTTAATTGATTGAAGATCCAGTATCATCCACCAGTATATATTACATATCTTTTGTAAACAGGATCCCCACTTTATAGACATCTTTCTTGGTCCCATTTTTCAAAGTTTTCCCAAGGAGTAATTTTAGATGCTCTCAAAAAGAATTAAAACTAAAACATTGATACCCACAATACAGTTTTGTAGAAAAGTATTTGAAGTTTATTAAGGCTTTCAACAGCACCAAGTGTTTCCATTGTCGGTCAGAATCATTATCAATTTGCCCTGACAGCACGGATTTTTCTGACTCTCTCTCTCACTCTTCCCATTTGTCCCTATCATTCATCTCTCCTGGCAGGCCTTCCAAACTACATCCTGAATCCATTCAGAGCGGATGTAAATAAGTTCTTGCTGGTCGACCAACACTGGCACATCCATGTGTAGGGGTCAGAGTTAGGTGACTGATTTGTGTCTCAAAGTCCCAGAGAATTTTATGTGGCTCATTTTCTTAGACAGATTCTGGTTTGTGTATATATCATTTGTCAGCAAGGTCAATTTTTAATTGCCCATATATTTATTTTCCACTGTATTTCTTTCCCACCCAATTGTGCCAACTCTTGTAAGTCAGATTGTCATGTTTATCCTATTTACCCAACCCCTCCGCTCGGGCAGGATATGACACAAGGTCAATTTTTAAGCGGAGTTTAACAGGTTTGAATTCAGAGTTTTCCTTCTCCTAGACTAGTTGCCTCACCAAGGCTGAAAAACCCAGTCTGCCCTACTATTTACTCATAGATGGAGGGAGAATAATTGGATTCATATCTTTCCCAAGGGTATTAGTACTATGTGAAATGCAACCAGTCTCGTTCAGGATTTGAACTCGTGTCGCTGTGTCCAATTCTTACGACGATAACCATTACACCACAGGCACCTCATATTCATATTGTCATGTTTATCCGTGATATTGGATTTCATTCCATATTATCAAACTTTAGTTGATTGCACAGTTAAATGTTGATCTACCTTCCCCATTCAATAGTACCTAGTGTTGTACTGTAATATAATGGCTGAGGGATTTCGTTTTATATATCTTGCCTTTGGGTTTAGTTATGCTGAGAACCTTTCGCTTAGTGCATGGGTTAGTTAGGTGCAAACATGAGCGCAGGTATTCACGCGTACGCGGGGAGGATGTGTCATTCAGAGATGTCAAAATAAAAACCCCAGATAGTAAATGAGACCAGGAGGTGTGAATGACGTCATGCACGGGAAGCATGCGTGGAGGATTTTGGGGATTTGAGAAAAGTCAGTGAGTTGAGTTTTTGCCTCCGAAGAAGAAGGTTGACTTTCGGAGCTCACCGAGGCCATGCGGTGGGTGCCGCACGTGGTGGGGGGCAGATGGAAAAGTCAGCATAGAAAGGTTGTTTATCTCTCTTCTTATGTTGAAAAACCTTTTACCTCAAAGATAATAAAATGTTTTGTACTTGAACAAAGAAGTCGTAATTCGTTTTTGTGTTTCGGGATTCCTATGTTATTTATATGTGCGTTATGAACATTCTAGGTTACCGTACTCCTTTTGTTCTAGTTTGCTGCATTCACTTTTACATCTCAGTCTCTGCTCTACCTGCACTTACTATTCTTCTGTGTTGCATCAATTATTATTATTACAGCTTGTAAGTTTTTTAGTAAAGTAATTTTCACTGGAGTTTGAGTGACACCAAGTCTCTGCAGATTTCCTGGACTCTTCTCAGTATTTTAGCGGATCACTTCAGTGCTGTGATCTAGACAGTTGTAATTCTTTCTCATCTTTCTCATTCCCATTGTTCCTTTTCCTCATTCTCAGGGATTAAGTTTTTTAGTAAAGTAGTTTTCACTGGAGTTTGAGCGACACCAAGTCTCCCCAGATTTCCTGGACTCTTCTCAGTATTTTAGCGGATAACTTCAGTGCTGTGATCTAGACAGTCGTAATTCTTCCTCATCTTTCTTGTTCCCATTGTTTCTTTTCCTCATTCTCAGGGATTATTCCAAAGGCTCTCATTATGATTGGTATTACAGTCAATAATAAAAATATGACACTAAACAATCTGATGGTGAGGTTCCAGCAGTGCTGGAGCTTTGGGGAATGCAGAGTACCCCTTCATTGCCATCACTCCCTGGTCCACTCTGGCCCAGAGTGGTAGCACCTGATAGGGCCCAATCTATGGGTTAAATAGAACTAACAGCATACTTATGCTAAACTGAATTGTTTGAGTAAACTGAATAGCTTGAAATAGAAATGTATTTGACAATTAAACCGTACTTACATTTAAACTGTGTGCTTATGCTTAACTGAATTATTTGAAATAAAACTGTTTTTCGACATTAAAACTGTATTTACACTTAACTGAATTGTTACATATAACTGCTTGAATAGTTTGAAATGGAAATGTTTTTGACAATTAAACTGTGTACTTATGCTAAACTGAATTGTTTTAAATAGAACAGATTATTTACATAAAAATGGATTTGGCTTTAAATATAACCTACAAAGGTTGATATGCCATAAAACCCAACAAACCAAACCAAACCATTCATTGCCATCACTCCCAGGTCACTCTGGCCTGGAGTGGTAGCACCTGAAAGGGTCCTATCTATGAATCAAATAGAACTATTTGATATTTAAACTGGGTGCAAATAAATGACGAATGCTAAATTGAATTGTTTGAAATGGAACTGTTTGATTATTTATCTATGTAAACATACAAATTATGTTCAATTGAATTGTTTGTGATAGATAGCAATACTTGGAACCATTTAACTTTGATAATGTTTGCTAAATTGAATTGTTAGAAATAGAACTGGCTGATCCTTTAACTGTGTGTATCAAAAAAATGTGTTTACAAATCCTATATTTAATATATATGTATAAACAGGATTTGGCATTAAATAACCAACATTGGTTGATATGCCATAAAAACAAACCAAACTACAAACTATTCATTTAAAAATCATATCTAAACTGTATTTTGCATAAAGGGTTGATATGCCATTAAACTAAGTTGATATGCCATTAGACTAAGTAATCTAACTTTGATCATCATTACTCCGCATAAGACACTTATATCTATGATCGCAAAGTAATAATATGGAAGCCCTGACATGACAAAACAAAATTAATAAATTATAGAATTGTAAGGTTCGGTTTGGTTTGGTTTCTTTGTTTAATGGCATATCAACTCTTTTTAGGTTATTTTTAATGCCAAAGCCATTCTCCTTGAAGAACAGTAGAGGTACTATTTAACCCATAGCTGGGTGGATAAAGGGGTTCATACCTTTCCCAAGGGTATTTGCCCGAAAGTGAACGTAATAGTACGACTGGAGTATGAACTCGCATACTACAATTCCGCAGTCCATCGCTTTAACCATTACACCACGAGGACACCCCCCAGAATTGTAAAAGTAAGAATCCTAAAAACAATTCCTTTAAACAAGGATATAGTAAAACATGGAACAATCTTCTATTCAAAAAATTGTTAATAGCTTAACTCTAAATACATTTAAGGGTGCCTCATATGGTATAACGGTTAGCAGGTTAAAGTAGCAGTATTTAATTCTCTATTCTCCAGGCCTTGTGTCAAACTGAATTTAGTTAATGATAATTCTAAATACTTGGGTTATTCAATAAATAAGGGTAACTTTTTTGAAAAAGAAAGTGAAATAAATTTTTTCTTTTTGAATTTTTTTTTTCATAAATATAAACTCAGCATTATTAGGAATTGGTTTATAGCAAAAATTATTTTAATCTCATAAAAATATTTGTTTTGAGGCTATTCAAAATGGTGACAAATAAAACAGAGTGAATAGAGGTCTTTCATTAAAATTTTGGTGGCTGAAAAGTGCAAAACATGTGAAATTTACTGAAGAATGTGTGATGTGTATGGGGAAAGTATGGTTGGTTGGTTGGGTTTTATGGCATATCAACCTTTGTAGGTTATTTAATGCTAAATCCATTTTTATGAAAATAGTTCTATTTCAAACAATTCAGTTTACCATAAGTACATAGTTTAAATGTGAAAAACATTTCTATTTCAAGCTATTCAGTTTCAATGTCAAAAAACAGTTCCATTTCAAATAATTCAGTTTAGCATAAACACGCACTTTAAATTGAAGTACATAGTTTATTTTTTTAAGTCAAACAGTTCTAATTCAGATAATTCAGTTTACTATAAATTTACTTTAATTACAGGTTTTGTGTGCACACAGTTAAATGTCAAAATAGTTCTATGTTAAACAAATCAGTTTAGTGTAAGTAGAGTTTCACTGTCAAAAACAGTTCCATTTCAATGAACACAGTTTAGCATAAGCACACAGTTTAAATGTAAGTACGGTTTAATTGTCAAAAATATTTCTATTTGAACCTATTCATTTTAGTCAAACAGTTCTAATTCAAAAATTTCAGTTTAGCATAAGTATGCAGTTAGTTCTATTTAACCCATAGATATGGCCCTATCAGGTGCTACCATTCCGGGCCAGAGTGGACCTGGGAGCAATGGCAATGAAGGGTTCCTCCGCATTCCCCAAAGCTCCTGCATCACTGGAACCTCACAATCAGATAGTTGAGTGTCATATCCTTGACACTTGTTGTGAGGGTCTTACCCCTATGTTGAGAAGCAGTCAGCGTATTCTACAGCTCCAGCTAACTGGGTAAAGGAATGTATGTTTGAATCAAAAAATATTTACAAACAAGCTAAACGTGTTTTCCACTACAAATCAGAGTTGAAAAGACTGTCCATGGATTAGAAATATCCTGATTCTCTGGGAAAAGAAAAAGTTCTCAGTGAAATGTTCAGATAGTTGAGTGTCATATCCTGGACAATCATTGTGGGAGTCTTACCCCTATGCTGAGAAGCAGTCGGCGTATTCTACAGCTCCAGCTGACTGGGTAAAGGAAAGTATGTTTGAATCAAAAAATGTTTACAAACAAGCTAAACGCATTTTCCACTACAAATCAGAGTTGAAAAGACTGTCCATGGATTAGAAATACCCTGATTCTCTGGGAAAAGAAAAAGTTCTTGGTATAATGGTCAGTAAAGAAGGTCATGCTAACAGTCTTCTGGGATATAGAATTGACCCATTACTATTGATTTTCTTGAATAAGATGCTCCTGTAAATAGTGCTTCCTGTTTCGATCTCCTTGGGCAATATTTCCTCTTATTTATTGTATGACCCTCGTATTTTTAAAAATGGACAAGAAAACACCCAGAAAATAAAAATAAAGATATCAAACATCTGTTGAGTCGGAAGCAGAATCATGGACTATATATCCTAATGTTTAGGATTTTCCTTGTTTCTCAACAGTCCCATTATCTGGTTTTGTCAGCGGGGCACGACTCATGTAAGATGTTTGGGGTAGGTATAGTCTGGGGGTGAGTGTCCTCGTGGTGTAATGATTAAAGCGCTGGACTGAAGAATCATGGTAAGCGAGTTCGAACTCCAGTTGTGCTATTATGTTCACTTTCAGACAAATACTCTTGGGAAAGGTATGAGCCCCCTTATCCTCCCAACTATGGGTTAAATAGTACCACTGCTGTTTTTCTTGAAGGATGGCTTTGGCATTAAATAATGCACGAAGGTTGATATGCAAAAAAAAAAACAAAAAAAAAAAAACAAAGGAATAGTCTGATAGAGCCATCCCTCTCCAGGTCTTCAACTGGTTTGAATTCAGTTAAAGAGGGGGCAGTCTCCATGGCATATTGTCTAACATGCTAGACTGCAACAACAGTAGTAATTTAGAAAGCCCTTTGCTTCAACATGGCACAAGGCCAAATGAATGGGTCACCCAGTGAGACTTGAACTTACTCATGTTGGTTTGCTAGTCATTACACTACCAGAGGTGCCCTGCAACATCAGAGTAAGCAAGTTCAAATTCTAGTTACACTATTATGGTTTGGATTGGTTTGGTTTTATGGCATACCAACCATTGTAGGTTATTTAATGCCAAATCTGGTTTATTCATATATATGAGATATATATAATTTGTAAACAGAAGTCAACAAAGTTGAATAGTTCCAAGTTCACTGACAATTCATTTAAATGTTAAATATTTGTTTACACACAATTCAATAACAAACAGTTCTATTTCAAACAATTCAATTTAGCATTAGTCAAGGTTAAATAGTCCCAAGTATTGATATGTATCACTAACAATTCAATTAATGCCCAGTCAGCTGGGGCTGTAGAATACACTGACTGCTTCTCTACAGAGGGATAAGACTACCCCCACGATTGTCCTGTTATGACACTATATAACCTGATGGTGACGTTCCAGTAATGCTGGAGCTTTGGGGAATGTGGGGTACCCCTTCACTGCCATTGCTTCCAGAGCGGTAGCACCTGATAGGGTCCTATCTATGGGTCAAATAGAACTAAACTGTGTTCTTGTGCTAAATTGAATTGTTTGAAATAGAACTGTTTGTGTGTTAAAAAATGGATTTGGCATTAATAACCTACAATGGTTGATGTGCCATAAAACAAAACCAAGAACAAACCAAGACAATTCAATTAAACATCAGTCATTTATTTACACACACTTAAATTATCATCAGTTCATTTTTAAACAATTTAATTTAGCATAAGTCATGTGGTTGCACTCAGTTTCAATGTTAAAACAGTTCTATTTCAAGCTATTCAGTTTAGCATAAGTACACATTTCAGTTCTATTTGACCCATAGATAGGACCCTATCAGGTGCTACCTCACCAGGCCAGAGTGGACCTGGAGGCAATGGCAATGAAAGCATACTCAGCATTCCGCAAATCAAAAAAGTGTAATGGTTAACAAGTTAGATAAACTAACTATCCAGTGAAGGGGTTACCTGTGCA
Source organism: Sepioteuthis lessoniana (assembly GCA_963585895.1). Classification (NCBI taxonomy): domain Eukaryota; kingdom Metazoa; phylum Mollusca; class Cephalopoda; order Myopsida; family Loliginidae; genus Sepioteuthis; species Sepioteuthis lessoniana. The sequence continues at coordinate 48,343,038 of OY757946.1, forward strand.
GCTATTTAATACTAATTCTATTCAACATTACTCATTCATCCCCCAAAGCTACAGCATTACTGGAGCCACACTATCAGATTGTTTAGTGTCATAAACAGGACATTTGTTGGTGGGGGTTCTTACCTCTCTGCAGAGATGCAGTCGGTGTCTTCTACAGTCCCAGCCAATTGGGCTGACAGAATTACATTCACTTTTGGACTAATACCCTTGAGAAAGGTATGAATCCCCTTATCCTGCTTAGTATGGGTTAAATAGTACTTTATCATTAAATAACCTACAAAGGTTGATATGCCATTAAACAAAGAAACCACACCAAACCAAACCAAACCAAACCAAACAAAGTTTAAAGAGCTCAATCTGCCCTATTATTTTATCCATAGATGAAGATAGAATAGTTTGATTCAATTTTTTTTTCCGGGGTCATTAGTGCCATGAAAAATGCAAACAGCCTCATTCAGAATTTGAACTTAGATAGCCAAATCCACTTCCTACAATAACCGTTATGTCTGAAGTGCCTCTATCTTTCCAGGTTTCTCATAACAAAAAATATGACACAAAGAATGAGACAAATTATAGCTAATGTACAATGTTCATCTTTAGTAGGTCGGTACGATAAATAAGTTTATAATAAAAAATCCATACAAAAAAAAACAAAGAAATTAGACCTACCTTGGACCATTTTCAGTCAACCATCGACAGTCCATAAAGCAAGTAATATCCTTGGAACATATATCTGGTGGTAGAGGAGGTTAAAATACTCTTCGAAAGGTTGATAACTGTATTTACCAATGACAAAGACTTTATTCTTTTTCCCTAAAACAGGTCTCAACCATTTACTCCACGTCTTATCGGCCAAAGGTTACTTTCTTTTATTTTATTCAAATTTGTGTCTTTTTTTTTTCTTCTAAATTTTATGAGTGAATATTTGGGTGTGTCCTGGAGAGTCCTCAATACAAGGAAACACAGTAAATATTATCAACCTTTTTCTATTCACTTTAAGTGTGCATGTACAAAACTATTAAGAAAATATTTCTCAGTCGAAAAACCTGAATAATATTTGTTGCATATGTAAAAAAAAGATACATTCTTATGAATATATATATATATATATATATATATATATATATATATATATATATACCAAAGTGTTTGGGAATTTATCTAGGTATATATAGATAGGTAAAAACTGATGGGTATATAAAAATAGGTTGTGTAATCCAAATTTAGGTGCTTTTTTAGAAGTACATATACACTGCTAGTCAGTACTAGTTTGAATAGTCAGAAACTAGTATGGAGGTTCCCCCTTGAAAAAGCGTGAAGTAGTGACTATTATATGACACTTATAATGCTTTTGAGTAAAGGAAGAAGAAAGAAGGTTGGAAGGAGGAGGTCTTTCCTTTTTGTTGAAAGGGATACTAGAGAGTGGGGAAAGTAAGAGCAAAAAGAAAGAGAGAGAGAGAGAGAGAGAGCTTAGAAGCAAATAAAAAATCAAGGGCTAAAGAAAGTTTTATGTGTAAGAAGATAAAGAAAGGATAATTAGTGTCAGGCAGAGGTGGTGGGTTAGAAACAGAGATTTCGGTAAGACAGAGGGAGAAACTAATTTGCTTTTAGCCAGATTGAAAAAGGAAAAGTAGAGTTTGGTTTGGTTTGGTTTTATGGCACATCAACCATTGTAAGTTATTTAATGCCAAATCCATTTTTATACATATTAACTGTTCTATTTCAAACAATTCAGTTGAGCATAAGTACAGTTTTTATTTGTATACACAGATGTAAAAACTGTTCTATTTCAAACAATTCAGTTTCAGATAAGTACACTGTTTAGTTCTATTTAACCCATAGATAGGACCCTATCAGGTGCTATCACTCCGAGCCAGAGTGGACCTGGGAGCAATAGCAATAAAGAGGTACTCTGCATTCCCCAGGGCTCACTGGAACCTCACCATCAGATTGTTTAGTGTCATATCTAGGACACTAATTGTGGGAGTCTGCAGAAATGCAGTCAGTGTATTCTATCGTCCCAGCTAATTGGGCTACAGAACACTTGTTAAGGAAGTCTTACCCCTCTGCAGAGATGCAGTCTGTGTATTCTACAACTCCAACCTACTGGGCCAAAAGGTTGATAGAGAGAAACACAGTTGGACCCCATTGGAGTTTATTGACAGCTCTATCTAGTGTAATGGACAAATTTCAAATAGCCACCCAAAGAAAAATAAAAAAGATTGGGAAGTGTATGAATATGCAGAAATCTCACACAACTACACTGTGATAGAAAACCAACAAAGCTGAGTGGTATTGTAAGGTACTGCTGGAGTTTCCCAGGTTTTATTGCCAAATATAGATGACTAAATTCAAATTGTCATCAAGAGAAAAATTTAAAAGATTGAGCAATGGCTGAAAAGGCAAGAATCTTGCATTATCAAAAAAAAAACAACAACAAAGCCTAGTGATATTGTGAGGTATTGCTGGAGTGGCTCAGGTATTATTACCAAGTCTTTCTGGCATTGGCAACTAAATTTGAATTTTCAGCAAGAAAAAAGTCAAAAAAAAGGTTGGGCAGTCACAGCATGTTTAGGTATCTTGTACTGTAATAAAAACCCAACAAGGTTCAAGAGATAATGATTTTTTTAGAATGAGTTTCAGTCATTTGCTTCAGTTTTTTCTTGAATAATTAAATGTCAAATTTTATAGAAATACATTCACCATTTGTCAGAAAGAAAGAAATGACTTTAATCTGTATGGTCAATATAAGTATAATATTTCTATAGAATTTGGGGATTTAATTTTTTAGCAAAAAAAAAAAAAAAAAGCAAATGTCTGAAACTTACTCTCACATCTAGATGGTGAATGTATTATATTTCTATAGAATTTGGGGATTTAATTTAGGTTTTCAAATTATAAAGTGTGGAAGAGATAAGTACATGATAGATCGATTTTTGTGTTATAGGACAAAAAGAAAGAAGACTATCAGATAATAAGAGTGATAAAGAAAGAAAGTAAGAAAGAAAGAAAGAAAGAAAGAAAGAATAGGAAAATGGAGTATTAGGGTAGGAAAAAAAGAAGATGAAAAACAAAAGGGAAAAAATCTGTGAGAACAAAGAGAAGGAGAGAGGAGGAAAAAATCTGAGAGAACAAAGAGAAGGAGAAAGGAGGAAAAAATCTGAGAGAACAAAGAGAAGGAGAGAGGAGGAAAAAATCTGAGAGAACAAAGAGAAAGAGAGAGGAGGAAAAAATCTGAGAGAATAAAGAGGAGGAGAGAGGAGGAAAAAATCTGAGAAAATAAAGAAGAGGAGAGAGGAGGAAAAATCTGAGAGAATAAAGAGGAGGAGAGAGGAGGAAAGAGAATATGAAAAAGCATAAATTCATAAATGGAAAAGGAAGAAAAAAAGAAATGTAAAGAACAAAACTATAGAAAGAAAAGAGAAAGAAAACGAAAAGAAATAGAAGAAAGAAAGAAAGGAGAAAGAAAAGAGAAAGAAAAAAGAAAGTGAAAAAGAAGAAAAAGAAAAAAGACAGAGAAGAGCAAAAGAAATGAGGAATAGAAAAAAGAAGAAGAAAGAAAAAAGAAAGAAAAAAAAAAGAAATAGAAGAAAGAAAGAAAGAGAAGAGAAGGAAAAGAGAAAGAAAAAAGAAAGTGAAAAAGAAGAGAAAGAAAAAAGACAGAGAAGATGAATAGAAATGAGGAATAGAAAAAAGAAGAAGAAAGAAAAAAGAAAGAAAAAGAAAAGAAATAGAAGAAAGAAAGAAAGAAAAGAGAAAGAAAAGAGAAAGAAAAAAGAAAGTGAAAAAGAAGAAAAAGAAAAAAGACAGAGAAGAGGAATAGAAATGAGTATCAGAAAAAAGAAGAAAAAAGAAAAGAAAAAAGGAAAAGAAATAGAAGAAAGAAAGAAAGAAAGAAAGAAAAAAAGAAAGTGAGAAAGAAAAAGGAAAGAAATGAGAAATAGAAAATGAGAAAAAGAAAAGAAAGGAAAGATAAAGGAAAAACAAAAGAGAAAAGAAAAAAATAGAAGCGAAAGATGAAAGGAAAAGAAAAAAGAAAAAGTAAAAAGAGAAGTAGAAGAAGAAAAAAAGAGAAAAAACAAAAAAGTAATTTAAAAAGAAAAATGAAAAATAATAAAGAAAAAAGAAGAAATAATAAATAGAAATAAATAGAAAATAAAAAAAAATAGCAAGAAACAGAAGAAATAGAAGAAAAAAAAGTAGAAGAAAAAAAGTAGAAGAAAAAAAAGATAATGAAAAAAGAAGAAATATTAAAAGCAAGAAAAAAAAAAGGAAAGAAAGGAGGTAGAGAAGGATCTAGAAAGAAAAGAAGAAAGAGAAAAAGAAGTTGACATACAGGATGTGAAAGCAAAATTAGGAATATTCTAGTATAATAATAAACGATTCTATAATAAATCAAGATTAATCTTAATTTTAACAAATAAACAACAAAATAAGAAGATAGACCCAAAACAGTAAATTTACTCAATATGGCCGCCATTTTATTTTCACTTATTGTATTAACACGTATTCGAAACTTGGCTCAATATGACGGGCATTTTTTCAATTAATGTATCAGCATGCCTTCAAAACAATTTGCATGCCTTCAAAATAAATTCTTCAGGCATTTTATTCCATTCCTCCTCAATAGCATTCTTAAGTGAACCAATATTTGGATGGGAAGTTGAATTTGTTTTGTTTTCCAAAACGCCCCATAAAGCATAAATCAAAGGGGTTATAATCTGAGCTTGAAAGGGGCCATAAAGAAACTCCAATTATTCTGGAACTTTTTTTTGATTTGGATTCAGTGTTAAGCAAATCATAGATTCTTTGTTGTTTCTTTTCTTGTTCACTCATATTGGGCTGAATTTTAATGAAAAAGTGCTTGAATAATAGAGCTAATGATGAAAATTTAGATTTATTGAATTTTTTTTTCAAAAATTGGACTAATCCGAGTAAAAAAATGTTTTAAAATTATGCAATATTTTGCTTCTGCACTCTGTATACTAAAGTTTCCTTACTTTACCATAAGACAGAAATGTGAGGCACCCAGTGAGAATGGAACTCTAGAAATGGTCTGCTGGAAGAGCATGCTGTGTTGGACACTATGCAAGTATCCAAGTTGAAGAAGATGTTGGAAAAAAGTGGCAAGAAGAAGAAAATGAGGAAGTGGTAATTTACTAAGCTTTTTGCTTAGATGTGGCACAAGGCCGCATGAATTGGGCACCTAATGAGAAGAAAATGAGGAAGTGAAGAAGAGGGGGAAGATAAACAAGTAGAAAAAGAAAAAAGAAAATGTGAAAAGAAGAGAGAGAGAGAAAAAAGGGAAATAGAAATAAGAAGAAAAAGAAGCAAGAAGAAGAAGAATGAAGAGAAAGAGAAACAAGAACAAAGAAGATAAAGAAAGAAAAGAAGAAGAAACAAGAAGAAAAAAGAGAAAGAAAAAGAAGGAAGAAGAGAAAGAAAGAAGTGGATAATGAGTAAAAGTTGAAATTGGAAAAGAAGAAGAAGAAAGAAGAAAAGAAAGAGATGTAAAAAGGAAGAAGAAGAAGAAGGGAATGAAGAAGGAGGAAGAGAAAGAGAAACAAAAGAAAGAAAGAAAGAGAGAGAGAGAGATAAACAACAGATAAAATAGAAAGAAGAAGAAGAAGAAGAAGAAGAAGAAGAAGAAGAAGAAGAAGAAGAAGAAGAAGAAGAAGAAGAAGAAGAAGAAGAAGAAGAGAGAGAAGAAAGAGAAGGAGAAAGAAAAAGAAGAAAAAGAAGAAATAAATAAAAATAGAAACATGAAGATAGAAGAGGAAGATTAATGAGAAGAATGATGAAAAAGAAGGAAAAGAAGAGAAAGAGAAAGAAGCAGGAAGAGGAGCAAGAGAAACAAGAAGAAACAATCGTGAAAGAAGAAGAAGAAGAAGAAGAAGAAGAAGAAGAAGAAGAAGAAGAAGAAGAAGAATCTTTGTTGGATTATATACAATTTTTTCTAGTGAGGAGGGTGTTACACAAATGCTTGCACTTGTCAGTGGCTACCACCAGGGCAAACAGAGTCGCCTGGAGACAGGCACAAGTTGGTGACCAAACTGTATAAGGCAGTGACAGCCCATCTTCCATTGCCCAACCCCTCATCTTCTTTCAATCCCCACTCACCCCTAACACTTCAGATCTCTAGACTATTCCATCAGCCCATAATGGCAGCAGCAGCAGCAGCAGAAAATAAATAGCTGAATAAAAATATGAATTTCCCGCTTAGATTTTGTCTGGTACTCCACAAAACGAGACCCATAAAAA
>OY757946.1:48354298-48356798 GCA_963585895.1 Sepioteuthis lessoniana
TAAGTTTGCAACTAACTGACAATTTTATAATCAGAAATTACTTATTTATACTCTTTGATCATTCCTTCTTCCATCTTCATTGACAAAAACGATTGGGGTGGGGTCACAAAACACCAGACCCTACATGTAAACATTCGATCCTTTAGTAGTACAATCAATCAGACATTATTCAGTGTAAGTTTGGAGGTGCCAGTGGTGTAATGGTTATAGTCGCGGGGATTGGACACGGCGACACGAGTTCAAATCCTGGACTGATTGCATTTCACATAGCACTAATATCCTTGGGAAAGGTATGAATCCAATTATTCTCCCTCCAGCTATGGGTAAATAGTAGGGCAGACTAGGTTCTTTAGCCTTGGTGAGGCAACTAGTCTGGGAGAAGGAAAACTCTGAATTCAAACCTATTAAACTCCGCTTAAAAAATTGACCTTGTGTCGTATCCTGCCCGAGTGGAGGGGTTAGGTAAATATGATAATTCAGTGTAAGTTTTCATAAATCTTCACTCACTTTTCATTTTCTTTTCATAATAACCGTCTCCTTCTCTCAATTTTGATCTTCTCTCTCTCTCTCTCTCTCTCTCTCTCTCTCTCTCTCTGCATTCCTTCAGCACCTTTGCAAAGAAGAAAAAACCCCATCTGCCCAACGAGAGTCCAAGGAATGACACTAAACTGCATTGATCGATAAAGTTCAAGACCTGGAGCTTGAGGAATGCAGAGTACCCCTTCATTGCTATAACTTCCATGTCCACTCTGACCAAGATTAATGGTACCTGTTAGGGTCTCAGCAATGGATCAGATAGAACTGTTCAATCATTTAAAAAGGATTATTATCGTTGATTATTTGAAACTATAGAGCTGTATGCAAATAATTTTCATTTCAGAGGAATGCTTGATAAATAGAATTACTAATGTTAGATAGGAAAACTTGAAACCATTTAACTGTGTGCAAACAAATGCTTAATATCAAATAGAATTATTAGTGTTTGATAGGTTTGTTTTGGCTTGGTTATTTGGTTTAATGGTATATCAACCCTTGTAGATTATTTAATGCCAAATTCCCTGATATATATATATATATGTGTGTGTGTGTGTGTGTGTACATATCCATGCTAACGGCACGACATGATGATGATTATATATATATATATATATATATCATCATCATCATGTCGTGCCGCTAGCATGGATATCCCTGACCCTCTCTCGCCACTTCTCCCTATCATTCATCTCCTCTGGCAGGTCTTCAGGGCTACATCCCGTATCCTCACATAGCTGCTGTATGTATGTTCGAGTTGGTCTTCCTGCTTTTGCTTGGCCATATCTGGGGGTCCATAGGAGTACATCACTTATGTGCTCGTCCTTGCTTCTCCAGCAGTGTCCGGCATGTCTGGTTCATCTAGCTTGGATAGTTTTCGTGATGGGAGGCAGGTGGCCGTATAGTTGGTGCCTTGTGGGGTGTTGCTGCCAGGACTTGTTCAATATTGCTCGCAACATTCTTGTGTAATTGCCGTCTAGCTTCTTCTCCAGCCGTTTTGTTAGCATCCAAGTAGTGGATCCATATAGCATTAATGTATATATATATATATATATATATATATATATATATATATATATAACAGAGTGTGTTGTCACTCATTCCCTTTGAGGGTTTGTGGTGAACCAAGTGTGATATAATTTAGAGAGTGCTCAATATCTGTGATAGAGCTATTATATAATAATAATAATAATAATAATAATAATAATAGATAAATATATATTAGATTTATATATTTAATGCCATGGAAGTTTGTCTGCGACCTTAGGTTTCATGAAGTTTTACAAACAACAATCATCAGGCAGATAACGAAAGAAAATGAAGAAATCTAAAAAATCGAAAAATACTGCCAAAAACCGTTGGAATTGTGTACACATCTTTATGTGTGCTTGTGTTTGTGTGTGTGTGTTGGTTATAGTTGCGTATTATTGTGTGTGGACGTATAAGTGGTGTTTAGAGTATGTGTTTGCGAAGATACATACAAGGTTTGCTACAGGACGTCCTGTAGCAAATCTTGCTACATAACGGCCACCATCTTTCCGGAAGACAATCTTAAGTTTATCACGCTGCGTATGTCTCTTCATACACACATACACTAAACACCACTTACACGTCCACACACAATAATACACAACTATAACCCACACAAACAGACACACACACACGTACGCGCGCGCACACACGCACACACACACACACACATACTCACAAGCACACATAAAGATTTGTACACAATTCCAACGGTTTTTGACTGTATTTTTCGATTTCTTTATTTTCTTTCGTTAACTGTCTGATGATTGTTGTTTGTAAAACTTCAAGTAACCTAAGGTCGCAAACAAACTTCCATGGCATTAAATATATAAAATCTAATATATATATATATATATATATGTGTGTGTGTGTGTGTGTCTGTGTATATGATTTATAAACAAATAGTTTGTAGGTAAGTTTTTTTAAACGGGCCAAG
>OY757946.1:48361798-48414298 GCA_963585895.1 Sepioteuthis lessoniana
TCAAACCAAACCAAATCAAACGCAACCATATCAAACCAAACCAAATCAAACCAAACACAATCAAACCAAACCTGGAAATAGATCTGTTTTATTAAAAATTATTTCTGACAAGAGAACAAACCGATCACGTGTAGCTCTTAATTTTGGCCGGAGTGGAGAAAGGAGAAGCAGTCCCAGACAACAAAACACCAATAGCTTGGTCCCACCATTTTTGTCGGCAGCAAACGGGCCATTGGCATAATGGTTAGAGCGTTTGCTAATGATCCGGGAGACCAGGGTTCAATCCCAGGTCGAGTCATGCCAAAGACTTAAAAAAATGGTACTTGGTGCTACCTTGCTTAGCACTCAGCCCTATAAGGTATGGATCAAAGGTAAAGTGAAGCAATCCAGGGAAAGAATTAGCACCCTCCCCTACACCTCGGTGTAGTAGCTATTGAAAAGGGAACCTTCGGGTCACCCTCGACTAAAGGGAGACAACTTTACTTACTACAAATCTTCAGCTCGAATTGGGTGCAAGACATTTAAGGCAGGAAAAAATAGTCAGCAGACGGGTTTTGTGACTCGCTTCTTGGACAGCCGAAAAGTATACAAATAAGCAAGATGATTCCCAAAAAATTCAACCAAAAGTCTACCGAAAGTCAACTTTACTGAAATTCAATCAAAATTAAATATAAGCTGAAAATTTAACCCGTGAATTCTGCTAAAAGACAACTTTACAGAACTCAAGTAAAATTAATGAAAGCCCAAAATTCGACCCGAGAATTCTGTTAAAATCAACTTTTCAGATGACTCAACTAAAATTCAGCAAAAGCTGAAATTTCAACCTGAGAATTCTGCTGAAAGACAACTTTACAAAAGACTCAACTAAAATTAAATGAAAGCTGAAAATTCAATCTGAGACTTCTACAAAAAGACAAATTAACAGAAAGCTTAACCAAATAAACGAAAGATGAACCTTTTTAACAAAACCATAAAAACTACTTAAATTCAAAGAATTTTATATTCCGGACACTCTTTCAAATAAGTCCTGCAAATTACACTAAAATAGGTAACGCTTTATCCTTTCCATCTTTTCTTTCTTGTTTCTTTTGTATAAAATTCGTGTCTAAAACTTTGTCCTCTGTATTATCTTTTTGAATCAATATCCGAACTAGAAAACTGTTGAACTTATTGTTTAAAATGACGCACTAAAGCAATCCTAAAAACATTATCCCCTTATATTAGAAATTTGGCATTTTGCTGTCATTTCCTTTATAACAATTTGTTACTATAAATTCTTTTATATTGTAAAATCTGAAATTAATTTTTTACTTTTGAAATTATCAATATTAGATGAGAATACTTGAAGTCATATAAATGTAAGCAAATTATTTGTATTAAGAATGGTCATTTAGCGAGGAAATATATGTTACGTGTGGTTATTTCCTCGCTAAATGTTGTTGGAAAAAAATGAGAGCAGAACCCAGATGTTGAAAGGTTTTGTGATAGTTTTAATGGCAGCATGGAATAAAGGGTTTACGTTCATACTGCAAGTCTCGTAGGAAGGAAGGAAGGAAGGAAGGAAGGAAGGAAGGAGTTATGGAATTGAGAAGGAATTTTAGCAGCTAAATGCTTAAGCGAAATGTGCAGCGTTACGGTTGAGGCATTGTTGAATGTGTGAGTGAGATATGGTCGCCATAGGGGTAGCAAAAGTCGTGTTTGCTGGTTGAGGACAGGAACGTTGTCGTCGTCAATGAATGTGTGGTCCTGGTTGTTTGGGGAGAGATGCATGTCTCCAGAAAATCTTGCCCAGGGATGAAGGTTTGGTTTGGTTTGTTTGGTTTTATGGCATATCAACCTTTGTAGGTTATTTAACGCCAAATCCATTTTTATGTAAATAATCTGTTCTTTTGAAAACAGTTCAGTTTAGCATAAGTACACAGTTTAATTGTCAAAAACATTTCCATTTCTAACTATTCAAGCAGTTATATGTAATAATTCAGTTAAGTGTAAATACAGTTTTAATGTCGAAAAACATTTCTATTTGAAATAATTCAGTTAAGCATAAGCACGCAGTATAAGTGTAAGTACGGTTTAATTGTCAAAAACGTTTCTATTTCAAGCTATTCAGTTTACGCAATTCATTTTAGCATAAGTATGCTGTTAGTTCTATTTAATCCATAGATAGGGCCCTATCAGGTGCTACCACTCCGGGCCAGAGTGGACCTGGGAGCGATGGCAATGAAGGGGTACTCCGCATTCCCCAAAGCTCCAGCACTGCTGGAACCTCACCATCAGATTGTGTAGTGTCATATCCAGGACACTCGTCAGGGGGGGGTCTTACCCCTCTGCAGAGGTGCAGTCAGTGTATTCTACAGTCCCAGCCGACTGTGCAACCCAGGGATGAAGTAGCTGGATTTCTGAGCGGAATTTTTTTGCATCGCAGTCGACGTAGCCAATTTTGGAGGTGACATAAAGTTGTTCCTGTGTGAGGCGGATTGAATTCATCTAATTCATATTCAACTGGAAACCCTTGGTCTAAGAGAATAGATTCAAGCGGTCCATAAATTAGATGGCTTTCCTCACGGTGTCGTGATGCTGCTGCTAAAAGGATAGCGGACAGTAATTACGTATGTCCAGTTCGAAAGCTTCTGAGGAATAGAGTGTTTGGCGGCTTTTCCCCAATTTGATGCTGCCCGGAAAAATTGTCCGGGTTGAATAGGATAAATCATCCTGGTTGGGTGAAAATATGTGTCGGCCCTAACGGTCAAATTAATTAATGCGCCAAACAAAAATACGAAATTCTTTCTGCTACAGTCACTTGAAACCAAAATTGTTTTCAGAGAATTATGATTATGAGCTATTTGAAGCTTTACAATTGTTTGCAAATTATTGGTATCAGATAAGAATACTTGAAACAAGAGTTTATATGCTTTTTTTAACGAATGTTTGTCTAGTATTTTTTCATCGTAGTGGGTAGAGTGTTCGCCAATAGTCCGCAAGACCTGGGTTCAACCCCAGGTCGCGTCATCCCAAAGTCTTTAAAAGTGATACTTGATACCTCCTTGCTTAACACTCAGCAATATAAGGCACGTATCAAGAGTAAAGTGGAGCAATCCAAGGAAAGGAGTAGCGCCTTCCCCAAAAACCTCGCTGTAGTAGCTATTGAAAAGGGAGCCTTCTGGTCGCCCTCGACTAAAGGTCACCAAATTTACTTTCACTTAATTAGTAATAGTGTAAAGTTGCATGAACATTCCAGATAAAGCAGTGTCAATTATTAATAACTTTTAACTAGTATTTCTTTCACCTTGGGGGTGTCCTCGTAAGGTAATGGTTAAAGCGATGAACTGTAGAATCGTAGTAAGCGGGTTCGTTCACATTCGGGCAAATACCCTTGGGAAAGGTATGAACCCCCTTATCTTCTTAGCTATGGGTTAAATAGTACCACTACTGTTCTTCTAGGAAAATGGCTTTGGCATTAAATAACCTACAAATTTGATATGCCATTAAACAAAGAAACCAAACCAAACCAAATCTATACTTATACTATACTGAATTGTTGGAAATAGATCCGTTTTGACATTTATCTGTTTGTAAACAAAAACTATACTTATACTAGAGGGTGTCCTCGTGGTGTAATGGTTAAAGCGATGGACTGCGGAATCGTAGTAAGCGAGTTCGTACTCCAGTCGCGCTATTACGTTCACTTTCGATCAAATACCCTCAGGAAAGGTATTCACCCCACTTATCCTCCCAGCTATGGGTTAAATAGTACCACTACTGTTCTTCAAGGAGAATAGCTTTGGCATTAAATAACCTACAAAGGTTGATATGCCGTTAAACAAAAGAAACCAAACCAATCTTTCGCCTTATTCCTCTTGGTTTTACATCAATTAGTAAGAATCTTAAATTGTGTGAATTTTTTTTTAATAAAGCATTGTCAATTATTATTCATTTTTGACGACTATTTCACTCCATTTTTAGATTACTTCAAAAGAATTGGTGAAAACTAGGTATTAGTATTTTTTTCCACGGTCAAATTCCCAGAAATTTAGGGTGGTACCTCATACATATTCGAGAGAGAAAGAGACAGACAGACATACAGAGAAATAGAAAGAGGGAGGGGAGGAGGGAGGGAGAGTTCTGAAGTAGAACTAGCTGGTGTCTAGAATGATTCACTCTTTATAAGACTGATGTCCCCGGTTGTGGGGATAGGGAGGTCTTAATTGCAAAAAATAAAAAAAGAGACCCCAATCAAAAAAAGCAAAAGAAAAATTAACCAAAAAAAGACACCCCAACAACAAGAAAAAAGCAAGAACAAAACAAATGTCTGATGTTTGGGCTATATGTGTCTTCTTTTTTTTTTTTTTTTTTTTTTTAATATCACTTCAAAAGCAGTTGAGGGTCGGTTGAGAATTGATCAAGTAATTAGACAGCGAAAAGGGGAGGGGCATTTTAGAGTGCAAAGGAGAAGCTTATAATAATAATAATCGGCCAGACGACCAGAACTTATAATAATCAACAAAAAGAAAAAAAAAAAAAAAACAGAACTTGCAAATTGTGGACTTTGCTGTCCCGGCTGACCAAGGAATAAAACTGAAAGAATGTGAAAAGAAAAATAAGTACTTGGACCTTGCTTGGGAATCGAAAAACATGTGGAACATGAAAGTGTCAATTATACCAATTGTGATTGGTGCTTTTGGTAGTGCCCAAAGGATTAATAAAGGGACTGGAGGACTTAGAAATAAGAGGACGAATGGAGACCATCTAAACTACTACATTATTGAGAACAGCCAGAATACTGTGAAGAGTCCTGGAGACTTGAGGGGACTTGCTGTCACTCAAACTCCAGTGAAAGACCATCAGCTAACGCTGATGTGAAAAACTCTCATGGAGTAAATAATGATAAGTACGAGAGATAAATAATCTATGTTTGAGCGTATGTTTTTGTACAAGTAAAATATGGGAAATTTAACAACACTCACCCCCCCCCATATTGGTCGTAAGAAAGAATAAGCAATGCAGTAAGACGTTTAAATACTTTTATATATAAAGTGAAAAAGAATTGCTAAGGCATCTTCCTTTAGTGGTCAATAACCATAAGAGAACAAAGTTAAGATTATTATCCACTTATCTGTGGTTGGTGAATATCCTGTTGTCTTTCTGTATATTTTCTGGTTGTGTTTAAAACTGTTTTAAGAGGGCTGTGGACGTTTGATTACGTAGGGCTCAAAATTGTTTTCTGGGTTCTGTTTGTAGAGTTGGGTGGTCTGCTAACACACTCGGTTACCAGGCTGTCTTTAGCTACGTCTCGCCTCGTGGAGACCCTAATCGCTTCTCCTCTCCCCGTACCCAAGTTACGTGCTCAAGTCACTTCCGTCCTGCTTTTTCCCTCTACCCTCGACCTCTCTACATCCGGGTACACAGCCGTCTTAAGGATAATTCATAATTTTCTTATAACGAGGAAAATATTTCGATTCTTGAATCCCATATAGGAAAAAAGATAATATAGTTAAAAGAAAAATTGAAAGCAACTTTTGATTCCTTGAAGTGTAAAGTCAATGATATAATTTCTCTAAAATCTTATCATTCAATGATGAGAATTTAGATTTTTATATACTTGGGTGAGTTAAAAGTTTTGCAAGATTTTCGTAGGAAAAGCAAAAAGAAAAGACAAAAAATAAAGGAAAAGAAAAAACGTAAAAAAGGAAATATTGAAAGAAAAACATAGAAATAAAAAAAAATTAGGAAAAGAAAGGAAAAAAATCTACGAAGAAAAAAGAAAGAAAAGACAAAAAAAGGAAAGATTCCCCACACTAAAAAAAAACAAACAAGAAATACTGGAAAAAAAAGAAAGAAAGAAAGAAGGAAAGAAAGAAAAAAAGAAAGAAAGGAAAAAAAGAAAGAAAAGACGAAAAAAAAAAAGAAGAAAAATAGAAAAAAAAGGAAATATTGAAAGAACCCCAAAAAGGAAAAAGAGAAAAATTGGAAAAGAAAGAAAGAAAGAAAGAAAGAAAGAAAGAAAGAAAGAAAGATTATCTGGCGTGTATATCACGTGACAGAAGCAGTTCAAGTCATGATAGGTACCCACTGTGGGTGGTTGGGTAGCGTTTTTAGTATATCAACTCTTGTAGGTTATTTAATGCTAAATCTTGTCCACACACACACACACACACACACATATATAAGATTTGTAAGCGAATAATTTATTGGTAACGTTATTTTTAAATGAACCAGCGATCATCTGCTTATACACAGTTAAGTGGTTTCAAGCATTGCAATTTTGTAATATATTAACGTGACCTGCGGGTGTGAATACGGCGGATGTTGTTGACAGATAGATTGATAAGATTGGTGTGATCACCGAAATGTCATCATGTCCACAGGTGCTGTGTATCAGAGGATATTGACAGGATTATATCCGCTCAAGGATAATATCAACAAGGTGATTGCCGAAATGTCACCATGCCCACAGTTGTTATGTTGAAAACAGGTGCATTCGGTCGAAGATATCGGAAAATCACCTGAACAGTGGGCGTCGTTGAATTCGGTGATAGTGGCAGATGCGTACGCCCACAGAACCGGGCTTGGGCAAGTAGCCAATGGGAAGCAGACAACATAACCAATGAAAAGCAAAGAAGTGAGATGTGGACATAACCATGGTTAAGGAAAAAGAGGAATTGCTGCAGGTCACGTGAGAGTTGTAGACTATGTAAGTTCACGAATTTCGGCTAAAGTCAGTTGTTCACTGGCTCGTCCGTCTCCCGCGAGCTCCTCCGTGTGCACGAACTCTCTGCGATTGCTTTCTGCTCCACACAAGTATCATCGCCGAAAATAAAGATATAATCTTATATTTCTTATATACATACGTGTTCCTCGTTGTTAATAACGACGCAGTGTACTATACAACAATTTTATGATTGCACAGCGATAAATGGTTTCAAGTATGGCTATTTCACATTAGTATTTAAGATTAAATTAGATAAGAATATTAGAATAATAGAAATACTAATGCAAAACAGCCATTATTGAAACCATTTATCTGTGTGCGATCACAAAATACCAACGCTTGAAACCACTTAACTGCGCATAAGCAGATAATCATTTGTTTGAACATAATTAAATGATTTCAAATATTTGCTATTTATCATTTGTATTTCTATGTATATAGTATTCCTATGTAATACGAACAACTGTGATCACCTATTTTTTTTTTTCATCATACAACGTGTGAAAGCACGTGCGATACCCTGCCCTCATCAGCCGCCAACTAGGGTGATAACACAGTGTAATACGAACAACTGTGATCACCTATATGGTTTTCAAATCACCACTCATAATCACAAATGAAAAGATGAACAGTTTTATTCGCCCCATTGATGGGACTCTAACAGGTGCTATCTCGCTGGGTCAGACTAAACCTGAAAGTAATGGGGCAACGAAGGGGTGTTTCGCATTCTCCAAACACCAGAACTGTAGCCTCACTATCAGGTGCAGTTTAGTGTTATACCCAGGACATCTAAAAGACGTATCTTAAAAAATGTTTATCAGTGATATTGACTACTCTTTATTTATAAATATCGCAAACTATATATATATATATAAATACACACACACATATATATGTCAAAAAAATTGTTGTAGGTCTAAATAGAGAAAAAAAACATTTTAAAATGAATGGGTCTACGAAGATATTTGTATTTGTTTAAGATTTATTTGTTTATTTTGTTTTTACATTCGTGTATGTTTCCAGCTTGTTGCTTTCTTATGAGAACATCTGTGGCACAAGGTTTTGTGACTGGGGTATCATATAGGTCACTCCTCCCTTTCTTTTTCAAAGACCAATTAGGGTAAAACAGACTAAAATAAACACATACAAAATGGAAAACCATTTAAACACGAGTGAGTTCAAGTCTCATTGACTATCCCATCCACATGGTCTTGTGCCACATAGGTTATATGGACCTAGTCATGTTAATATATATATATATATATATATATATATATATATATATATACGAGGATCATTAGATAAGCTTCCAGACATTTTTTTCGTATGGGCACTTTTATTGACAGTACAAATATAAAACTCTAGTCCCCTTCGAAGTAACAACAACTTCTGGAAGGCCCCATAGATGTCCTCTTGTGTGAGCGTGTCAATGACCTTCGTCACAGCCTCTTTCATCTCCTCAATTGTCTCAAAACGACACCCTCTGAGGTTAGGGAATAACCAAAAGTCACAGGGAGCAAGGTCTGGACTATAGGGACGGTGAGGAACTGTCTTGATGCCTATCTTGGTCAAATAGTCTATGACAAGAATGGAGTTGTGGACTGGTGCATTGTCCTCGTGGAAATGCCACTGACCCGATTTGAAGAGTGTTGTCCTCTTCCCGAGGAACCTCTTCCTGAACTCCCTTCAAACCTCAACATAGTAACTCTAACCCTAAGCCTTTGGCCAATCAACTCTGGTGTTTTGACTTCCTTACTCCTCCCACACCTCTCATCATCCCTCACAGACTCCTTGCCTTCCTTGAATCTCTTATGCCACTCAAAAACTGATGCTCGATTCATGCAAGATAGTCGAAAAGCAGTCTTAAGCATTCCATACGTTTCTGTGGCAGCATTTTTTCCAAGTTTAAAACAGAATTTTATTGAATATCGTTCTTCTAAAGTGTCAGATTGCATTTTTGAAATTCACCAGCAGTGACAATCAAGCTTTAGTAGGGTGTATTTCAATTCCTGTCGTAGCTGTTCCTTTGAACGTGAAATCATAAAAATTGGTCAGTCATCTCATTAGACATATAGCAATAATAAACTGAATTTTTAAGAGTCTACGAAAATTTTAAATGCCTGTACAAAAAAAAGTCTGGAAACTTATTGAATGTACCACGTATATATACTGTGTATTTAGAAGGCTGTTTGTATCTCACTTTGTACCAATGCAAATAGTAGGGTAGACTCATTTGTTACTGTTCTATCTATGGCTCAAATAGGACTGTTCGATCTTTAATAAGGAAGTATTATTATCATTTGCGTTTTTCACATCAGCGTTAGCTGATTGTCATTCACTGGAGTTTGAGCGACAACAAGTCTCCACAAGTCTCCAGGACTCTCCTCAGTATTCTGGTCATTCTCAATAATGCTGTAGTTTGGATAATCTCCACTCGTTCGCCAAATTACAAGTCTTCCAGTCCCTTTAATAATCCTTTGGTTACTGTACAAAAGCACCAATCACAATTGGTATTGTTGTCACCTTCATGCTCCATAGTTTTTTCAATTCCCTAGCAAAGGTCGAGATACTTATCTTTCTTTTCACATTCTTTCAATTTTATTTATTTATTTATTTATTTATTTATTTTTTTTTTGTTGATCGTATTAGGTCTGGTCTTCTGGCCGAGATTAGGTGATCCGTGTGTATGTCAAAGTCCCATAGGAGTTTATATGTGACATTTTCTAGGACAGATGCTGGGTTGTGTATATACCATTTGTTCGTATGGTCAAATTTCAATTTCTTGCGCATCTCCCAGTGGATCATCGTGCCCATCCAGTTGTGTCTAGTCTTATACTCATTCTGTGCTAATTTGCTGCATTCACTTATTATGTGATTGATGGTTTCATACCTGTCACCGCACGGCTTACATTTGCTATTTTGTTGCTTCTTATCTATTCTCGCTTTGATATGACTAGTTCTAACGGCCTTGTTTTGTGCTGCTATTAAGAGAGATTCTGTTTCTCTCTTAAAGTTTCCTTTTTTTAGCCAGGTCCGGGTTTTGTCGTATGAGATGTTGTTTATTAGTCGTTTAAAACGCCCATGGAGTTGTTTTTCTTTTCTTTTTGTTTCCTAGTTATTGTCATTCTGTTGTCCATCGTGTTGTCAGTATCGTTTCTGATGGCTGTAATCAGTCCTCCATCGTGTTTTAGTATATAGTTTTCGAGTCGTTGTATCGATGTGTCAACGCTGTCTTCGATGCTAGCAAGGGCTCTTCCTCCCTCTTTTCTTGAAACGTATAGTCTGTCAACGTCGTCTCGGGATTATAATTATTATTATTATTGGTTATTTGAAACTATGCGCAAATAATTCGTATTTGATAAGAATACTTCGTAAATAGAATCACTAATATTGAATAGGAATACTTGAAATCATTAATCTGTGTGATTAAGATTAAATAGAATTATTAAAGTTATCAATATTTGAAATTATTTACCTATGTACAAAAAATAGCTCAAACACGTTAAAAAATAAAGTTACCTACAAACTATTCACTTACACACACACACACACATATATATATATATATATGTATATATATATATATATATATATATATATATATATATAAACACGATTTGGCATTAAATAACCAATAAGGGTTGATATGCCTTTAAACGAAAAAATTAACCCAATCTAATATATTTTTGATGCACTTGGCATAGACATCAACGACGTGATGATCATCGGAGCCTTGTGAATTTCAGGTCATTCAATATCATATTCCTTCCCCAAGCCGACCAAATTGGATCCGTAATTCTACCCCACCCAGCAATTATTGTCTCCGTGTATACGAGATTTGCTTAGCATTATAGCCGCATGGTGGTTCCGTTATTTCATATATTTCGGTCACAATATCAAAGACCAATGGCCTTTAAGTTGCATTAAAAAAAAACAATCTTTATACCATACGTAATGGTTAACAAGCTAGTTTTTTTATTAGCTGACCATTGTCCGTGAGTTTGATTCTCACTGGGCACCCCGTACCACTGGGCGTGTGCCTCAACTATGGCAAGATAAGTAAATGACAATATTTTAGTTAAAAATAGCATATACATAGAGTCAATGGCCGTAGGTGACTGTCATATATATATATATATATATATATATATATATATATATATAAGAAAAAATGCACATTTTGCTTTTTCCAGAGCCAAATAAATTATTAAATAAGAGAAGTGAATTAATATCTAGGTGTAGACATAGGACTAAATTTAAACTATAGATAATTAACAAAAATTAAAAAAAAAACAAACAAACCATAGAGTTAAACTGAGAATTAATGTAAATGAATGAATAAAATAAAATGTTAGATAGAAAATTGTGAAAAAACGTATCGTATATTCGTACTAATCATAAAAAGTGTAACTGATTAATAGGTTCTAAATAGTTTTGAAAATTTAAAATAATTTAAAATAAATTAAATTTTTGTTTTAATTTAATATAATTATTACTGTATCATTACGTAAAGTTATTGAATAAAGTTAAAAATCTAATTTAATATTAGATCTGTAGTTTAAGTCAAAATGTAATTAGAATTAAAAAATTAAAATAAAAATTTAAAAAAATTTTTTTAAAATAAATTTACTACATTTCTAACCGAAATTAAAATAAAAACGGAAGTGGGCTAAATGAGGAGATAACTCTTCGCTCCTCTTCTATCCCCTCCCACCTTTTTCTGTGTCTATTCTAATTTATTTTATCCATAGGATCTGAAGAAGTCCTGTTCAATTTTTTTCGTGTTTCTGAAATTTTCAAAAACGCGTAACAGGATGGAAATAAATTTATAATCCTAATGTGACCGGTTTGTTGTTTTTCATAAAGTTTATATATACATATATATATATATATATATATGTATATAACTTCGAACAACGTCCTTTATTTAATCCACGGAGGCCACATGCTCAGATTCCATTAGCTATAATCGACTACAAGTGTTAAGTATTCCTGTATTATTACTCTCCTGTAGTCAGGATTGAACTTGGAACTTCCAGACGATTGTTACATAGAAACTTAAGGAATCAACGCCGATAAGCGTTATGCTACATATCCTGCTGAAAAGTGCAAAGTGAATTTTTGAGACTTATAAACTTTAAGTTCTTAGATCTCTATGATTATTACAATAATGTATGATTTTTGCCAAAGCCCATATTACGATTTAAAAAAAATTATCTAACCTTTTTGATTATTGGTTCCAATATTGATCTCTATACCCTGTCAACTCAGTAGGTCCCTGTAGTACAACATATGTGCTGATTCTTTAAGGCATCTAATTCTCCAACGTTCTTCCCTACCAATCAGATGGTTCCTTTTTCCTTCATTATATGGTCCCCTATACCCGACTTTTCAATTTCACCTCATAGTACTGCTTTTCGATGTTTCGAGACATGTCCCCCACTAAAAGTAAGGCTAGAAGAACACTAAGGTTCGTTGTTCCGTGTAGACACCGGAATTCGACATGAAACACCTGCAGAAGGCCGGAGGACATTATCGGCCGAAACGTTCTGAATATAACAAAAAAGATGAAGACAACAGTCCGAAAATCCTAAAACGAACAGTTTATTGGTAACACATTAATCCTTGTGGGTTATTTAAAGCCATTTTTTTTGCATATTTGAGTTGTAGGTTTAGGTTTCTTTGCTTAATGGCATATCAACTTTCATGGGTTATCTAATGCCAAAGCCATCCATCTAGAAGAAAGCAGTGATGCTATTTAACCGACAGCTGGGAGGATAAGGTGGTTCATGCCTTTCTCAAGGGTATTTGTCCGAAAGTGAACGTAATAGCGCGGCTGGAGTTCGAACACGCTTCCTTCGCTTCTGCTGTTCAGCGGTTTAACCATTACACCACGAGGATACCCCCATGAGATTTGTAGGTGAGTAGCTTGTAGCTTGGTTTGTGTTTTATGGCATATCAACCTTTGTAGGTTATTTAATGCAATATCCTGTATTTATATATGATTTGTAAATGAACAGTTCATAGATAACCTTTTTTAAAACTCTTTTCTTTGTGCACAATAAAATGGTTTTAAGTATCCCTATCTAACAAATAATTCTATTTATAAAGTATTCCAATGGAAAATAATTTGCACAGCTGTATTGTCTCAAATAATAATAATAATAATCCATAGTAAATGATTTCACAGTTCTTTGACTCATAGAAAGGACCCTAACACGTTCTACTAATTCAAGTCAGAGTGGGCCTGAGGGTAATGGCTATAAAAGTTTACTCACATTCTTCAAAGCTCCGGGACAAAAGCCTCATCATCATATGCAATATATATATTGCATACAGAATTTTAATATATATATATATATATATATATATATATTTACTAATCTAATATCTACCAGCATTCACGGTACCAGAAAAAACAAAAACAAACGAAAAAACCCCGCCTGGAACAAGAGATAAAAGTATCTCGAATCACTGCCCGGGGGAAAAAGAAAAAATTATAGGTCAAAAAGAAAGAAAAGGCTAACCTCGTCCGACCCCTTGAAAAAAAATCAAGGGATACGCAGTCAGTTGGTCAAAAGAAAACTAAAAACCTTCCGCGAATCCTGCAATGCTACAATTACAAAAGTGCTCAACACAAGTGGAGCCAATTATAAAATTAACTTAAATCGCGAGTCGGAAATCTTCTACTAAAGTTTCACCTTATCGGATCATCAGGAAGACTAAGCCCAACTATATACATATACATATATATATATATTTGAATCCTACTAAAGAAAATGTGAGCGATTGTTGTTTTTTTTTAGAGAATATATATATATATATATATATATATATATATATATATATATATATATATAAACTGAAAACAAGCCAAACCAACTGCAAATAGATATGGTTTAGTTTATTTTTTGTTTAATGGCATATCAACCTTTGTGGGTTATTAAATTCAAAGTCATCCTTGTGGAAGAACAGCAGTGATGATAGGGGGAAAGGAAGGTTGATGTCTTTCCAAAGAATATAAGTTCGAAAGTGAACATAATCGCGCGACTCGAGTTGGAATCTTGGCCTCTTCGTCTCAGGGACTCCCCACTTTTTGGTTTTGTTTTTCTTTTCTTTGCTTTATGTCATATCAACTTTCGTGGATTATTTAATTGCAAAGTCCTCCTTGTAGAAGAACATCAGTGATACTATTAAACCCACAACTGGAGGGATAAAGGGGTTTTGTCTTTTTCAAGGGTAAATTTGTTATGATTAAAATCAAACACCGACAAAGGGATCAAATTTTGGCATTAAACTATCCAAAGGCGGCGCTCGAGGGTAACAGTTATCAACAGAGAAAGTGGAGTCCGCAAGGATATCTGCATTTCGCCTAGCATTTCACTACTCTTGGGAAAGGTATGAATCCGAAAATTCACCGTTTAGCTATGATTAAATAGTTAGACAGACTGGGCTCATTAACCTTGGTCTAGGAGAAGGAAAGTTCTGGGTTCGAAAGAGTTGTAGAACTGGAGAGTGATGGGCTTATCCAAGCTATTCCAACCCAAGACATGCGACATGAGTAACACCTTACCTACGACCTTAATCAGCATACGGGACGAGTGAGTAAGAGAACTCAAAGGAGATGATATAAGTTAAATTTCAGAATTAAATAAACTACAAGAAGTTGATATGCCTATAAAAAAATACACCAAACTAAATATAAATAGTCTATAATTACATAATCAAACAATTAGAAATCAATCAAAATAAGTCATAAGGAGTTGCCCGTGGTGTAATGGTTATCGTCGTAGGAAATGGACACAGCGACACGAGTTCAAACCCTGGACGAGGCTGATTGCATTTCACATAGCACTAATACCCTTTGGAAAGGTATGAATCCAACCATTCTCCCTCCAGCTAAGGGTAAATAGTAGGGCAGACTGAGTTCTTCAGCCTTGGTGAGGGCAACTAGTCTAGGAAAAGAAAAACTCTGAATTCAAACCTGTTAAACTCTGCTTGAAAATTGACCTTGTGTCATACCCTGCCCGAGCGGAGGGGTTGGGTAAATATACATAAGGAGTTGATATGCCATTAAAAAACAAACCAAACTATATCAAACAATTTTGCTTTGAATTGTTGTCAAATGACCTTCACTTTACATACTGACAGTAAACCCGAAGTCCGTAGAATAGAATGGTCAGTATGTTGACCATATCATAAATATATGTTGACCATATCATAAGTTCAAAGGGATCCAATTGTTAAAGGAAAAAAATAGGACACTTAAGATTCGTCTGGAATAACGTGCAAAAAGAACTTTTTTTGTTTTCTTAGCGTTTCTCAGAAAGGTGGAAATTCTGTAGATTGTTTCCCTACGAGTTGCTATGAAGACGCAAACTCTTTTTTTTTTTTTTTCGCCCACTTGTGAAGAACACGGGCAAAAATTGTGTGTGCCCAGTTTAGACAATGCCAATTAAGGAAAATCTAGTTTAAGTGTCACTGGCCACTGGTCATCATGTTTCCTAGCTCTAATGGCTAGAACATACTGACCAGCATGTATTCTTGTACAGAGGTGATAATTTGGACACATTTCCGGGCAGCTAATTGCCACAAACTCTCTCAAAGCTCTTTGAAATTTGACCATGAACTAGACAAGTCAAAAACCCAAGTCAGTGGTTAGAAATATTTTCGAAACTATTTTTAGTCTGCCAAAGTTAAAAAAAGATGGCAAAGGATGAAAGAAATGATGAAAAAAAAAAGATAAAAAGGAAACAGATAAAAAAGGTTGAAAAAGATCAGTCGAAATATTAAAAAGAAAAATGGTTTGTTGTATATGTTAACGTTTGTTGTTGAGACTGGAATCGATTAGACTATGGTATTGATAACTTTAAGGTTTGTCCTCATATATCTGTTGTATCAGGGAACCATAACTCACCGTAACATTTATTTGTGTGGGAGGAACAAAAATCGGACATTTGTAGCAGATTAAGGTTTAATATTTCCTCGAGCTAAACAATATAAAACAATTGACAACGAATTAATAGCAATACATTTATTGCCTGAGTAAACTTCATGGAATGAATACAGAAAAGATATGAAATACAAGCTTACGTTATAGAAAAGGTCCTATCATGCAGTCGAAGAGTCTTCTGGTGTAAGTTAAGAGGTCTTGATAGAATGGAAGTTTTGTGAAGACTTACGAGAAGGCATGGTACTATGTGTGGTACGACACAAAGTTTGCTGAGGCGATAGCCCTTCCGTCACGAAATGCATACGCTTGTGTGTGCCTCGCGTTGATGAGAGAGAGAGAGAGAGAGAGAGAGAGAGAGTTTTACTTTGCCGCGCCGTTTTATATGTTACTTAGATCACACCAACTGGCGACCATTAGATGTACTATTTGAAACGCAAGGGACAGGCCATTGGCCTAATGAGTAGAGTGTTCGCCGATGGTCCGGGAGACCGGAGTTCAATCCCAGGTCGATTAATACTAAAGACTCAAAAAATGGTACTTGATGCCGCCTTGATAAGCACTCAGCATTATAAGATATAGATCAAGGGTAAAGTGGAGCAATCATGGGAATAGAGTAGCGCCCTCCCTTACCCCTCGGTGTAGTAGCTATTGAAAAAGGAGCCTTCGGGTCGCCCTCGACTAAGGTCGCCAAGTTTCCTTACTCTAACGTTACAGTCATAATACCGTTATATAGTTTCCATATTTATGAATCCCTTTGCTCAATTTTTAAGCGGAGTTTAACAGGTTTGAGTTCAGAGTATTCCTTCTCCTAGACTAGTTGTCTCACCAAGGTTGAAAAACCCAGTCTACCCTCCTATTTACCCATAGCTGAGGGGGAGAATAATTGGATTCATACCTTTCCCAGGGACATTAGTGCTATGAGAAATACAATCAGCTTCGTCCAGGATTTGAACTCGTGTTACCGAGTCAATTTTCTACGACTATAACCATTACACCACGGGCACCTCCAATACCGTTATATAGTTTCAAGTAGCTAATGATAACAACAATAATAATACTTTTTAAACAATTATAACTTCAAGACACTATTCTTAATATAAATAATGTTATATACGATTAAATGTAATTATTCGTATTTAATTACAATAATATGGTTTCAAGTATTGCTATCAGTTGGGAATAATTTGTATATAGATATAAATTCTGCTTGTTGGCAGGGCTTACTGTATTCCCTGAAGAGGAAAAAAAAATAGGTATCCTAGGTATGCCACGAAACTGTATCAGATGAAGACGCTCAAGTTCTCGAGTTCTGGGAAGTGTGGGGAAAAAGAAATAAAAAACAAAACAAATAAATTCAAAAGTAAGGGTTTCCCATGAGGCCTCTGACAGGAAGCGAAATCGTCACAAACCTAAAAAACGTTTCGTATGTCCAATTGCAATGTTCAGTGAAGTATGTTTTGCAGAGGCGGCTACTATCTGGAGACACAATATATATATATATATATATATATATATATATATATATATATATATATATATATATTTGTTATTACACTAACGGTATAGGAGAATTTATACAAGCAAAGTATTAACGGAATCATCGGTGGAGAGGGAGAAACTTTTAGAGGGGGTTACCTTTAGTTCGCGTAACGATGCTTTGTTGTTCTTCCATAAATTGAATGATTTATATCCATCTTTATTATTCACTATGGAGGAAGAAAAGAATAATAAATTACCATTTTTTGACGTACTGGTTGAAAGATATGAATTTTCTTTCCTCACGTTTACTGGGTTTTATCTGAGTTGGGATTCGTTGACATCCGGGCATTCTCAGGTTATGGACTCGGCTATCGGCGAACATTTGTTAGCCATAAATAGCTGCTGGACCAATTATCAAGATGACTGTTTTTTCTGTTCTACATAGAGCTAGGGACAAAGTACAACTTAATATCTTAGAGGCGATCTATATTGCTATAGAACGCCCCTCTCTATGTAGACAGAGAAGCAGTCATATTTTGAATATATTGAAGGACCCATTAGATACTGGGGTGACATAATTTTTTTCACCCAGTCCTTTTTCTACTTTATATAAGTTACCCGTTTTTACCATTTTCCTGCGGTTCTGCATGAATAGAACCGGACGAAAGGGCCCTCACAGTTTAAAAAAAAAAATTGTTTTCCCTCCTCTCTACCGATGATTCCGTTAATACTTTGCTTGTATATATATATATATATATATATATATAGTATTTATTATTATTATTATTATTATTATTATTATTATTATTATTATTATTATTATATAATAGCTCTATCATAGATATTGAGCTATCTCCATATCATATTGCACTTGGTTCAACACAAACCCACAAAGTGATTTAGTGACAACCAAAACTGTTATAATATATATATATATATATATATATATATATATATATATATATATATATATATATATATATGCTCATTTTAACTTTTTGGTTTTATTAGAAATAAATTGGTACTATATTATGGTTGTCTTGCAGTTTTTCTTGTAACAGTGCTCAATATCTAAGATATACGTTAAAGTTTTTAAAATGGTGACAATCGTCAGTCTCATGATTTCGCAATTTTTCTTTTTCGATTACACTGCGTCTATGAATATTAATTAGTAATATTCTAATCTTTGTAATATTCTTTATAATCGACTCTGGAATTTTCAAAAAGATCTATTCGGGACCATCTTTAAAATGATTCTAAACTTGATGCATATGTTTCGCTCTTAAAAATATTGATATTGCATCCAAGCATGTAATGTTTAAAGAATCTATTTCTATTTAATTACTTGCCCAGTCGGCTAGGGCTGTAAAATACACCAACTGCACCTCTGCAGAGTGGTAAGACATCCCCCCCCCAGATATGACACTAAACAATCTCATGGTGAGGTTCCACTAATGCTGGAGCTTTGGAGAATGTGGAGTATACCTTCATTGCCATTGTTCCCAGGTTCACTCTGACCTGGAATGGTAGCACCTGATAGGGCCCTATCTCTGGGTTGAATAGAACTAAACTGCACTCTTATGCTAAACTGAATTCTTAGAATTAGAACTGACTAAACTGAATAGCTTGAAAGAGAAATGTTTTTGACAATTAAACTGTGTATTTACATTTAAACTGTTTACTTATGCTAAACTGAATTGTTTGAAATGCAACTGTCTTTGACATTGAAACTGTACTTACACTAAACTGAATTGTTTAATATAGAATTGTATTGACATTTAACTGAGTGTAAACACAATCTATACTTCTACTAAACTGAATTGGCTAAATTAGAACTGTTTAAATAAACTGAGTAGCTTAAAATAGAAATATTTTTGACAATTAAACTGTGTACTTATACTAAACTGAATTGTTTGAAATCGAACTGATTATTTGTATAAAAATAGATTTGACGTTAAATATCCTACGAAGATTGATATGCCATAAAACCTAAACAAGCAACCAACCGATCTATTTAATTACAGTTGTATGGTTTCAAGTATTCTTATCTAATACAAATAAGTTGCACAAAATCATATAGTTTCAAGTAACAAATGATCAACCTTTGTAAACAATTATTATATCGAATAACTATTCTTGATACAAATAATTTACAAATACTTACATGGTTTCAAGTATTGCTATACAGTATAAAAAATTTGTACATAGTAATATGGTTTCAAGTATTTCTGTGCAATGCAGATTCAAAATAACTGGGTCCGTCTAGTATTTGAGAAAGGCCACTGGTTTTGAATCAAGGCAGGGTAGCTGAAAAGTTTCAGTTTATAATATCAGAAGAAACTATCCCAACGTCAATTGAGAAGAAGCATCCAACGAAAATCGAACTCACCCGTGAAGGCTTGCTAGACCAGTTTGCTAACCATTACACCACCCAAGGTGCCTCAGTCACCACCGTGTACAAGAAGAAATTTTCACAGGGGTAGAAGAAAAAATGACAAAGATCGTAGGACTTAGCAAACAAAGAACCTGTATAAACTTGGAGAAAATGATAAAACCGAAAATAAAAAAGTCAGACATGGAATACCAATTATAATCTACTGAAGTTCCTGGTGCAAGCAGATAACGATAAATAGTCAAGTCTTAGAAGTCTCCACACCTGGAATAACAGTTCCAAGCTTGCCCACTCTGTGCAAGTTGAAGGTCACTGTAGTAGTGGGTGTTCCAAATTTTTGACGGACGGTACCGTTGATATGACGAATAGAAATTAACAAAAATTACAGACACAATTGAAGCGGCGAACAGCATAGTTCGTTAAGGCCGGGAAGAAAAAACCGACAATGAAACAGAAACAGAAAGAGGTACTCAGTATGCTTTCATCAGCGGTAAATTAGTGAATAAGGGTGAATGATAAGGGTGGATCTGGGAAGTCAACTGAAATTCCCCAATCACGCAGAAGATAAAACCTTTCCTCTTAACAAAATCATGGTTTCTAATTCAACAGAGCAAATAATTACACTGGAATTGACCTTGGGTTGGGAGGATTACTTAGAAAATGCAAGCAAAAGGAAAAAAAACAGGAATTTGTTGGTTGGTTGGTTGGGTTTTACGGCATATCAACACTTGTAGGTTATCTAATGCCAAATCCATTTTATAAAAAAATCACTTCCATTTTAACCAATTCAATTTAGCATGAGTACACAGTTTAATTGTCAAAGGCATTTCTATTTCAAGCTATTCAGTTAAGTCAAACAGTTCTAATTCAAATAATTCAGTTTAGTATAAGTACATATTTTGTTTACACACAGTTAAATGTCAAAACAGTTCTATATCAAACAATTCAGTTTAGCGTAAGTAAAGTTTCAATGTCAAAAACAGTTTCATTTCAAGCTATTCAGTTTAGCATGAGTACACAGTTTTATTGTAAAAAACATTTCTATTTCAAGCTTTTCAGCTTAGTCAAACAGTTCTAATTGAAAGAATTCAGTTTAGCACGAGTACATAGTTTAGTTCTATTTAACCCATAGATAGGACCCTATCAGTTGCTACCTCTCCGGGCCAGAATGAATCTGGGAGCGATGGCAATTAAGGGGTCCTCCGCATTCCCCAAAGTTCCAGCATCACTGGAACCTCACCATCAGATTGTTTTGTGTCATATCCAGGACACTCTATGGGGTGGTCTTAACCCTCTGCAAAGATACAGTTGATGAATTCTACAGCCTTCCCAGCCGTCTGGTCAAGAGGAATTAGTGGAAGAGTGCAAAAAGAATTAAAGTTGGATGTAGAGGATTCGTTGCAAGATCCTTAAACCCTTGATAAGTTTGGGATTGACCCGAGATTGAAAAAAATAAACTGATCCAAAATATATCAGAGATCAGGAGTACACGGATTGGAAAATAATATTTTGATTTAAGGATATAATTTTACTAACCATTGTCTCGGTTAATTTAATTTACAGACTTTTCTCGTTGATATTGTCATAGATTTTTTTTCTTTTTTCTGGGGGTGGGATTATGGCTTACATAGGCGCTTGTCAATAGAGTAATCGGCGGAAGGATGTTGTTATTGATTTGTATCTGCCCCACAAATTTGGGAGATAGGCGTTAATTAGAGACGGTACTGGGGCAGCGATTTCTTCATTCGAGAGAAATTGCGTGGGATTTTCCATCTCGCTTTTCTTTTATTTTATTTTTTTTCATGGATAATAATTTTTCTCTCCCATTGTTAAGGTGTATACGGACAGATGCGTTTCATTTAATGGTTACATGACTTGCAACACCCCACTTTGGCTCTTACTGGGCTTGACAGCTGGTATAAAAAATATATATAACTAAGGTAGGTGGGTTGCCTCGCGTGGTCGACCCCACTTTCTAAAGGACATGTAAATAACAGTAAAGTTGGCGATCGGAGTCGAGGGCGACCTGAAGACTGCCTTTTCAATAGCTACAACACCGAGTGTAGGGGAGGGTGCTACTCCTTCCCTATTTTACCCTTGATACATACCTTATGCTGAGAGTTAAGCCAGGAGGTATCAAGTACCAGTTTTTAAGTCTTTGATATGACGCGACCTGGGACTGAACCCTGGTCTCCCGGGCCATTGGCGAACACTCTACCCACTAGACCATTGAGCGATATAATTGGTCGGTAATCTTTTAAACTAACCAATCGCTGGCTTCCAAGACGTGGGCGCCATATATGAAAAACATGTCTAATCCCTTTTACAGCCAAGCTCACTAACGAGCAGACGTTAAAAGCGTCTCTGTTAAAATTCCAGCAGTGACCCGGAGCCGTATGAAGTACGTTAAACTTTCGTATATACGACACAAGGACTTTAGTTAAGTGGACTATTATATGTTTATTTTGTATAATATTATAAAGCCGCAAACAGAACAATTTGTTTGCAATAGTAATAGTTGGCGACTGTAGTCGAGAGCGACCCGAAGGCTCCCTTTTTCAATAGCTACTACACTGAGGTGTAAGGAAGGGCGCTACTTCTTTCCCTGGATTACTCCACTTTACCCTTGATCCATACCTTATAATGCTGAGTGTTAAGCAAGGAAGTATCAAGTACCATTTTTTAAAAAAGGTCTTTGGTATTACTCGATCTGGGATTGAACCCCGGTCTCCCGGACCATTGGCGAACACTCAACCCACTGGGCCAATGAACCAGTTAGTAATAGAATACTTTTAAAATTCCAATGCGTTCATGTTTTTTCCTGATACTAACTTTCTTCTGTTTTCAACTTAACCATTTTGCAACACAAATTTCCACCACTTTTAATACTTTGCAAACAAACAACCGTATTTCCTTTATTTTGCAAACGAATTACTATATTTCCTTTTATGGTCAGAGAAACCCGATCCAATCAATCAAACGGTCATGTCAAGACCTAGCACTTATATGATTGTACCGACTGTATTCTTCAATTGGCTCTTGTGTTAAACTAGTATCCAACTTTATTTTATCTTAAAGGTGCTAAAAAGTAGTGACTGATGGTCAATTGGGCTGAGATTAAAATACATGAAATCATTTAAACTGTAGGCAAACAAAAGATGAATATTAAATAGTATTATTGGGTCAGTATGGATCGAACATGTAGAGTCTCCGGCACCAGTCAGGAAGCCTCGTAGGTCTGTTTCTTGTTGCCAGATCTCTAAAGACTTGGCTAATTCTACAGTCGGGAACAAAAGGAATGTTTATGGAAATAAATATGTAAGAAAAGAGAATTTTAGTCCTGATATCACTCCTCTTACAATATTCGAAGATTTGCCAATGGCCCGGAAGACCTGGGTTCAATCCCAGGTCGAGTCATACTAAAAACTCAAAAAATGGTACTTGATGCCTCCTTGCTTAACACTCAGTATTATAAGGTACGGATCAATCCAGGGAAAGGAGTAGCATCCTCTCCCACGCCGTGGTGTAGTAGCTATCGAAAATGGAGACTCCAGGAATACAGCATCACCATTTGATGGTTTAGTGTCCTATCTAGAATACTCGTTAGGTTGAGAGTCCACCCCTCTGCAAAGGTGCAGTCGGTATATTCTATAGCCTCTCTCTCTCTCTCTCTCTCTCTCCTAGGTAACAGCCTCCACTCAAGGTAACTGAACTTGACTATATGGAGTTCTTATACTTCCATAATTGTAATGTATATGTTCACACCAAAGTGCAAAAAAGTTTTTGTCAAAAAATAAACTCATACGAGGAGAAACAAAATTATAAACAAACACACATTCTAGTGATTAGTGGTTATTCCGTTGTATCGACGCAAAAGAGGTGTTAGTTTGGTCATAGTTATAAAACTTTAGGAGGCGCATGTGGTGCAATGTTTATTGTCGTCAGAAATGGACATGGCAGCACAAGATCAAACCCTGAACGAATTGGCTGTCATTTCACATAGTATTGAAACCTTTTGGAAATGTATGCGTCCGACTATTCTCTGCCGAAGGTATAGGTAAATAGTTGGGCAGACTGTCTCTTTAACCGAAATATGGCAACAAGCCAAAGTAATGAAAACTATGAATGCAGACTTGCCAAATTCCGCTTAAAAATTGACCTTGTGTCACATCTAGCTCAAAACTTATTTTCAGTCATGCCGTTTCAAATATGGCTGGCTTAGTCGGCTGGGGCTGCAGAATACACTGACTGAATTTCTACAGTGGAGTGGGGCTCCCCTGACAAGTGTCCTATCTAGGACACTAAACAATCAGATGGTGAGGTTTCAGTAATGCTGGAGCTTTGAGGAATGTGGAGTACTCCTTCATTGCCATCGCTCCCAGGTCCACTCTGGCCCGGAGTAATAGCACCTGATAGGGTCCTATCTATTGGTCAAATAGAACTGTTTGACATTTAAACTGTGTACTTATGCTAAAGCGAATTTGTTGAAATAGAACTGTTTTACAATTAACTATTTGTAAACAAAAAAACTATATACCTATACTAAACTGAATTATTGAAATAGAACTGTTTTTACATTTAACTGTGTGTAAACAAATGACTGGTGTTTAATTGAATTTTAGTGATACATAGCAATACTTGAAACTATTTAACTTTGTTGACAAGCTAAACTGAATTGCTTGAAATAGAAGTTTTTGATCATTTAACAGTGTTTAAACAAATGAAGGACGTTTAATTGAATTGTTAGTGATACATAGAAATACTTGCAACCATTTAACTGTGAGCAAAATAGTGATTAATAATCAAAAGAATTATTCGTATTTGATAGAAACAAGTGAAACCATTTAACTGTGAAAAAGAATGAACTCGTTCAAAAATGTTATCTAAAAAACGTGTTTAGAAATCATATATATTTAATATATATGTATAAAAAGGATCTGGCATTAAATAACCTACAAGGGTTGATAACCAAACCAAACCAAATATGGCAGTGGATGTGAAAATGGTAAAAGTTCTTGTGTATGATACGCATCCCTAACTTTTAGGCTTAAACATCTGGAAAAACTGTGCATTATAAACAGAGGCTTATGATATCTATCAAAAATAATGTCACAAAAGAACAACGATCTCACAGTTCGTTTGTTTGGATTTTATGGCATATCAACTTTTGTAGGTTATTTAACGCCAAATCGATTTTTCAAACAATTCTGTGTAGCATAAGTACGAAGTTTAATTGTCAAAAACAGTTCTATTTCCAGCTATTCAGTTTAGTCAAAAAATTCTTATTCAAACAAATGAGTTTAGTATGAGTATAGTTTTTGTTTACTCACAGCTGTCAAAACAGTTCCATTTCAAACAATTCAGTTTAGCATAAGTATGCAGTTTCAAATCAAAACAGTTCTATTTCAAGCAGTTCGGTTTATCATAAGTACGCATTTTAGTTTTATTTGACACATAGATAGGACCCTATCATATGCTACCACTCTGAGCCAAAGTCGACCTGGGAGCGATGACAATGAAGAAATACTCCGAATTTCCCAAAGCTCAAGCATTACTGGAACCTCACCATCAGATCGTTTAGTATCATATCCAGGATACTCGTTGTGGGGGGTCTTACCCTTCTGCAGAGAAGAAATCGGTGTATTCTACAGCCCCAGCTAATGGGACCATAAGACACTCTTTGGGGAGTCTTACCCCTCTGCAGAGATGCAGTCAGTGTATTATACGGTCCCAGTTGATAGGGCCACAAGACGCTCTTTGGGGAAGTTTTACCCCTCTGCAGAGATGCAGTTGGTTTATTCAACAGTCCCAGTAGATAGGGCCACAAGACACTCGTTGGAGGAGTCTTACCCCTCTGCAGAGATGCGGTCGGTGTATTCTGCAGTCTCAGTAGATAGGGCCACAAGACACTCGTTGGGGGAGTCTTACCCCTCAGCAGTGATGCGGTCGGTGTATTCTACAGTCTCAGTAGATAGGGCCACAAGACACTCGTTGGGGGAGTCTTACCCCTCAGCAGTGATGCGGTCGATGTATTCTACAGTCTCAGTAGATAGAGCCACAAGACACTCGTTGGGGGAGTCTTATCCCTCAGCAGTGATGCGGTCGGTGTATTCTACAGTCTCAGTAGATAGGGCCACAAGACACTCGTTTGAGGAGTCTTACCCCTCAACAGATATGCGGTCGGTGTATTCTATAATGTAGAATACACCGACCGCATTTCTACAGAGGGGTAAGACTCCCCCAACGAGTGTCTTGTGGCCCTATCTACTGAGACTGTAGAATACACCGACCACATCTACTCTACTGCCCCAGTCGACTGGGCAGTACAATCTCACCGATTTTGAATTTGAATTTGTCTCAGTTTTTTTTGTTGTTTTGTTTTGTTTTTGTATATGTGCGTATGTCTGTGTATATATCTTGAAGAATCACATCTTTTCAAACCTTTACACGTTCTTTCAATATTATGGAATATGAATTTTTTTTAAAGCACACTATGTTTTTCTTAATATAAACCTACCGTCGCTAACTTAAAGGTTAAAGATATGACACAAAAGCCGCGTATTATATACGAATAATTACAGTAATTAAAAAAGCACTATTCTGCTAAATATGATACTCACGAATGCTTTTTCATGATTTTTTCATTTATTGCGAGCATTATCATCATCAAGACGTGCACGTAGCACGGATTCCTGTGACTTTTCCTCATCAACCGTCCCTATAGGCCATCACACAAGGTAAGTCCTCTAGCATAGAGCTGATGAATGTAAACTTTTACTGGTTGGTTAACACTGGTGTACCCATGCGTAGGAGTCCATCGGAGAATGTCATTTATGAGTTAGTCCTTACTTTACTGATAGTGCCCAGTATGTCTTGCTCACATTTCTTGGATGATTTATGAGATGGGAGATAAGTAGCCGTACACCTGCTATTTTGAAGGGTGCTGCTTTCTGGATGAGTTCAAAACAGCATGCAGCATCCTTTTGTAGTTCCTGTCTAGCTTTTTCGCCAGGTTTTTCATTAAAGTCCAAATGGTGCAACCATACAATAGTATAGGCTATAAACAGCTATAACTTGGAAGAATTCCCATTTTATTCAATCAGGGAGATCAGGTTTCCATGTGGTCATTAATCTGTCTAAAGCAATCTATGCTTTACCTATGTGTATGTTGACATCGCTTTCAGTAGATGAGATATTACTACCAAGCTATATGGACTAAAGGCACTCGTGGTGTAATGGTTATCATTGCTGGAAATGGACATAGCAACTTGAGTTCAAATCCTGGTTGAAGCAGTTTGCATTTTACATTGCACTAACACCCTTGGGAAAGTGTTAATCCAATAATTCTCTCTCTAGCTATGGGCAAATAGTAGAGCTGATTGGGTTCTATAACCTTGGTATGGCAATCAGTCCCGGAGAAAAAAACTCTGAATTCAAACCTGTTAAACTTCACTTAAAAAAAATTGACCGTGTATCTCATCTTACTCATGCCAAAGAGGTTAATATATATATATATAATAAATATATATAATATTTAATATATATATTTAATGCCATGGAAGTTTGTCTACGACCTCTGGTTTCATGAAGTTTTACAAACAACAATTGTCAGGCAGATAACGAAAGGAAATGAAGAAATCGAAAAAAATCGAAGAAATCGAAAAAAATCGAAGAAATCGAAAAAAATCGAAAAAATCGAAAATGATGATTGTTGTTTGTAAAACTTCATGAAACCTAAGGTTGCAGACAAACTTCCATGGCATTAAATATATAAATCTAATATATATTTATCGATTATTATTATATAATAGCTCAATCACTGATATTGAGCACTCTCCAAATTATATCGCACTTGATTGTCCACAAACCCACAAAGTGAATTAGTAACAACCAACAATATATATATATATATATATATATATATATATATATATTTAACAAGCCCTCTGCATGAGTAGGATATGACACAAGGTCAATTTTTAGGCTGGGTTTAATTGGCTTGAATTCCAACTTTTATATCTCGTAGACTGATTGTGATAATAAGGTTAAAGAGCCCAGACTCCTTTACTTTTTACCCATAGCAGGAAGGAGAATAATTGGATTCATGCCATTCCCAAGGGTGTTAGTGCAATGTAAAATGCAAATAATCTCATCCAAGATTTGAACTCAAGTCACTGTGTCCATTTCCTAATATGGTAACCATTACACCATGAATGCCTCCAGGGGTTGGTATATATATATATATACTAACGTTACTAATAGCATTACTATTTTGCTCTACTTAGTATTGAGCACTTTTTGCATTGTAGCTTAGCAGCCCATGTCTTTTGAATTTTTTCAATTGGTATGACAAGGTTGACCTTTTCTTTTTTTCCAATATATATTTTCCCCTTGATAGTGATTCATTGGATATTTTCATCTTCAAATCACTTGCCGGGTTTTTTTTTCTAACCATGAGGGCTATCATTTAATATATATATATATTTTTTTTTTTTCTTACCATAAGGGCTATCATTTAATATATATATATATATATATATATATATATATAAGTGATGTACTCCTATGGACCCCCACATATGGCCCAGATAAAGCAGGATGACCAGCTCGAACATACATACAGCAGCTGTGTGAGGATACAGGATGTAGCCCAGAAGACCTGCCAGAGGCGATGAATGATAGGGAAAAGTGGCGAGAGAGGGTCAAGGATATCCATGCTGGTGGCACGACATGATGATGATGATGATATATATATATATATATATATATATGAACTGGTCTATCAATTTCAGAAAGTTGTCATTTGATGAGATTAAAATCTTTATTAAAATACATATGGACTCAGTTTTATCTTGCGTTCATTGCCTTTTGCTGCCTGCTATAAGATATGCAGCAGAGATGTGTCTTGTGTCGGTGATGTACTTGTCTATGCCTCCCACCAGACAGGACATGACACAAGGTCTTTTTTATAGTGGGTGTTTTTAGTGAAGGGTGAGGTCAGGCAGGAGCCAAAAGTCTTACCCTGTTAACTATGCTGGTCATAGGCTCACAAGGTGCAGGGTGAGCCAGATGATCCTGCCGGACTTTGACTTACTAGATGTAACCTGAGTCCAGCGGGGCGGCTCGTATGCCTGTTCATAGCTTAAACTAAACCAGCTGGTCAGGTGCTATGCTGTGTTATCAATGTAGGTAGTTTTCCCGCCTGAAGGTGGCCCAGATGAAGATAGGGGCTATTCGGCTTAAAATCTGACATTGATTTTTGTCTTGAAATTAGTGAATTTGTTAGAAGTTCTCGATCTGTTGTATATTCTGCATCACTTATAGTATGTGTTTAAAATAAACTTTGAACAAAAATCACACATTCACACATTTTAGTCACTTCAGTTTTTTTTTTTTTTTGAGTTCCAAATCAATTAGTAGGTCAAAGGTTAAATGACCTTTGAGCCATTTTATAACTGCCACAAGTGTAGGTCTGTCAAAAGCCGCAATTCAAAATATAAATCTGAGGTCCTTACACAAAGTTAACAATCTACTTCACTCATTCTTTTTTTTTTCTTTTTTTTTTCCCAAAATTTAAAACTGAGAAATTTGAATAACTTCAATAAATTTCCTTTTAAATTCCTGGGAAAAGGTCATTAAAGGTCACAAGAATTTCTCCATCTTTGAGATTCCCCTTTTGTATTTTGGGAGTCTAATTAATTATTCCTGGGTTTTTTTTTTCTCTTCTTCTTTTTTTAATTCTTTAAAAGGTTCTCTCCTTAAAATTTTTTTAAAAAAGTGTCACAGACAAAGAAATGAGATAAATCACGTAACCACTTGTATTTAGAAATGTTTTTTAACTGTTGCAGCGTATTGTACCAGGTTTAGTGGTTCAAGGAAATGTTCTCGAAACCAATAAAAAATGTCAAGAAGTCACAGATGGCTGGCTGTAAAGATTGCTTGGATAAAATACTAAAAAAGAAGTGGGGTTCTTTAGCTTAAGATAGCAGCAGTAAATGAATACAAGACTCAATTACAATTATAACATTCCTGATAGATATGAATTGACTGAGATAGATAGACAGACAGATAGATAGATAGATAAATAGATAGAGAGAGAGATAGATAGATAGATAGATAGAGAGAGAGAGAGAGAGAGAGAGATTATAAGTATGTCTGATAGATATAAACGCATGAGATAGATAGATAGATAGATGAGTAGACAGATAGATAGATAGATAGATACTAGTGAGATAGATAGATAGATAGATTGATAGATAGATAGATAGATATACGGCACATTAGTGAAATAATTCTAGATAAACAGATAGATATGAACAAACTAAGATATATAAGAATAGATTCAGATAGATAGATAGAGAGAGAGAGAAAGAAAGAAAGGAAGAGACAGAGACAGCGAGAGAGAGAGAGTGAATTAAAAAAGAAAAGAAAGAAAATGAAAGAGGAAAAAAGAAAGAAAATAAAATGAGAAAGAGTGGTAGAAAAGAGAAAGATATACATATATATATATATATATATATATATATATATATATATGCAAATAATTTCAGAGACAGAGACAGAAAAAGAAAATGAAAGAGAAATATCCACAGAAAGACAGATTATAAGAGAAAGAGAAAAAGAGATTGAGAGAAAAAAAAAGATGAATAGGAAAAGAGAAAGAGAGAGTGAGAGAGAGAGAGAGAGAGAAAGAGCAAAAAAAGATGAATAGGAAAAGAGAAAGAGAGAGAGAGAGAGAGAGAGAGAGCAAAAAAAAAGATGAATAGGAAAAGAGAAAAAGAGAGAGAGAGAGAGAGAGAGAGAGCAAAAAAAAAGAGGAATAGGAAAAGAGAAAGAGAGAGAGAGAAAAAGAGATTGAGAGAAAAAAAAAGATGAATAGGAAAAGAGAAAGAGAGAGAGAGAGAGAGAGAGCAAAAAAAAGATGAATAGGAAAAGAGAAAGAGAGAGAGAGAGAGAGAGAGAGAGAGAGCAAAAAAAAGATGAATAGGAAAAGAGAAAGAGAGAGTGAGAGAAAGAGAGAAAGCAAAAAAAAGATGAATAGGAAAAGAGAAAGAGAGAGAGAGAGAGAGAGCAAAAGAAGCTGAGATAAATAGACAGGGAGAAAGTAACCGAGATAGGGAGAATGAGAAGAAAAAATAGAGAGACAAATAAAGAAAAATATTTCAAAAGTACACACAAAATTATACTAATTAATTTGTGGGATTTTCAATATCATTATAAATCCATGACCATGTGCCAGACAAAGCTTTCTACATACAGTATCTCCCATAAATAAATACACCCAGACTAAATTTTTCATATGAATTTAAATTTTTTTATAAACCAAAGATATTAGAATTCTATTATTTCTATTTATGCAATCAAAACGGATATAACTGAATATTTATTTTGTTATCAAACTTTGTTGCTCTTAAAGTCTGGTGTGATTTCTTTGTTGAATGGCATATCAACTTTGATGGGTTATTTCAAGCCAAAGCCAGCTGTTGTTCTATTTAATCCTTTGCTGGTGGATATAAGGGGGTTCATGCCTTTCCTAAGGGAATTAGTCTAAAAGGGAATGCAATCGCACAACTGGAGTTTGAATTTTCTAATTACAAAGACACAGTCCTGCAATTTTGTCATCAGGCCATGGGGGTTTCCTCCATTTAAAGTTGGTCACCCAAAATATGAATATGTAGTGGACCCAAAATAAGTACAGCCTTTGTATAAAACAATGCAATTTTTTGGTAATAAAAAGTAAAAGTAAAGTTGGCGACCTTAGTCAAGGGTGACCCGAAGGCTCCCTTTTCAATAGCTACTACACCGAGGTATGAAGGAGGGCGCTACTCGATTCCTTGAGTTGCTCCATTTTACCCTTTATTCTTACCTTATAATGCTGAGAGTTAAGAAAGGCAGCATCAAGTACCATTTTTTTTAGTCTTTTGTGTGACTCAACCTGGGATTGAACTTTGGTCTCCCAGACCATTGGCAAACACTCATTAGGTCCATGGCTTGATGCTAAATCCATTTTTATACATATAAACAGTTTTATTTCAAACAATTCAGTTGAGCATAATGTTATATACCCTGCTGGTGAACAATAATGGGTATGTCCCTTTCCTCATAAATACATTGGACACTATTGTGAGGCTGGTGCGAATTTTTGCCGACTAAGTTATCACCACTTGCAGTGGGTACTTTCTTCATGCTGTTGGCAAGGATTGTATTAATTTAATGTTATAAAGATTTTAATTTTTTATTTACAAGCTCCATTTGGTTATTTCTTATTCAGTAACCTTTTGTTAGGTTACAACACATTAGTACACTGTTTACTTCTGTTTGACCCATTGATAGGACCCTATCAAGTGCTAACACTCCGAGCCAGAGTGAACTTGGGAGCGATGGGAATGAAAGAGCACTCCACATTCCCCAAAGCTCCAGCTTTACTGGAGCCTCACCATCAGATTGTTAAGTGTCATATACTTGTAGGGATAGTCTTAACTCTCTGCAGAGTAGCAGTCAGTGTATTCTGCAGCTCTAGCCAACTGAGCTATGAAGAGTTTGGTAATAAATAATACCTAATAATATCTGTTTTGATTGGATGATGTTCCATTTGAAATAAAATCTTTGTATCTTTGGTTTAAAATTTTAACCTTTTTTATTAGAAAATGGTACAATGTAACAATTTATGGGCAATTATATAAGGCATGGACAGCTATCAATAGGCTATCGGTCATATGGAAGTCAGACTTGACCGATAAAATGAAATGCAGTTTCTTCCAAGCAGCGGTCATGTCAATACTGCTGTATGGATGCACTATATGGACACTAACGAAACGGATGGGAAAAAAGCTTGACGGCAACTACACAAAAGTGCTGTGAGCAATACTGAACAAGTCCTGGAGGCAACACTCCACAAAGCAGCAGCTATACCGCCACCTACCACCCATCATGAAAACTATCCAAGTTAGACGAACCAGACATGCCGGACACTGCTAGAGAAGTAGGGACGAACTCATAAGTGATGTTCTCCTATGGACCCCTGCACATGGCCGAGCAAAAGCAGGGCGATCAGCTCGAACCTACATACAGCAGCTATGTGAGGATACGGGGTGTAGCCCTGAGGACCTGCCAAAAGCAATGAACAATAGGGAGGGATGGCGAAAGTGGGTCAGAGATATCCGTGCTGATAGCACAACAAGATGATGATGCTGATATATATATATACTCGGGAATTGAGCAGCGCTGTCCCCTATAGTACAATGTAGTAACTATTGAAAAGAGAGCCTTTGGGTCACTCTCAACTATGGTAGCCATTGTGAACAATTTGGTAGAAAGATTTTCTTGTAGAAATATTTTATTAAAGAATATCATAATACTCTCACTCTCATCAGATGACCGTACATGTTTAACTTGAGGTTGAAAAACAGCAAATATGGATTACAGTCTATATGTGTATGGAAGATATAATTCCTGTTTTACTTATTGTAAATTCTTTTGGTGTTAAATTTTTATTGTTTACACATATATATGTAATTATTGAGAAAATTTAATGCTAGAAGTGGTCTAAATGAGCAAGAAAGTGTTTTATGTACAAGAATACCGTGTAATATCACGTTATTTCAACGACAGAATAAAATTAAACTGACTTTGGATGTGTATATACAAGTTCACATGAAGATCAGGTATGTGAAACTTGGAGTCATAGGCGATTTTACCCTGTTATATTTAATGGAGACTCAAACTCGGTTAGTCGTCATAATAAATTTATTTCGGCGGAGAATATTATTGCTATACCCTCCGTCTCGTCAGATAACTCTTAACATGCTTCTCTCTATATTCATATATATATGAAGAGTAAATAAAGGATTGTAATCCGACAATATGTAGAAAAACTGATAACAACGATCCAAGTGGAAGGAATGATTTATTAACGGGTCGACACTATAGCGTTTCGGTTCTACTGAACCATCATCAGGACCATGAGAGGTGATATTAATAATTCTAAGTTAATGATGGATGTTTAGAAATGTGAAATACAAAAACCGAGGGGAAAATATGTATCGTAAGAAAAAGTTGGCCGTTTAACTGGCGAATCAGCGTTTAATGTTTAAATTACGTCATTTGACTTATTAGGAATATTGTATAGAATTTATGTCCATATATATATATATATATATATATATATATATATATATATATATATATAAAATGATTAAAAATCCAAGAAGCAATATAAATGAAAAATAAAAAAACAAACACAAATAAAATACCATATATCACAGGCACAAACATATTAAAAAATTTTAATAACTAAAAATCACTCACTCTATAAGTAAACCTTTCCAACTGAATGTCTTAAAACAAAATGCTGAAAACATTCTAACCAACAACTGTATCAAAACAGTAAAAAATTAACAGTCAACTCAAAACTACACTACTCCTGATGACAACTAAAAGTATGGTCGAAAGCGTTGGGGAAGAAGATATGGGACAATTCCTTTACCATCTTGATCTCGACACTAGAAAAATAACAAGGAGTCTTGGAAAACAAAATTAAACATGTGTTCCTTCGTCTTTAACAAAACTTTCTAGAATATATATATATATATATATATATATATGTGTGTGTGTGTGTGTGTGTGTGTGTGTGTGTGTGTGTGTGTGTGTGTGTGTGTGTGTGTGTGTGTGTATGTGTGTGTTGATCAAAGGTTGAAATTAAAGCAAAGAAAAAAAATACATCAGGGGTTGTAACTCTATATTAAAAATATAATGATAATAAAGAGTAACGTCCCTTGGTATTTAAGGTTTGTTTATTTAATTAGCAACGTGAATCAATAAGAATACAATAGTTTAACTGGTATATGCAAGTTATATTATACACTATAAGTAGAAAGAAAGATTGATAAGGAGGTAATCCCGGCAGAAAGAGAGATTTATTGAGAAACAAATTCAACACAGCAGCGTTTCGGTTCTAATTAACCGTCATCAGGACTGAGTGGGATGATATTAGTGATGTTAAATCAATGATGGCTGTTTAAATTTTTTTTTTTTTTACAAAAACCTTCGGAAAATCCATATATCCGTAGAGATTTGGCCGTTTATATGTGTGTGTGTGTGTGTGTGTGTGTGTGTGTGTTAGTATCATTCATAAATAACTGCATTACAAACAGTTTTTGATAAAAAAAAAAAAAAAATTTACTTCTAGATGAATGAATCTTAATATTTCTTGGGGAATTGATACTATCAAAATGGATATTCTTAGATATTGATTTTTACCAAACTCTACAATATTGAAACTGAAAATATGCATAGGCCCAAAAATAAGTACACCTCTTATATATATATATATATATATATATATATATATATATATATAGTACAATTTAATGGAGACTCAAACTTGGTTAAGTCCTCATAATAAATTTATTTCGGCGGAGAATATTATTGCTATACTCTCCGTCTCGTCAGATGACTATTTACAAACTTCTCTCTCGTCGTAGTGTGTGTGTGTGGTTTTATTTTTTAATACAGAATTTCCTTGCAGTAGAGTTTGGTAATGAGTAATTTCTAATAATATCCGTTTTAAATGTATAACGTTTCCCGAGAATAATAAAATGCGGATAGTTTAGAAGAAAATTAAGTTC
The DNA here is from genome assembly GCA_963585895.1 of Sepioteuthis lessoniana. Classification (NCBI taxonomy): domain Eukaryota; kingdom Metazoa; phylum Mollusca; class Cephalopoda; order Myopsida; family Loliginidae; genus Sepioteuthis; species Sepioteuthis lessoniana. The sequence goes on from OY757946.1 coordinate 48,396,958, forward strand.
TAATGAATAAATTTGTCCTGATGTACCTATATATGATGGTGATTTTATGCACACACACACACACACACACACACACATATATATATATATATATATATATATATATATATATATATATATATTTAGGCCGCATTTCTTCGTTAATGCAAATTTCATTAAACATAATAGACATTTTATGTCTACATATTTTTTTCTGGATCCGTTCGAATTCCCGTATTACTTTTATCGTATTCGGGGGGGAATGGATTTAGGTATTGTCCATAGTTGTATGTATCTCTAGTACGTCGAGCCGCCAACACAGATATCCCTGACCCTCTCTCGCCACCTCTCCCTATTGTTCATCGCCTCTGTCAGGTCTTCATGGCTACATCCCGTATCCTCACAGAGCTGCTGTATGTATGTTCGAGCTGGTCGTCTTGCTTTTGCTCGCACGTTTGTGGGGGTCCATAGGAGTACATCACTTATGAGCTCCTCCCTGCTTCTCTAGCAGTGTCCTGCATGTCTGGTTCATCTAAATTGGATAGTTTTCGTGATGGGAGGTAGGTGGCAATTGCATGAATGCTTATGGTTTCATACCAGCTTTACATGGCAATCATCAGACAGAAAAAGCTTATTCTGCTTGATGATTGCCGTGTGAAGACAGCATGAAATCACTGGGCGCAGATAAGCACCCATGCTATTGAATATTTATAAAAATCAATGTATACATATCTTTTTTATCATTATATTATATAATAGCTCTTTCATAGATATTGAACCCTCCCTGAATTAAATCGCATTTTATTTATGATCAACTCACGAAGTAAGAGTGTGACAACAATAAGCTGTTGTAATATATATATAACCGGCTCATTGCCTTAGTGGGTAGAGTGTTCGCCAATCGTCTGGGAGACCTGGGTTCAATCCAAGGTCGCATCATACCAAAGACTTTAGAAATGGTACTTGATACTGCCTTGCTTAATGCTCAGCAATATAAGGTACGTATCAAGGGTAAAGTGGAGCAATCCAGGGAAAGGAGTAGCGCCCTCTCCTACATCTCGGTGTAGTAGCTATTGAAAAGGGAGCCTTCTGGTCACCCTTGACTACGGTCGCCAACTTTACTTTTACTTATATATATATATATATATATCATTTTATTATCCAACGCCAAGTCAGCAGATAGTGGGAACGATTCTATTTTAGAATTTCTTTCTTCGATATCCAGTTAACTGCCTGATGAATGTTGTTATAAACTTCATGAAACCTTAGGTTGCTGAACAATATTTTCCATGGATTATATATATATATATATATATATATGGAAACGTGAATAAATCAGACACTCACGAGTTTTGTAATATTTCATTCTTTATTCACAGAACTTTTTCAGACTAAACGTATATTTTTGTTTTTTTTTTGTTTTTCTACATTTTATCAATTGAGGAAATAGATAAAATAAAGAAGAGAAAAAGGTTTCAAGTGGGGGATAAGGGTCTAAAGACAAGAGGCAGATAAGGGAAGAATAGGGAGGGAAGTAGATATGAGTTTAAGTGATAGTGGTAGGGGTTACTGGTCTTGACTGTGACTCTTTGGGTTTATAGTGGAAGGTATGTGAAGTCCAATTGATAAAATATAGAAAAACTGAAAAAAATGTTTAATCTGAAGAAGTTCTGTGAATAAAGAACGAAATATTACCACTAGATCCGTTGTCTCTGATTTATCTACTTTTCCACAAATTTTTTCATCTTGTCAGATTCACTAACATCTACGATTTCACCCTATATATATATATATATATATATACGAGGTGCATACGATAGGTTTCCAGACTTTTTCGTATGGGCATTTAAAATTGTCGTAGACTCTTAAAAATTCAGTATGTTATTGCTATATATCTTATGAGATGACAGATGTTTATGATTTCAGGTTCATATTAACTGCTACAGCAGCAATTGGAATACACCCTACTAAAGCCTGATTGTCACAGTTGGTGTATTTCAAAAATGCAATCTGGACGTGATGACACTTTAGGAGAACGATATGCAATAAAATTCTGTTTTAAACTTGAAAAAAAAAAATGGCTGCAGAAACGTATGGAATGCTTCAGACTGCTTTTCGACCATCTTGCATGAATCGAGCATCAGTTTTTGAGTGGCATAAGAGATTCAAGGAAGCCAGGGAGTCTGTGAGGGATGATGAGAGGTGTGGGAGGAGTAAGGAAGTCAATACACCAGAGTTGATTGGCCAAAGGGTTAGGGTTACTATGTTGAGGTTTTAAGGGAGTTCAGGAAGAGATTCCGTCAGAAGAGGCCAGCACTCTTCAAATCGGATCGGTGGCATTTCCACCAGGACAAAGCACCAGTTCACAACTCCATCCTTGTCACAGACTATTTGAGCAAGATGGGCATGAAGACAGTTCCTTAGCCTCCCTGTAGTGCAGACCTTGCTCCCTGTGACATTTGGTTATTCCCTAAGCTCAGAGGCTGTTATTATGAGATAATTGAGAAGATGAAAGAGGCTGTGACGAAGGTCATTGTCATGCTCACTCAATAGGACTTCCATGGGGCCTTCCAGAAGTTGTTGGAACGCTACAACAAGTGCATTGCAGCCGGAGTAGAGTTTCATGTGTGTACTATCAATAAAAGTGCCCATACAAAAAAAGTCTGGAAACTTATCGTATGCACCTCGTATATAGGATTTGGTGTTGGTGTGGTGTTTTTGTTTAATGGGATATCAACCTTTGTAGGTTTTTTAATGCCAAAACCATTCTCCAACAAGAACAGTAGTGGTACTATTTAACCCATAGCTGGGAGGATAAGGGGGTTCATACCTTTCCCAAGGGTATTTGCCCGAAAGTGAACGTAATAGCGCGACTGGAGTACGAACTAAAGTACTACGACTCCGCAGTCGATCGCCTTAACCATAACACCACGAGGACAACCCCGATTTGGAGTTGAATAAACCAGAAGAGTTGATAAGCCATAAAATACAAACCACCCAACCAACTTTCAGAGGAATTATCATTCTAAATCAAGAAAAAGCCAAGCAGTCGGCCTTCTCAACTGCAACCGTTTACTGGTTTAATTATCTTCAAATACAACTTGTGTTTTTTTTCAAAGGAAGAACTATTAAATTTCTTTTTGAAATCTCCTTTTTTTAGAAAACCAAAGAAAGCAAAAAACATTAAGTGAGATATCGTGAAGGAATTCCTGGAAGTTTGCTTAAATTTACTTATAAAGAAAGGAAAAAGAAAGAAAAAATCCCTGATGAACTACAATTGAAAGAAGTTTGGAAGGCAAATATTATTTCCCAACCTGAAATTTTCTTCCCCAAACCTTTATGGCCCTTCCCTTTGAGACACCTGCCAATGTCTTACATCTTACTAAACTATCCCTCACGCGTTTTCTTTCTTTCTTTTTCTTTTCGGCAAACAGGTGAAGCTTATTTTTATGTTATGACTTTTCATGACACCGGGCAGTTATCACTAACTTGTTGAATGAATGCTTGTCAGGAACTTCAGGCAAATATCTCTTTATGTAAATATATTTTATCTTTTTTTTTTTTTTGCCACTCATTGCAGCTTATTAAAAAAAAAGTTGAGGACAGAGGAAAAGGACTTTGATTTTTGAAATGTCATTTTATTTATTTTTATTTGCTTAAAAATACCTGTAACATTTATTATTCTTTTCATCTAATTTCTCTTGCTTTTGCACGTAGTAGTGAGTAAAGTTGATGACCTTAATCGAGGGTGACCTGTAGGCTCTCTTTTCAGTAGCTACTACACTGAGGTGTAAGGAAGGCCGCTACTCCATTCCCTGGATTGCTCCACTTTACCCTTGATCCTTACCTTATAAAACTGAGTGTTAAGCTAGGTGGCATCAAGTACCATTTTTGAGTCATTGGTATGACCCGACCTGGGATTGAACTCCGGTATCCCCGACCATAGGCGAACACTCTACTCGTTAGGCCAATAGTCTTAGATTATGTGAATTTCTTAAATCAGACATTGTTAATAATTCTTCATTAGTATTTTTTGTCATAGTTCTCTTGCTTTTACATCATCATCAAGTTGCACTGCATGCACGGATTTCCGAAACTCTCTCTCTTCCCTATCCTCAATCAGTTCCGACAGGTCCGCTAAACTCCAACCTGTGTCTGTATAAAGGTAAGGTCTTACAAGGCGACCAGCTCTGGCATATCCATAAGGAGGGGTCCTTAGAAGAACGTCACTAATGAGTTTGTCCTTGCAACTCTATCTGTGTCTCACATGCATGGCTCAATTTATATTCATTTTTTTATTTTATTATTTAGCAGCACATAAACAAATAACAAATAAAATAAAACATTTTCTTTAATTGCTAAATATTCTGGCTGCATTGAATATTTTTGAAAGAAACAAGAATAAATTATTTAGATTGATATTTTTTTTCATGCCATACAGAAGAAAAAATTATGTCATTGCCCAATATTGAGGAAATGATTACGGAGAAACTGCCTGCTAAAAAACTGAATTAGTCGCCCCTCTTCAAGTTTTTTTTATGACAACCTTAATTATTTCAGACATTGATCACACTAATTTACCGCAATATTCTCCATCAAAGTGGTTCAAACTTTCCCAAATGACTGTTAACTGATCTTATTCAGTGGATGGAACCTTCTCATAGGAAATTTTTAAAAATGATTTTCACTATAAATTTTCAATTGGATTTAGATCCGGACTCTTCTCTGGCCAGGTTTTAAATTGATTTTAAATGCCTTTTCAGAAGAAATGCTTTAATCCCCTGGACTTTGTGACAGGATTCATTATTGCCTTGAAAAATAACTTCGTCGTCACTAAATCAAATTTCAATCGATAGAAAGATAAAATTATCCAGGATTTCAATGTATACATGGGCAATTATTGTTGAGGTAAGAATTGCCATTTCCCCTCGGTCTTTTAAAATTCATGCAACTCCATATAATGAATGACTTGGAAAATTTACTTATTTTCTTCAGGCAGTCACCTTGTTATGTTTCATTTAAATTGCACCAGACAAAAGTTCCACCACTATCGCCTTGACCAAAGTAAATTCTTGATTCATCACTGAATATCACTTTCATCCAATTATCCACACGCCATGACTGTTTTTCGTTACCCCTCTTTAACTTTATATTCAGCCGTTTTTGTGTTAATGTTGCTTTTCGTTTGATTTTTCTCTGTGAAAATTATATTTCATTCAACCACTTTCTTTTAGTTCTGTCACAAACATTGACTCATATTTCAACCCATTTCTTTTTCATTTGTTTTGTTCTAGATTTTCGATTTTCAAGGCTTATTGCTTTGATTTTTCTATCTTGGCGCTTTCATATCTTTCGTAATCCACCAATATGTTTTCTTTAAAAAAAAACTCGTTTCTGTTATATTTGCCCCAAATTTTAGAGACAAAAGACTGAGAATAACTAATATCTTTTGCCACATGCCACAATGGATTACTTTCTTGAATGAATTTTATTATCTTTTCCATTGTTTCAGTCGACAGTTCTTTTGTTGGGGCAATGTAGGGGGCGGGTAGAAAAGAGAAAAATAAAAACAAAATAAAATAAATCCGAACGTGTCGCAGTTCCCAGAAACCTCTGACAGGAAGCGAAATCCGCGCAAGCCTGAAAGACAAGACCTACCTGCACTAAAGAGAAACTCTCCCTCATTCTGCAGTGACCACTAGGACTGGAAAGAACAACTTCTTTTCTGCTGCTGACGAAGGAGACAACGTGTTTGCTAAGCGGCATGTTGGCTCACCCTCCCACCAGTAGCAGCCTTTGCTGAACATATCTACTGGACAACAGGACAGACCTTCAAACTGACGACTCACCGAAATTACTCTCTTGTTAGTTGCTGTCTCTACTGACATACCTCAGGAAACATAAACTTCAAACTTTTACTGCTGATAATGACAAATATACTTCAACGCCTTATTTGTGAGCTGCGACTGCTTTCTAATAGTTCAGGAAGACATTTCCTTGCTACAGAGTAGTCGTATTGAATCCAAAAATAAAGTTGGAATTTAAAAGGTATCTTCGTCTCTTTTCTTCCTTTCTTCCGTAATTCTTTTGCAGCCTTCACTGAAGAAGACTTCAACAAGTTAGATGAAGTAAGGAGAAGAAATCAATGGAGTCAGATACGCTAAACACAAACCCACCAACAACCACAACCACCAAACTACAGAACAAAACCAAAAAACACAACAAATCTCCCAAAGCCCCATAATGATGACCTCGAAGGGATTCGAACACGTAATCTTCTGATCTGGACTCAGAAGATCCTTTTAAATGGATATGGCTTACAACTTGGTGAGGTTTGCAAAAATTCTTTCAACTGTAGACCGATTTGCATACCTGAGCTTCTGTTGGTATTTGTTCTGGAGGTTTGCAAAAACTCTTTTAACTGTAAACCGATTTGCATATCTGGGCTTCTGTTGGTATTTGTTCTGGGAATGCAAGTTATTGGAACATTCCACATTTTATTCCTCAACAGAGACAACAGACAAACTCTTCTCAAATCTTTATATAGATTTGGTCTAAATTATTCATATAGATTTGATAGCTCTTCATCAAACCATTTGGCCGTCTATGGAGGACAGGCAAAACTCGTCCTAATTCTTCTACATCAAGCCATTTTACTGTAAGGACAAACAAAAATCTCTTCCCAATTATTAACACAGATTTGGTGGCTCTACCTAAAACCATTTGGCTGTTTGTAGAGGACAGACAAAGAAACTATTTCCAATTATTGATATAGATTTGGTAGCCATCAAATCATTTTATCGTCAATGGAGAACAGACAAATAGACTTTTCCTAATTATTGATATAAATTTGTTAAGTCTACATCAAGCCTTTTTCGCCACCAATAGAGAAGGGACAAACTCTTTTTAATTATTAAAACAGATTTGGTAGCTTCATATCAGAATGTCTGCATAGGATAGACAAACAAACCATTCCTAATTATTCACAGAGATCATTTGTCATCAGTGGAATGATAATTCTTCAGAAACAGCCATCTCACCTGTCTAATAATTCTATCTTTCCTCTTGTCTTTACGAAATACAGTCGAAAATATTGATCTGGAATTCCACGAACACTTTGTTCAGACTATAAAAAAAAAAACAAACAAAAAACGAAAACAAAAACAAAAAAGACTCTGTTCTGATGCAAATAGACATTGTAATGGTGTTCTTTGCTCTGGAATGATTTAGCGACAACGTGCACCAGGTACAATGGTCTGAACCCCCCCCCCATCTACTACACACAACCAGGGTCAGCATATGACCTGATTAACCAGCCTGTCGGCCACCCTAACCCTTACCCTCTGCCTGGACTACTGACTCAGCCGAGAATAGTAGAGAAACGCTTGAGTGTTGATCTATCACCACGTTTGCTGGCTTGTGTCTCGTTCTGACGCACACCGTACTGGTACAATTCTTTGTTTTTGATTTTCTTTTGAGGGCACCCTCAGAAATAGACATTCTGTGTATGTTGTGTGTGTGTGTGTGTGTGTGTGTGCTCGCGCGTGTTTGTAAGCAAAAATAGACATTTGGTGTGTTATGTTTGTGTGTGTGTGTGTGTGTGTGTGTGCTCGCGCATGCGCGTGTGTATGCAAAAATAGACATTCGGTTTGTTATACGTGTGTGTGTGTGTTGTGTGTGCAAAAATTGACATTCTGTGTATGTTATGTGTGTGTGTGTGTGTGTGTGTGTGTGTGTGTGTGTGTGTGTGTATGCAAAAATAGACATTCGGTGTATGTTATATGTCTCTGTGTGTGTGCGCGCAAATATAGACATTCTGTGTATGTTATGTGTGTGTGTGTGTGTGTGTATGTATGTGTGTATGCAAAAATAGACATTCGGTTTGTTATGTGTGTGTGCGTGTGTGTGTGTGTGTGTGCAATAAAATATGCATAGAAGTTTATTTTTGATTATAATGAAAAAGTTTCAAGGGCATCTTTTCTGCTAAACCAGCAAAGATACAAAACATATTTTTTGACCGTGAAAACATCAAAAACATACAAAAATAAATAAATAAATAAATAAAATGAAACAATGTTTGTATAAAATAATTCAATAAAGAAAATTTCTGAGGTAATATATATATATATATATGAGAGAGAAAAAGAGTCAGACTTAATAATTAAATTTCAATCATTTATTTCATTTTTTTTTTCATTTAAAAATGATGTTTTCAACTCACCAAGCCATCCCATTTTTTTAGTCTTGCCCTTTCCACAATGACAAAGATGTCGAGTTTTGGCGGATATCAGGTATTCACTTTAGGAGGTGCCCGTGGTGTAATGGTTATCGTCACAGGATATGGACACGGCGATACGAGTTCAATTCCTGGACAAGACTGATTGCATTTCATATAGCACTAATACCCTTGGGAAAGGTATGAATCCAATTATTCTCCCTCCAGCTATGGGTAAATAGTAGGGCAGATTAGGTTCTTCAGCCTTGGTGAGGCATCTAGTCTAGGAGAAGGAAAAACTCTGAATTCAAACCTGCTAAACTCCGCTTAAAAAATTGCGTCATATCCTGCCCGAGAGGAGGGGTTGGGTAAATAGGATCAGGTGTTCAATTTCGATGAATTAATTGCAACTTTTCAGTTAAAAGAAAATTTTAAAAAATGAAGCAAATGACCGGGAGTGGTCATACCTATCGGTCAAACACATCTCTTTAAAAATCATTCATATTCGCTGTGAAAAATCTTTTTAGAAACAGTCTTACAAAAATCTAAATAGGAAAGTACAATGAGCGCAATTCCGTTACTACAAGGCATAAAATATTCCTTGACAGGTTGAAATGCCATTACAATCAATCAATTGATCAATCAATGAAAATAAAGTTAACCCTGTTAGGGACGATTAGAATACACCGACTGCATCCACTGTAGAGGGGTAAGACACCCAAAAGAATATCCTGGGTATGACACTAAAATACATTTGGTGGTGAGGCTTCATTTCTGAAGTTTAAGGGAGCATGGAGTACTTCTTCATTGCTATTACTCCCAGGCCCACTCTGTCCTTGTTAGGATCCCATCATTGGGTCAAATATATCTGTTTGAAAATCATGGTATAAGATAGGAAACTTTACAACTGATTATTATTGAATAGAATTAGTAAAGTTAGATTGGAATACTTGAATTGATTTAACTGAATACAAGTTATTTGTTTTAAGAATAGGCACTTGAATCTAGAATTGTTTACAAAAAATTTATTATTAGTAACTTGAAAATTGCTAGTGGATGAAGTTTCACGATGACATTAACCATTCGGAGTTGATATGCCAAGTCCTGGCAGCAACACCCCACAAGACACCAACTGTACGGCCACCTGCCCCCTATCACGAAATCTATTCAAGTTAGGCGAACCAGACATGCAGGACATTGCTGGAGAAGCAGAGATGAACTCATAAGAGATGTACTCTTATGGATCCCCACACACGGCCGCGCAAAAGCAGGACGACCAGCACGAACGTACATTCAGCAGCTATGTGAGGATACAGGTTGTTGTCCTGAAGACCTACCTAGGGCGATGAACGATAGGGAGGAGTGGCGAGAGAGGGTCAGGGATATCCGTGCTGCCAGCACGATATGATGATGATGATGATGATGCCAAAAAACCCAAACAAAAAAAAAACAAAAAACCAAAACGAGCGGGCAAAATTGAGAGCAATGACAAACAGCAAAAATGACAAACATCGAGTCCAGATAAATGAAGCTTAATTATAAGAAGGAAATAAATATCCTTGTCTTTATTCAAAAAAGGGATGAATCTTGTCTGACTGTCCAAAATCAGGAATTTGTAGGCAAAACAAACACAAGAGTTCAGCTGAAAACGTGGTACCAAAATGGGCAGAACAAAGCCCCCAAAGTTCAGCAATATACAGCAACAGGGATATCCTTACTCTGTTTGCCTTATAGAGCTGTTTCTTAAGTGACTTTGCTTAAAGACCCGCTCCTTTGTACAGTTACTAAAAGTGTGCCTTTTTACAGTATTACCAGTTAACAGTGTCGTCCAAACTGCAGCCCCATTTCCTCCAACATAGTAGTTCTCGTCAATGCTTGTAAGGACAAAAGGAAGAATTCATGTCCTTAACAATATTATATTAACATACTTTCAAATATTAACAAGTTTTAAGATATAGCATGTTATGTCCTTCTAGACACGCTAACACCAAGAAGGACTTTTCTCTCTAAAAAATGGAGGTCACGAGACTTTCCGTTTCCTCAACTTCACCTGACCGCATGGATGGTATACGTGAAAGAAATATCTCTGCATTCTTTTCATATCGCTCTAATTTGTCGACCTTAATTTAACTACTACAATACTCAGCTTAGTATGTGGACAAACATGTACGTCAAGCAAACCAATACGATTTCGTTTAATTATAATACTCCCTTCACACGAAATATTCTATCAAACATTTCTATTCTGCACACTTATTCAAAAGCCATTTTCTTGTCAGTTAATAATGCCATTTAAAATATTTCTTTTTATTTGTACATTTTAGTTGATGCATTTTTAATCACCTTGTGTCAAACAAGGGTTTCTCAAAAGTTTTATTTGTTGCCCCTTTTGTATCCAAATGAAATATTCTTCTATACCCATATAAATTAATTGATTATTAAATCAGAAAACATAACAAATTTACCGATATAAGTATTCACATAATAAAAGAATCGGTAATCTATAATTACAAACACACAATTATTTTCTAATAGGAAAATATTGGTTTGGTAGGCACTGAGGAGATCACAAATATTAGACGACAAGTTTGTGAGTTTGAGCCGTAAATCAACATGTTCTATGTTCAAAGTTCTTCTCTGTTTAGTAAATGATGCACACGAGACTCAGATTCATCGAAATACGACTTGAAAAAGCCGGTAAAATGAACTTGGAATATTTTGCTAATGTTTTTTTATTTATCCAGCACTAAATCCAGTTCCAACGAATGTGTATAGAGACTGAATATTGCAGCTAAATGTGAACTATTCATCTCTTTAAAAGGATTTCGAATTACATAAATAGAGTCGGTCTTAAAATATTGATATTGCAACTAAGTATAGAGTGTTTACTAGTTTAAATGATAGAGAACTTTATTAATGCTTTGGCTCTTAGAACATTGATATTTAAATTAAGTATGAAGTGCTTATGTGTTTGTTTGTTTGTTGCATATCAACCTTTGTTGGTTATTTAAAGCCAAATCCATTTTTATACAAATAAACAGTTCTATTTCAAACAAATTAGTTTAGCATGAGTACACAGTTTAATTGTCAAAAATATTTCTATTTCAAGTAATTCAGTTTAGTCAAACAGTTCTAATTCAAACAATTCATTTTAGTATAAGTATAGTTTTTGTCCACACTGAGTCAAATGTTAAAACAGTTCCATTTAAAACCATTCAGTTTAGCATTGGTATACAGTTTGAAGGTCAAAACAGTTCTATTTCAAGCAATTCATTTTAGCAAAAGTATGCAGATTAGATGTCAAAACAGTCCTATTTAAAGCGATTCAGTTTAGTTCAAACGATTCAGTTTATCATGAGTACAGTTTCAGTGTCAAAAACAGTTCTATTTCAAACAATTCGGTTTAGCATAAAAACACAGTTTAGTTCTATTTGACCCATAGATAGGACCCTATCAGAGTTGGGATCATGGCAATGACGGGGTACACCACTTTCCCCAAAGCTCCAGCATCACTGGAACCTCACCATCAGATTGTTTAGTCTCATATCTGAGACATTCTTTGGGAGAGTTCCCCTCTCTGCAGAAATGCAGTCGGTGTATTCTACAACCCCAGCTGATTGGGCAAGTGTTTACTCATTTAAAATGATGGTGAACAATATCAATACATTGCTTTTTAAAACATTTATATTGTAACTAGATTTAAAATGTTTATTTGTTTAAAATGATTGTGAAAAATATAAATACACTGACTCTTAAAAGATTGATTTTGTAACTAAGCATGAAATATTTATTTGTTTAAAATGATTGTGAAGATATATTTTGAATCTGTATATAATTTTTATATAAAATATCTCGATGCTTATTTGATTACCATAAGATCAGATTTTTGATGAGATTCAAAAACATTTCCCTTCATACAATTGTTCTTTTGTAAAAAAGGAGAGTTTGTTTTTAATAAGGAAAATTGATAAGAAGAACAAACTGTATAGTCTTTCACTTCAAAAATTTAAGAAAGTTTTCTATCTCAGTAATATTTGGGTTTCATATCACAGAAAAAGGAATGAAAAAGGAATATCAGATGATTAACATTGGACATCAGAGGAAAAGGAATTACGAAGGAATTTCAATAGGTGCAATTTTGGTATTAAATAGAAAAAGAATGAAAAAGGCAGGATTATCAGTTGGGTGCATTAGGAATGGATTGAAGAACGATTATCAGTTGATGCTGTTTAGGAATCATATTTAAAAAGGATTGAAGAAGGATGATGAGTTCGTACAATTTGAGTATCATATCATTAGAAAAGGATTGAAGAAGGATTATCAGTTGGCGCAATTTGGGTCTCATATTATTAGAAAAAGATTGAAGAAGGATTATCAGTTGGTGCAATTTGGGTCTCATATTATTAGAAAAAGATTGAAGAAGGATTATCAGTTGGGGCAATTTATGTATCATATCATTTGAAAAAGGATTGAAGAAGGATTATCGTTTGGTGGAATTTGGCTATCATACCATTAGAAAAGGATTAAAGCAGGATTATCAGTTGGCGCAATTTGGGTCTCATATTATTAGAAAAGGATTGAAGAAGGATTATCAGTTGGTGCAATTTGGGTCACATATTATTAGAAAAGGATTGAAGAAGGATTATCACTTGGTGCAATTTAGGTCTCATATTATTAGAAAAGGATTAAAGCAGGATTATCACTTGGTGCAATTTGGGTCTCATATTATTAGAAAAGGATTAAAGCAGGATTATCAGTTGGACCAATTTATGTATCATATCATTAGAAAAGGATTGAAGAAGGATTATTAGTTGGTTCAATTTGGGTATCATATCATTAGAAAAGGACTGAAGAAGGATTATCTGTTAGTGCAATTTGTGTATTATATTATTAGAAAAGGATTGAGGAAGGATTATCAGTCGTGGCAGTTTGTGTATTATTTTATTAGAAAAGAACTGAAGGATTATCAGTTGGTGCAATTTGTGTATCATATTATTAGAAAAGGATGGAAGAAGGATTATCAGTTGATGCTATTTAGATATCATATCATTAGAAGGGATTACAGAGGGATTATCAGTTGGAGCAATTTGAATATCATATCATTAAAAAAGGATTGAAGAAGGTTTATCAGTTGTTGCAATTTAGGTATCATATTATTAGCAAAGGATTGAGGAAGGATTATCATTCATGACAATTTGTGTATCATTTTATTAGAAAAGGATTGAGGAAGGATTATCATTTGTGGCAATTTGTGTATCATATTATTTGAAATGGATTGGAGAAGGATTATCAATTGGTTCATTTTGGGTAGTATATTATTAGGACAGGATTGAAGAAGATTATCAGTTGATGCTATTCAGGTATCATATTATTAGAAGGGATTGCAGAGGGATTATCAGTTGGTGCAATTTGGATATCATACCATTAGAAAAGGGTTGAAGATAGATTAGCTGTTGGTGCAATTTGGGTATGATATCTTTATAAAAGCATTGGAGAAGGATTATTAGTTGGTGCATTTCATGTATCATATCATTTAAAAAGGACTGAAGAAAGATTATTTGTTGGTATAATTTAGGTATTGCATCATTAAAAAGGGATAACAGAAGGATTATCAGAAAGTGCAATTTGGGTATCATATCATTAGAAAAGAATGAAGAAGAATTATCAGTTGGTGTAATTTGGGTATAATATCATTAGAGAAGGATTGAAAAAGGATTATCAGATGCTGCAATTTATGTATCATATCATTTATAAAAGATTGAAGAAGGATTATCAATTGGTGATTTGGGTATCATACTATTAGAAAAGGATTATCTGTTAGTGCAATTTTAGTAACATATGTTTAGAAAATGATTGCAGAAGGGTTATCATTGGTGCAATTAGGGTATCATACCATTCGAAAAGGATTGAAGAAGGATTATCAGTTGGTGCAATTTGGGTATCATATCATTTAAAAGGGATTGGAGAAGGATTATCAGTTGCTGCAATTTTGGTATGGCATCATTAAAAAGGGATTGAAGAAGGATTATCAGTTGGTGCAATTTGGGTATCATATCATTAGAAAAGGATTAAAGAAAAGATTATTAGTTGGAGCACATATGGTATCATATTATTTGAAATGGACTGAAAAAATATTATTAGTTGATGAATTTTGGGTATTATATCATTAGAAAAGGATTTAATGAGGATTATCAGTTGGTGCAAATTGGGTACCATATCACAGGAAAAGGATAAAGAAGGATTATCATTTGGTGGAATTTGTGTAACATTTTATTAAAAAAGGACTGAAGAAGGATTATCAATTAATCTAATTTGCGTAACATATCATTAGAAAAAGAATGGGGAAGGATTATCAGTTGGTGGGTTTTGATTACCATATCATTAAAAAAGGATCGAAGAAGGATTATCCGTTGGTGTAATTTGGGTACCATGTATTTTAAAAAGGATTGAACAAGGATTATCTGTTGGTGCATTGTGGGTATCATATCATTAGAAAAGAATTGAAGAAGTATTATCAGTTTGTTCATTTCGTGTATCAAATCATTACAAAAACGATTGAAGAAGGATTATCAGTTAATGCAATTTGGGTATTATATCATTAGAAAAAACATTGAAGAAGTATTTTCACTTGGTGCAATTTGTGTATTATTTTATTAGAAAAGGATTAAAGAAGGATTATCAGTTGATGCATTTGGGGTATTATATCGTTACAAATGGACTGCAGAAGGATCATCATTTGGCACATTTTGGGTATCATATTTAAACATGATTGCAGAAGGATTATTAGTTGGTGTTGTTTGAGTATCATATCATTAGATAAGGATTGATGGATTATTATTTGTTGTCATTTAAGTATGATATCATTAGCAAAGGATTGAAGAAGGATGATCAGTTGGTACAATTTGTGTATCATATCATTAGAAAAGGATTGAAGAAGGATTATCAGTTGGTGCAATTTGGGTACCATATAATAAGAAAAGGATTGAAGAAGGATTATCACTCGTGGCAATTTGTGTATCATTTTATTAGAAAAGGACTGGATAAGGATTTAAAGTTGGTGCAATTTGTGTATCATATCTTTAGAAAAGGATTGAAGAAGGATTATCAGCTGATACATTTTGAGTGTGATATATTAGAAAAGGTTTAAACAAGGATTATCAGTTGGTGCAATTTGGGTCTCATATAATTTAAAAAGGATTGAAGTAGGATAATCATTCTGTGCAATTTTGGTCTCATATCATTTAAAAAGGATTGAGAGTGATTCTCTGTTGGTGCAGTTTAAGTATGATCTCATTAGAAAATTTTAAAAGAAGGATTATCAATTGGTGTAATTCGGGTATCATATCCTTTAAAAAGAATTGAAGAAGGATTATCAGTTGGTGTAATTTAGGTATAATTTCATTTTTAATTGATTTCGGAAGGATTAATAGTTGGTGCAATTTGGGTATGATATCATTAGAAAACGATTTAATGAGGATTATCAGTTGGTGCAATTTGGATACCATATCATAGAAAAAAGATTAAAGCAGGATTATCAGTTGGTGCAATTTGTGTAACATTTTATTAGAAAAGGACTGAAGAAGGATTATTAATTAGTGGAATTTGCGTATCATATCTTTAGGTAAGGATTAAGGAATGATTATGAATTGGTTTATTTTCATTATTATATCAATAAAAAAGGTGTGAAGAAGATTGTCTGTTGGTGCAATTTTGGTATCATGTCTTTTAAAAAGGATTGAAGAAGGATTATCAGTTGGTGCATTGTGGGTATCATATCATTAGAAAAAGAGTGATGAAGGATTTTCCGTTGGTGCAATTTGTGTATTATTTTATTAGAAAAAGATTGAAGAAGGATTATCAGTTGGTGTATTTTGGGTATCATATCATTACAAAAAGTATTGAAGAAGGATTATCAGTTAGTGCAGTTTGGTTATCATATCAATAGAAAAGGGTAAAAGAAGGATCATCTGTTGGCACATTTCGGGTATCCTATCATTTAAACATGATTCCAGAAGGATTATCAGTTGGTGCTGTTTGAGTATCTATCATTTGATAAGTATTGATGGATTATTATTTGTTGTCATTTAAGTATGACATCATTAGCAAAGGATTGAAGAAGGATTATCAGTTGGTGCAATTTGGGTATCATATCATTAGAAAAGGATTGAAGAAGGATTATCAGTTGGCGTAATTTTGATATCATATCATCAGAAAAGGATTGGAGAAGGATTATCAGTAGGTGCATTTTTTTCTGTGTGGATGAATTCAAAGACACAGGTCGGATTTCATGTCAAACACCATTTTTCGAAACTGTCACTGACGTAGTTTTTGTAACCCGGTAAAAAGAAAAAAAAAAAGAAAAAAAAAAAAAAACGAAATCAAACAACCCCTTCTCCACTGAAAAATTATTGAGTTTTTTTTGTTGGGAAGGTTAATCTTCTTCTGCCGTACCATTAACACTGAAATCTGATTATGCAAGTTAACATAACGAAATAGTGGGGAATCCTCGTGGTTAATATGCGGGACTGCAACATTGTAGTAAGGAGTTCGAAATACAATCACGCTATCAGATTCACTTTCGAAATAAAAACCCTTGGGAAAGGTATCATCATCATCATCATCATCATGTCATGCAGCCAGCACGGATGTCCCTGACTCTCTCGCCACCTCTCCCTATCGTTCATCGCCTCTGGCAGGTCTTCAGGGCTACATCCCGTATCCTCACATAGCTTCTGAATGTATGTTCGAGCTGGTCGTCCTGCTTTTGCTCGGCCATATGTGGGGATCCATAGGAGTACATCACTTATGAGCTTGTCCTTGCTTCTCCAGCAGTGTCCTTCATGTCTGGTTCGTCTAACTTGGATAGTTTTCGTGATGGGAAGCAGGTGGCTGTATAGTTGGCGTCTTGTAGGGTGTTGCCGCCAGGACTTGTTCAATATTGCTCGCAGCATTCTTGTGTAATTGCCGTCTAGCTTCTTCTCCAGCCGTTTAGTTAGCGTCCAAGTAGTGCATCCATACAGCAGTATCGATACGACTACTGCCCGGAAGAAACTGCGTTTCATTTTATCGGTCAGGTCTGATTTCTATATGCTCGATAGCCTCCCCCTTATACTTTCATATGGGTTGAATAGAATTACTACTATTCTG
>OY757946.1:48419298-48426798 GCA_963585895.1 Sepioteuthis lessoniana
ATGAGTCAAATAGAACTGTTTAACCATTTAAGTGTGTGCAGAGGATAGGTTGGATAGGTCTGTTGAATACACCGACTGTAACTCTGCGGAGAGGTAAGACCCCTCCCCAATAAATGTCCTGGATATGACTTAAAACAATCTAATGGTGAGGCTCCAGTAATGCTGGAGTTTTGGGGAATATGGAATACCTCTTCATTGCTATTACTCCTTGGTACACCCTTCCCTGGAGTGGTAGTACCTGATTGGGTCCCATCTATGAGTCAAATAGAACTGTTTAACCATTTAAGTGTGTGCAGAGGATAGGTTGGATAGGTCTGTTGAATACACCGACTGTAACTCTGCGGAGAGGTAAGACCCCTCCCCAATAAATGTCCTGGATATGACTTAAAACAATCTAATGGTGAGGCTCCAGTAATGCTGGAGTTTAGGAGAATAGGGAGTACCCCTTCATTGCCATTGATCTTAGATCCACTCTGACTCGGAGTGGTAGCACCTGATAAGGTTCTATCTAGGGGTAGAACCGTTTCGCATTTAAACAGAATGCAAACAAAAATGACATGCTAAATTGAATCGTTAGAAATAGAACTGTTTGATCATTTAAATTGACTACTGACAGAATTTGAACGATGATAATTCACATATCCGTTTGGTTAGTTGTCTTCTTTTTAATTCCTGAACTTTGACTATCCCTAGTAGAGTGCCTGTCAAAAATAATGACATTGTTTCATTTGTATGAATTAAGTGTCTTTGTAGCTCTTTTTAATCTCAGGATCTTTACCTGGCCAAAGGTAATAATAGCGTTTGTTAATTTGGCTTACAATTAATTATAAGAATTGGAATTGTCTTTGAAATGGTTATAATTTGGATTTCTTCAAATACTCGTCAAACTCTGAAGAAATGTTGGTTATTCTCTTTTATTATGTTTGAGTTATCTTATCTTTGTCACAGTCTTCTGAGTTTATTACCTGATGGAAAAGAGTGGCGCTTGTGGTGTAACGGTTATCGTCGTTGAAAATGGACACGGTGATCAAATCCTAGTGGGGACATTTTTATCATTAAGGGTTTTCGGACTATTGTCTTCATCTTTGTTGTTATTTCCACAACGTTTCGGCCGATATGACCTCCAGCCTTCTTCAGGTATTTGTCGAACTCGGGAACCTACACGGAACTTCGAACTACGTCCTTTATTGAATCCACGGGGGTCGCCTGTGCTGATTCCGTTAGCCGTAACCGGGTACAAGTGTTTAGTATTCCTGTATTGTTACTCGCCTGCAGTCAGGATTGAACCTGCAACCTTCAGATGATCGTCTCCTTAGAAGCTAAGGTAACCAACGCCTATAAGCGTTACGCTATGTGTCCTGCTGGACAGTTCAGAGTGAATTTTAGTGCAAATAGTCCGAAAACCCTTTATGATAAAAATCATCAAGCTTCGTCTCAGAAATTTAGACAACTACTCGCCGAAGTATTTTGCATTTCCCACTGTGTTGATACCTTTGGGAACGGTATGAATCCAACAAGTCTCCCTTCAACTATGGGCAACAATTAGGGCTCTTTAATCTATGTATGGCAATCAGTCTAGGAGAAGAGATTCAAACGTATTAAAGTCTTCTAAAAAATTGACCTTGTGCTGCATCCTGCTCGTGTTATGGAAGCTTGGATAAAAAATGATAGGCATTACAAAACTGGCAAAAATATTTTCTTCTTGTAAATTTGATTATTTATTAATTAGTGCATTTCTTCAATAAGATTGCAACATCTACCTCTAATAGCTTTCATTTTTCATTCTTTGATACGACCTTCTTTCTACTTGGAACCTGACTTCAGTTTCTTCTTTTGATTCATTCTTCCCCTTTGAGTAATTTTTCAATTCTCTGTCTCAAATCTTGTCACTTACTTTTATGTAATTCATTCTGTCACATTTGAGTAATTCTTAAACTCTCTGTGTCGAATGTCACTCCAGTTTGTTCTTGTGATTTATTCTGTCACCTTTGAGTAATTCTTAAACTCTCTGTGTCAAATGTCACTCCAGTTTGTTCTTGTGATTTATTCTGTCACCTTTGAGTAATTCTTAAACTCTCTGTGTCGAATGTCACTCCAGTTTGTTCTTGTGATTTATTCTGTCACCTTTGAGTAATTCTTAAACTCTCTGTGTCGAATGTCACTCCAGTTTGTTCTTGTGATTTATTCTGTCACCTTTGAGTAATTCTTAAACTCTCTGTGTCAAATGTCACTCCAGTTTGTTCTTGTGATTTATTCTGTCACCTTTGATTGGTTTGGTTTGGTTTCTTTTTTTAATGGCATATAAACCTTTGTAGGTTATTTAATGCCAAAGCTATTCTCCAAATAGAACAGTCGTTGTACTACTTAACCCATAGCTGGGGGGATAAGGGGGTTCATACCTTTCCCAAGGTATTTTCCCGAAAGTGAACGTAATAGCGCGACTGGAGTACGAACTCGCTTACTACGATTCCACAGTTCATCGCTTTAACCGTTACACCACGAGTACACCCCCTCTGTCACCTTTGAGTAATTCTTAAACTCTCAATCTCAATTCTTGAGGCATTTTTTTCTTGTTTTTCTATTTTGTCTTGAAGCCGTTCTTCTGTCCTCGACTTGTTTGTAGGGCATAGAATACACTGATTGCACCTATTGCAATGGAGTAAGAACCCAAAGAGGTACCCTGGGTATGACAGTAAAATAGATCCAGTGGTGAGGCTTCAGATCTGGACCTTCTGAGAATGTAGAAACCACTTTATTGCTATTACTCCCAGGTATACTCTGTTAGGGTTCCATCTATTTGTCAAAACATTTCAAAATTTTAAGATTACATAGGGATACTTAATACCAAATAATTGACTGAAAATTGCTGGTATTAAAAAGAAATATTTGAAATCATATATCAAATTGTTTTTATCAAATTCCAGAAAAAAATAGGTGTTGTTTGGTAAAAGCTTGTAAAAAAGGGACGCATAAAATATGTGTCCTTGTTAAAATGTAAGAAGATACTAAAATGAAAAAATTGAATCATCAATAGCAATAAACAAACAACAAAAAAGTTTCAGCCATTTGTAATTGTGGTAGTTTTAATAGTGAACAGATTGCTACTGTCATCTTTTAACTTAAATTGGTTTGGTTGTGTTTTATGACATATCGACCTATCCTGGGTTATTTAATGCCAAATCTTATATATATATATATATATATATATATATATATATATATATATATATATATATATGCATAATTTATAAGGGAATAGTTTGCTGCTAACCTTATTTCTAAATGAGTTGTTAAAGGTCATTGGTTTGCACACATTTAAATGGTTAAAAGTATTGCCAAAATTAATAATTCTGTTTAATACAAAATAAAAATTGTTTGCACAGTTTAATGGTTTCAAATACAGCTCTCTAAGTGTAATAGTTGCCAAAAGAGACCGTCGCAGCAATAACGATTCTCGATAGAAACATCAAAATTAAAGTACGTTCACCGGATGGAGACACAGAATACTTCGACATTGTAGCAGGAGTACTACAAGGGACATGCAAGCCCCATAACTCTTTATTATCTGTCTAGACTACGTGCTTAGAACATCGATTGATAAAATCAAACAAAACAGCTTCGAGCTGACAAAGAAAAGAAGCAGAAGGTGCCCCGCAAAAACAATTACCGACGCCGACTACGCCGAAGACAAAGCGATTCTGGCAAATACACCCAACGAAGCCGAAACACTACTGCATAGTTTGGAACGAGCCGCCGCGGGCATTGGCCTCCATGTCAATGCACACAAAACTGAATACATGTGCTTTAATCAAACAGGCGACATTTCCACGCAAGAGGGAACCTCTCTGAAACTGGTAGACAAGTTCACCTACCTTGGAAGCAGTGTCTCATCAACCGAAAAAGACATCGACACGCGGCTAACGAAGAATGGACAGCTATCAATAAGCTATCGATCATATGGAAGTCAGACCTGACCGATAAAATGAAACGCAGTTTCTTCCAGACAGCGGTCGTGTCGATACTACTAAATAGATGCACTACTTGGACGCTAGCAAAACGGCTGGAGAAAAAGCTAGATGGCAGTTACACAAGAATGCTGCGGGCAATATTGAACAAGTCCTGGAGGCAACACCCAACAAAGCACCAACTATACGGCCACCTACCTCCCATCACGAAAACTATCCAAGTTAGACGAGCCAGACATGCAGGGCACTGCTGGAGAAGCAGGGACGAGCTCATAACAGATGTACTCCTATGGACCCCCACATATGGCCGAGCAAAAGTAGGACGACCAGCTAGAACATACATACAGCAGCGATGTGAGGATACGGGATGTAGCCCTGAAAACTTGCCAGAGGCGATGAACGATAGGGAGAAGTGGCGAGAGGCGAGAGAGGGTCAGGGATATCTGTGCTGGCGGCACGACATGATGATGATGATGATGATATGGGTTTCAGCATTCTTTAACATTAGTAATACTATTTATCTGATATTTCTTTCTAATAAGGAAATTTACCACAACTGTATGGTTACATATAACTACTACTAATAATAATAATCCTTAGTAAGTGGTTGAACAGTTCTTCTTGACCAATAGATAGGAGTACCCCAGAGCAGAATAGACCTACGAGTTATGGTAATAAAGAAGGACTCCGAGTCTAAAGTTCCAGGTTTGGAGCTTTACGATCAGATAGTTGTCATACGCAGAAGACTCAAAGTCTTGTCTTTCTCAACACGAGCAACCTTCAACCATTGCCTTCTGCCAGATAAAAAAGTACTGAGTGTCTGTTTGCCACGAAAGCAATTTGAAGAATACACTTGGGACAATCATATTGGTGTATGGGGCTTAGGCTTGATGTAACAAGACGATTGATTGAATTGGCCTTTCTGACCAATCATCTAACCCAGTAAGGGAGCGTTTCTGTTCACGTGACCACCTTGACTGCTCAGGCACCAGATTCCTGTCGTTAAACAACACCCAACTGGTTGCTTCATTAAGAGACGGGATCTTACCTCTCAGCAGAGAGGCAGTAAGCGTATTCAACAAGCCCAGCCGACAGGCCGGTATTTGCTGGAAGTCTGACTTTAGTTTTTCTTTGTCACTTTTGAGTAATTCTTAAACTCTTATGTTTCTTCTGCCATACAGCAGTTCTACCAATGTTCTTGTCCCGTTGGCAGGCTATAAAACAGAAGTCGGCAACACTCGACCCGCGGGCTACATCAGGCCCTCGAGTGATTTTTGTTCGGCCCACCATCTTACACTGGATTGATATTACATTACAATTGACTTAATTAGTTGTGTATAACACACATTTGTGTATAATATGTACCTCTAATATTCAGTTAAGAATTTTAAAAAAATATTTCGCATATATACGAGGTGCCTTCAACAAGTTTCCAGACTTTTTTGGTACAGGCATTTAAAATTGTCGTAGACTCTTTAAAATTCAGTATGTTATTGCTATATATCTTATGAGATGACAGATGTTTATGATTTCAGGTTCATATTAACAGCTACAGCAGCAATTGGAATACACCCTACTAAAGCCTGATTGTCACAGCTGCTGAATTTCAAAAATGCAATCTGACACTTTAGAAGAACGATATGCAATAAAATTATGCTTTAAACTTGAAAAAAAAAATACTACAGAAACGTATGGAATGCTTCAGACTACTTTTCGACCATCTTGCGTGAATCGAGCATCAGCTTTTGAGTGGCATAAGAGACTCAAGGAAGGCAGGGAGTCTGTGAGGGATGTTGAGAGGTGTGGCAGGAATAAGGAAGTCAGTACACCAGATTTGATTGGCCAAAGGGTTAGGGTTAGGGTTACTATGTTGAGGTTTTAAGGGAATTCAGGAAGAGATTGCTTGGGAAGAGGCCAGCACTCTTCAAATCGGCTTAGTGGCATTTCCAGCAGGACAATGCACCAGTCCACAACTCCATCCTTGTCACTGACTATTTGACCAAGATGGGCATCAAGACAGTTCCTCATCCTCCCTATAGTCCAGAGCTTGTTCTCTGTGACTTTTGGTTATTCTCTAAGCTTAGAGGCTGTCGTTATGAGACAATTGAAGAGATGAAAGAGGCTGTGACGAAGGTCATTGACACGCTCACACAAGAGGACTTCCATGGGGCCTTCCAGAAGTTGTTGGAATGGTACAACAGATGCATTGCAGCGGGAGGAGATTACTTCGAAGGGGACTATAGTTTCATGTATGTACTATCAATAAAAGTGCCCATACGAAAAAAGTCTGGGAACTTATTTAATGATTCTCGTAATATACCATAGTCGACCCTAGTCGAGGGTGACCCGAAGGCTCCCTTTTCGATAGCTTACTACACCAAGGTG
Source organism: Sepioteuthis lessoniana (assembly GCA_963585895.1). Taxonomy (NCBI): domain Eukaryota; kingdom Metazoa; phylum Mollusca; class Cephalopoda; order Myopsida; family Loliginidae; genus Sepioteuthis; species Sepioteuthis lessoniana. Next base: position 48,425,649 of record OY757946.1, read on the forward strand.
TAGGGGAGGGCGCTACTCCTTTCCCTGAAAGTAAAGTTGGCGACCATAGTCGAGGGTAACCCGAAGGAACTGCAATATTTATCATTTGTTCACCTTTTTATCCAGTTTGCATCAACTAGAAATTAGAATTTATGTAGTTTATATTGTAATGCTTTGAAACACAACATTTACGCAATATTTAGAGCAAAGAAAAGACATGTTTACATGAAAATTTAACAAACTTTTGATGAAAATAAGTTCACAATAGAACAAAACAAATATGCATTCCAGTGACTATTTCTGTTGTTGCAATATAAAACAGAAGTGTTTGTTATACATTAGTTAATTTAGACCAGGAGTTGGCAACCTTCGGCCCATGGACCACATCTGTCCCTGGAGTGATTATTGTCTGGTCTGCCATCTTACACGGGATTGACATGACATTACAATTGACTTGCAGTGTGCATTTCTGTCCGAATCCACTGCTAATGTGTTCAAGAAATATATATTGCCAAGCAGAAAATATAAAAACATCTTGACTAATGCGAAACTGATATTATTTGGACGAACATTTACTTGGGAACACTAAAATAAAATATACAAAAATGTCATTTAACAAGTAGGTTACATGACGACCACTTAGATGATATTTTGCTCCTCTCATCGATAAATATTCCACCTGATGGGGAGAAGTTGCTTACATGTGACACAAGGCCGTATGAATGAGAATCGAACTCACTCGTAAAGGTTTGCTTGTCTCGCTTGCTAACCATTACTCCACCTATGGTACCCTTGATGGGGAGAAGTTATCGCACAATAAGCAGAAAGAAGTGTCTCATTAAATATTTACCATTTCTAACTGCATTTCTTTTGTAGCAAGAAATTCGCTTTTTTTGTTAATTGTGATAGTCGTTGTTTTTCTGTTATTCCTGCTGTAAATATAAGAAATTCGCTTTTTTGTTGATTTTGATAGTCGTCGTTTTTCTGTTATTACTGCCGTAAATATAAAAAATTCGCTTTTTTGTTGATTGTAATAGTCGTTGTTTTTCTGTTATTACTGCCGTAAATATAAGAAATTCGCTTTTTTTGTTGATTGTGATAGTCGTTGTTTTTCTGTTATTACTGCCGTAAATATAAAAAATTCGCTTTTTTTGTTGAATGTGCTTGCAAT
>OY757946.1:48431798-48471798 GCA_963585895.1 Sepioteuthis lessoniana
CACCCCGTATCCTCACAGAGCTGCTATATGTATGTTCGAGCTGGTCGTCCTGCTTTTGCTCGGCTATATGTGGGGGTCCATAGGAGTACATCAGTTATGAGCTCGTCCTTGCTTCTCCAGCAGTGTCCTGCATATCTGGTTCGTCTAACTTGGATAGTTTTCGTGATGGGAGGTGGGTGGCCGTATAGTTGGCGCCTTGTGGGGTGTTGCCACCAGGACTTGTTCAATATTGCTCGCAGCATTCTTGTGTAATTGCCGTCTAGCGTCCAAGTAGTACATCTATTCAGCAGTATCGATACGACCGCTGCCTGGAAGAAATAGCGTTTCATTTTATCGGTCAGGTCTGATTTCCATATGATCGATAGCCTATCGATAGCTGTCCATGCCTTTGTTAATGAGCTTTAATAAGCGAAATAAATTTATTATGGAATACAATTTCTAAATTTCTTGTTTTTTATAATACATATATATGTATATATATATATATATATATACGATGGTCATTGAGTAAATAAGATGAATTTTGCTGAAGGAGTCTGTAATATGAAGCACTGTTTACAAATGCACTTTTTTTTTCAAGAAAATCAGTAGGTATATGTCCGTTTTTTGTTCCATAAGAATGTCAGCCAGACCTTCTTTACTGACGATGCGCCTGGAACGTGCTCGTTATAGCAAACCCTTGTTTTACCAATTTGTAAATATTTTTTATCAAAACGTGCTTCTTCGTATACATCACACATTCTTCTGTGAATTTCACATGGTTTGCACTTTTCAGCCACCAAAAGTTTGATGATAGACCTCTGTTCAAGCCAAGAGGACTATTTTTTGATTTGCCACCATTTTGAATAGCTTCATAACAAATATTTACGAAAGATTAAGCTATTCTTTTGTTATAAAAAAATCCTAAATAATCTAGACCTTCCGGTGATGGAAAAAAGTTTTTTTTAAATTTGTTTTATTTTTCATTTTCATTTTTTAAAATTCCCCTTATTTATTGAATGACCCTCGTATATAATGGTCTACGTCGCAAGTATTAGGTATTAGAACAAAAAAAATTAGTTGTTATATGCATAGGAGTGAAAAAAGAAAAAAGAAAAAACAAACGCACCGAGGGTCATTTTGAGAGTGGGGAGTCTGAGGCTTAAACTTCATTAGTTTCATAGTCGAACTACCTCTACCTGTGATCTCGAAAAGGACAGATTTTTTTTTTTTTATTAAGACATTCTTCCTGTCTCTTCTTCCCTTGCAGTTAATGCTCAACTTAAAACCTTCCATATAATTCTCTTTCACACTGTTTAAACACACCTGCTGATGTTTGTTGAGGGTTAAGTCAACCGGTCTTACTCCAGAGCTGACCTTACATCTTGATTCCATAACATTACTACTCCGAAATGTATATTCCCGAATACACTTTAAGTACTGGAGTGTGGAGTAGGAGGAAGCGAAGAAGGAGGAGGCCACCAGCCCCATTTCTTTCAGTCTTAATCAACTCAGTAACTTTCTTTTGAAGAGAAAATGCAATTTAGGTCATGTATACCCAGCGATAGAAAATCAAGGCCAAAAGAATTTATATGAAGCGCAAAATAACGACTCATGGTTTGGTTTCTTTGTTTAATGGCATATCAACTCTTTTTAGGTTATTTAATGCCAAAGCTATTCTCCTAGAAGAACAGTAGTGGTACTATTTAACCCATAGCTGGGAGGATAAGGGGGTTCATTCCTTTCACAAGCGTATTTGCCCGAAAGTGAACGCAATAGTGCGACAGGAGTACGAACTCGCGTACTACGATTCCGCAGTCCATTGCTGTAACCATTACACCACTAGGAGATAGATAGATAGATAGATAGATAGATAGATAGATAGATAGATAGATAGATTTGAGCAGGCTAAGATGTATAGAGAGAGAGATAAATTTTAGCAAGTTGAGATAGATAGGTAGGTAGGTGCCTCTGGTGTAATGGTTATCGTCGTAGGAAATGGACACAGTGACACGAGTTCAAATCCTGGACGAGACTGACTGCATTTCACATAGCACTTATACCCCTGGGAAAGGTATGAATCCAATTATTCTCCCTCCAGCTATGGGTAAATAGTAGGACAAACTGGGTTCTTCAGCCTTGGTGAGGCAACTAGTCAAGGAGAAGGAAAACTCTGAATTCAAACCTGTTAAACTCCGCTTAAAAATTGACCTTGTGTCATATCCTGCCCGAGCGGAGGGGTTGGTAAATATAGATAGATAGATAGATAGATAGATAGATTTGAGCAGGCTGAAATAGATTTATAGATATATAGATTTGAATAGACTGCCTCCCCCCCACCAAGAAAAGAAAAAGACAGCTTGATAGATAGCTGTGTTCCTGTTACAGTAGCCGTTCACCTAAATAATGACAATTGGTTTTAGGAAAATTTTGACGCATTAACAATTTGTAAGAGTTCAATCAAATAAAAACAATAAAACCCAAAACCAATAATTTCATAAGATTTTTTGAACAGTAACAATTTCTTTCTTAATTCAACACGTCCTTTAAGTTGAGGGAAAGTCATGTGACAAGGCAGTTGACCAAATTATGATTTGTCGTTGTTGTTAATTTTCCTTATTGATAAGCAATCATATATATTTTCAGAAGGATAATATATCGCATTGCAAATTGCTGAGCGTGAGAATGTCAAGGCCTCTAATTAATTAAGAAGACTACGAGATTCATTAATCTCTAGTGGCAAAGTCTTTTTTATCTGACCCATATCATCATCAACCCTTTCGACAATCCTTGACTTTCAGCGTCAAATGTCTGACTCTCAAGACTCCTATATGATCATCATCATCGTCATACTGACAGCACGGAATCTCATAACTCTCTCTCTCTCTCTCTCTCTCTCTCTCTCCATCCTTCCCAATAATCAATCGCTCTTTGCAGGTTCCCTAGACTGCATCCAGTGTCCGCACATATGACACAAAACAGTTGATTGTGAGGCTCCAATAAACCTGAAGCTTTGGAGAATGCGGAGTACTCCCAGGTCCACTCTGACCTGGTGTAGTAGTGCCTGATAGGGTCCTATCTATGGGTCGAATAGAACTATTTGACATTTAAACTGAGAGCAAACAAATGACATATGCAAAATTGAATAGTTCGAAATAGAACTGTTAAATCCTTTAACTGTGTGCAAACAAATGACTGATGTTTGTGATACGTAGAAATATAATTAAGGGTTTTCGGACTATTGTCTTCCTATTTATTGTTATTTCCATAACGTTTCGGCTGATAGTCCTCCGGCCTTCTTCAGGTGTTTGCCGAACTCGGTAACCTACACGGAACTTCGAACTACGTCCTTTATTGAATCCACAGGGGTCACCCGTTCTGATTCCGTTAGCCATAACCAGGTACAAGTGTTAGGTATTCCTGTATTGTTACTCGCCTATATTCAGGATTGAACCTGCAACCTCCAGATGATTGTCTCCTTAGAAGCTCAGGGAACCGACGCCTATAACCATTACGCTATGTGTTCAGCTGGACACATGAAGCTTCGTCTCAGAAATTTAGACAACTAATACGTAGAAATAAGTAAAGTTGTAAAGTTGTCTCCCTTTAGTTGAGGGCTACCAGAAGGCTCCCTTTTTAATAGCTACTACACCGAGGTGTAGGGGAGGACGTCACTCCTTTCCCTGGATTGCTCCACTTTACCCTTGATACGTACCTTATATTGCTGAGTGTTAAGCAAGGAGGTATCAAGTACCATTGTTAAAGTATGACGTGAACTGGGATTGAACCCAGGTCTCCCGGACCATTGGCGAACACTCTACCCACTAGACCAATGATCCGGTTAGTTGCTTTACTTGGAACTATTTAACTTTGTTGACTTATGCTGACAAATCATATATATCTAATGTATATGAATAAACCGGGTTTAGCATTTAAAAAGCTACCATGGTTGTTATGTCAAACAAACCAAATCAAACCAAACCAAACTCACAATCAACTGTGCTGTCATGAAATTGCACATATAAGCAACATACCGTAGTTGTCTGACTGGCTGCCAGGATGCTGTAACGTTCAAGTTAGTGTTTAGAGTTAGTGTCTGAACAGTTGGAATCGTCGTGATATATATATACTCCCTAACCCCCGACGAAGAAGTAATCGTGTTGCCATTAGCGCTCATTGCAAGCCTCTTCGTAGATGAATTGGGGTCTCGGCAACCGTTTGAACGGATGTATGTAAACAATATTAATTGTGATTCATAACCGTTTAAAATTTACTTCGCAGCTAATGTCTCCTCGTGGCTGAATGGTTAGAAGCTTTGGCTTGGCGTTTGAGTCAACCGGGTTTCGATCCCAGTTACGGGAAGCTACTGTCTAGCCGCACTGATGAGTTCTGATAGAACGAAACAGATCTGTCTGTGGATGACTATATATATATATATATAATTTGTATTACAGTTTCATCATTTTGTATTAATCTCTGTTTTAATTTGTTAAATGTATTCCCCAATTTAACATGGAAATCTTTTTGGTGGTCAACTGGAGTTATGGTCAGTGGTGTATATCAATTGTTAAGAATACTGTTTTACTGGTTGACCACTCTATAGTTTTGATTTTTGTCCTGCTAAGTCGACTCCTAGGTCCAAAGAGATTTTCTCAGGCTTAAAAGGGTGACTTGTATATCGTAGTTAACGGTACTGATTTGAATATAAGTCCTGTAAATAGGAAATGACTTGAAATCGAGCCTAATAACTGTCAAACGAGGCTTTTAAGTGAATATATATATATATAATCAAAATTAAATGTATTCACCAAACATGAATTTAAGTGGGGAAATGTTTGAGGCAGTCTACAGGAGGTAAGTGGTGAACATCAATTGTTAGGAATGCTGTTCTACTGGTTGGCTTTTCTGGGGTAAAGGTTTGGATTTTAGCCCTGACGTTTAAGTCGACCTATAGTTTTGTAAAGATTTTTTAGGCTTAAATCGTCGACTTGTTCACCGCAATTTTCTTAACATACTCATGGTCTTTATTTAATTTCGCTAAAACTCTCTAAATTAACTTTGATTACCCTCTGCCAACAGAAAAATTAAAATTCTATGATTAAAGATCTTTCAAAAATAACATAGCTAAGATAGAAATATGAGGTTCAGAGAATTCATTTTCTGATGAGATAACTGTTTAAAAAATAATTCATTTTGCTTAAATTATAAGCTAGTGGATTTCTCAGATGTGCCATACAGAACTGTGCCAATGTATTATTCGATAAGGCCAGCAACAAGTTGATTGGCTTATTGCAGAGATATGTGTGAAGTTCACCTGACAGATGACATAGTATAGAGGGATGTTTATATTCAAAAGGAATTTCAATTTTGGATTTAAAAATATAAGATGATATTTAAGTTGATTTGATGAACATGTCAACCAAATCGTGGGAAAAAATGGTGAATCAGCTGAGAATTGGCCTAGCGGTTAGAGTGTTCGTCAATGGCCCGGGAGACCTGGGTTCAATCCCAGGTCGAGTCATACCAAAGACTCAAAAAATGGTACTTGATGCCTCCTTGCTTAACACTCAGCATTATAAGGTACGGATCAAGGGTAAAGTGGAGCAATCCAGGGAAAGGAGTAGCGCCCTCCCCTACACCTTGGTGTAGTAAGCTATCGAAAAGGAGCCTTCGGGTCACCCTCGACTAAAGGGAGACAACAACTTTACTTTACTTTATATGGGCTTGCAATAATCAATCTGTGTGTGCGTGCGTAGGAATATATATAAATTACCTTATTCTTTTTTTTTTTTTTACAGAGTGACTTCATAGGTCATCTTCCGTTAATTAATGATTCTTGTAATTTAGACGACATATATAAATTTCTTTTAAATCTGCTAACGAGTGATATCAGTATGCCCAAATTTGAACAGAAACAAGGCCATCGATTATCTACATGTTTAGATTGATCGAAAGGGTAAAAGCTTACCTGTGATAAGAAACCATACAAGATAAATTACAGGTGATACCTGCACTAGTTTTTAATGAAATCCCGACCCCACCACAATGTAAATAAATAAATGACGTCATATAAAAGTATTACGATAAATTTTATTTTATTAACATACCCAAACACAAGCTTCATCATATCTTAAATGTTATAACTAGTGTAGCAGAAAGAAAGAATTTCAAATTATTATTTAGTGCGGGAATGACTTTGGCCGTTGAGGTTTCGACTTTATATTTTTGTCTAATGAAGATGATTTAAGCCATACTACTCGGGTGACTTTCCTGGGTGGTATGAAAGGCCATGCAAACGCTCTCTCAGCCTCTTCCTCACGTATATTTCGAGCAGGACAGACCGACTCTCTTTCTCACTCAAACTAGCTGCAGAGCCCCAACATTTAACACGAGGAGAGCACATTCAACCATGGGTCATTATTCCTTTTGGAGTTTAGTCCTTTGTCATCTATTCATTCCTCCTAGACCAACTGGACCTCGAAACTTCAGGTTAAATGCTTAATTCCAGCTCTAAATTCGCAACTGTTCTTCATCTATTTGTACGACTCACATTACAAGAGTTATCTTTCTGACTGTCATTAAAGCTGATAAAACTCATCAATATTCTCGTATACATTCCTGTATTTTCTTTTCTTCTTAATGTAACAGGCCACAATTTGCCCGGTTGCGAAACAAGGCTGAGTCAAAAGTTTTACAGTATTTTGCCTCTTATGAGTTTACGGTGGGTCTCATTGGTCAAGTGGGTAGAGTGTTCGCCAATGGTCCGGGAGACCTGGGTTCAATCCCAGGTCACGTCATACCAAAGACTTTAAAAATGGTACTTGACACCTCCTTGCTAAACACTCAGCAATATAAGGTACGTATCGAGGTTAAAGTGGAGCAATCCAGGGAAAGGAGTAGCGCCCACCCCTACACATCGGTGTGGTAGCTATTAAAAAGGGAGCCTTATGGTCGCCCTCAACTAAAGGGAGACAACTTTACTTTTTACTTTATTATCAGGTGGCCGAAGATGTTCAAGTCATTGGTAGTATTGTGGTAGTTAATGCGCTGACACGTTGTGCATTACCTCACTTCGCGTGTGATTTGAAAGCTAAACGGTTGAACGTACAACATGGCCTGTTTCAAAAATTTATGTTCTTTTATTTTGAACAGCGTCATACCTCTGCGGAAGCAACCAAAAATGTTTGTTTTCCAAAAACTGAAGGGATAGTTGATTACAGTGACCAGATAGTTCAAGAAACTTTGCTCCGGTTGCAAGAACCTCGACGATCAGGCAAGGTCAGGTCGGCCTAAAACCGCGGATCACGAGGCCGTGTACCAAGCCATAGAAGCAAATCTGTCAAGTAGCACTTTGAGAGTATCAGTCGAGATAGGCACATTACATTCCAGTGTGGTACGTCACCTTCGTGACCTCAGCAAAAGCATCTGGAGATATCGAATTGTACGTCAAGTTATCAACATATTGCAAAACTTTTGACTCGCCCTTGGATATAGATAGAAAAATAGAACTGAGATAGATAGATAGAACAGACTGAGACAAGCAAACAGATAAATACGAGATGCCTTCAATAAGTTTCCAGACATTTTTTGTACAGGCATTTAAAATTGACGTAGACTCTTGAAAATTCACTATGTTATTGCTATATATCTTATGGGATGACTGACCAATTTTTATGATTTCAGGTTCAAATGAACAGCTACAGCAGCAATTAGAATACACCCGACTAAAGCCTGATTGTCACAGCTGGTGAATTTCAAAAATACAATCTGGACGTAAGGACACTTTAGAAGAACGATATGCGATAAAATTCTGTTTTAAACCTGGAAAAAATGCCACAGAAAAGTATGGAATGCTTTAGACTGCTTTTGGACCATCTTGCATGAATCTCCCAGACCCAAGAAGGCCAGACAGAGCAAATTCACCTACAAAATTTTGATGATCACTTTTTTTGACAGCACTGGCATGATCTACATGCACTGGGCTCTCACTGGACAGACAGTCAACAAGGAATACTATGTTGAGGTTTTAAGGGAGTTCAGGAAGAGATTCCGTCAGAAGAGACCAGCACTCAAATCGACTCAGTTGCATTTCCACCAGGACAATGCACCAGTCCACAACACCATCCTTGATACAGATTATTTGACCAAGATGGGCATCAAGACAGTTCTTCAGCCTCCCTACAGTCCAGACCTTGCTCCCTGTGACTTTTAGTTATTCCATAAGCTCAAGGAAAACCTTAGAGGCTGTCGTAATGAGACAATTGAGGAGATGAAAGAGGCTGTGACGAAGGTCATTGACACGCTCACACAAGAGGACTTCCATGGGGCCTTCCAGAAGTTGTTGGAACGGTACAACAAGTGCATTGCAGCCGGAGGAGATAACTTCGAAGGGGACTAGAGTTTTATGTGTGTACTATCAATAAAAGTGCCCATATGAAACTTATTGAAGGCACCTCGTAGATAGATCGATAGACAGGGAAGTAAATAGGGAAATTAAATCCGACAGTATGAAGAAAAGCAGAAAAATTTATCTAAATTTGATGAATTTATTATGAAAGTCGATGTTGAACGTTTCGGTTATAATAACCTTTTTCAGGACTTTAAATTCATGAAAATTGTTGTTAAAAAGAACCCGACAAATTTCAAACATCATTCCAAGTGCCAACAACGTAATAATATTTTTTTTTAAATCACGCTGAATATAGTGTTATGAATCTTTCTTTTTATACACACTTTCTTTTCTCCTGTTATTTCACCAAATATCAATCGCTATTTTAATAAAACTTTTCATGGATTTTAAGTCCTGAAGAAGGTTATTATAACCGAAACGTTCAACGTCGACTTTTATAATAAAGCATCAAATTTGGATTATTTTGTTTTTTTCCTACTTCCCTTCATAGATAGATAGAACACACTGAAATAGATAGATAGATAGATAGATAGATAGATAGAACTTGATTTAGCTTGAAATATTGGCCTCGTGGTGTTTACTAAGATAATGCTAAACCTAGAATATTGGGCAAATGGTATATAATGCACTGGCTATGGTGTGTAGTAAAATAACGCTCAGTTTTAAACAACTGGCGCAAAGAGAATAGCATTAGTCTTCAAAATAGATAAATAAATTAAAATATTCTTTCATAACAACAACAAAAAAAAAAGAGAAAATCTTGTGTATTTTAAAAAATAAGAATTTAAACATTTGTAATAAAATAACATTGTTCCTTTTAATATATTTTTATGTTCCCCAAAGAGAATTTATATCTTTGTATGTGTGTGTGTCTGGTTGTGTGTGTGTCCTTATACCAATTTTTACAGTTGACTGCAGTTAAATAAAATCTGAAGAACATTGTTAACGATGTACGTTTTCTTTTCATCCTAAGAATCTAAAAGTTTCGTTTTGAATTAAAATGAAATGAACTGAAAATATTTTGTAAACACTTTTTTAAGAAAAACAAATTTCCTTTTTGTAATTTGAGTCTACTTTGTTCAATCTTTAGTATTTTTTATGACCAAAAGTTTTTAAAAACTTCGTCGAATCTTCGACAGTAAAAATGTTCACCTTTCAGCTTTGACTTCGTTTGGGTCTTTCTTTAATGGCATATTAACTTTCGTAGTTACTAAAGTGCTTGACCGTGACATCGTAGTAAACGTGTTCAAACTCCAGTCGTACTGTGACGTTCACTTTGGACTAATGCCCCCAGAAAAAGGATGAACCCCCTTATTACCCCATTTCAGAGTTAAATACAGGATGCGGAAGCAAAATTAGGAATATTCTAGTATAATAATAAACGACTCTAATTACAAAATAAGATTAATTTTAATAATAAAACAACAAATTAAGAAGATAGACACAAAACAGTAAATTTACTCAATATGGCCGCTATTTTTTTTTTTTTTTTTACTTATTGTATCAACACTCATTCGAAATTATAAATTCTTCAGACATTTTATTCCATTCCTCCTTAATATCAGTCTTAAGCGAACCAATATTTGGATGGGAAGTGGCATTTGTTTGGTTTTCTAAAACGCCCAATATAGCCTAATCAAGGAGCCTGGGCTTAAATCTTGTTTAATTGCTATCCTCAGTTTTCTCGTGGACTTTCAATTCATTAGCGTGCTTTCTTATTGACGTTATTGGGTCCTTCTTAACCGATGTAGCGAGAGCAGTTAAAAAGCCTTCTTTTCGTTTTGTGTTCAGTCTTCCACTCCTCTTTTTTCTTAAAAGCTCTATTTCTGTAAAAAAAAATTTTCTTTGCTTTGCATACGGTTGACAAAGAAACTTTGTTTTGGTTTCGGCGTTAAGCAAAACATAGATTCTTTATAGTTTAATGTTTCCAAATATTGCTATGTATCACTAATAACTCAATTAGACAGTCGATATTTGTCGCTGCCTCCCACCAGACACGACTTGATACAAGGTCAAAAGCCCGAAGGCCGATTAAAATGGGGATAAAGGGAGGGGGGTCGGGAACGAGCCGAGACTCGAACCCTGCTGGTCTGTGCTGCTCATCAGCTCACTTAGTGCAATGTGAGCCTGATGAGGCAAGCAGTTTCACGAACCCAAATGTGGGTCCGGGCACGTATGCCAGTTTACGGCTTAAACTAGTCGCGAGGTCTAGTGCCATACAAGGGTTACAAAGGAAACAAAAGTGCAGCTCGCCCACCCGAGGGTAGCCTAGTCGAAACTAGGTGCCTAAAAAGGCCCCAAGTCTGCCATTTTTCCTTTTGCAGAGCCACGCTCCGGACCGAAGTCCAGAACAGGCTCCGGGGTGTCCTACGCATAGGACGTGCCCAACTCAATTAGACAGTCACTTATTTAACCATGGAATTTGACATAAATCACTTGTTTACCCACGTTTCGAACGTCAAACAGTACTATTTGATCCATAGATAGGATCCTATCAGGCGCTACCACTTCAGGTCAGAGTGTACCTGAGAGCAAAGGCAATAAAGAGGTACTCCATATTCCCCAGAGCCTCACCATCAGATTATTTTGAGTCATATCTAGGAGTCTTGTTGATGTGTAGTGGGGTCAACCTTCGGGATTTATTTAATGCCGAAGCCATCTTTGTCTAAGAATAGCAGTGATACTATTTAACCTACAGTTTAGGGAATTGGTAATAGGATTTACATCTTGTCCAAGAGTATTAGTTCGAAAATGAAGATAACAGCGCGACTGGAGTTCGAACTCACTTACTTCAACGCCGTAAGTCCAGCACTTTTGCCATTATAGCATGTGGGCACACCCTTCCAAAATTATTTACATTGATAATTTAACCCCCATTATTCACTTTTTTAAAAATTTATTTTTTTTTTAAATTCATTATGATGAAAAATGTTGGCTTTATGATTCTGAACGATAAAGATTGGAATAAAATAGAATTTTACAAATGTTTTCCATTTGTAATACAGCCAAGACGGCTGGGTCTGTACTAAACACTGACAGCACCATGGTAGACGGGTAAGACACCCCCATACACACACCAACGAGTGTTCTAGATCTGATACTAAGCAATCTGATGGTGACGCTTCAATCCAGGAGCTTTGGAGAATGAGGAGTTCCCATTCATTGCCATTACTCTCAGGCCCACTCTGGCCGGCAATGATAATACCTTTTGTGTTACATAGAACTATTTAACCATTTTACCGCGAGCAAACAAATAACTGATGTTAGATTGAATAATTAGTGTTAAATAGCGATATTTGGAAACATATAACTGTGTGCAAATAAAACTATTGGTTTTAGATAGGAATACTTGAAACCATTTAACTCTATGCAAACAAATGTTGTATAGCCACATAATAAATATATATGAAACTATACACATATACATGCAGAATACATTTTGACGCAATAATAAAGACGAGCGAAGATTTCTTTAAGAAAATATACCTCTCACTTTATTTGAAAGGTTGTGTGTGAGAGGGAGTTGGAGACTGAACAAAGACTGCAACATATTGAACTCCCCAGCCCCTCCGGACATCGCCGTGTGTCGTTCTCGTTCTCCTGGGCTGCTGCTCAGCCGGAGGGCCGGCGGCCCACTGTGTTGGGTGCGGGCCTCCTCTACCGCATCTTGTCACCAACGGGTCTCAAAACTGCTCTGGGGGTCCCGAGGGCCCCTTCTGCCGGGTGGTGGCTTTCTCTACCACATCTTGCCTCCAACTTCTCTGACCTCCAACTCACTGACTTCCTGTCTTCACCGAGTTATACAATAGTTCAATCGCCCACTCAATCTTTGGAATGGCATGTTTGATCGTCATCAAGCGGAAATAACTGTCATGCAGTTCACAGGTCACTCTCTTCCGGTGCATCAGTCTATGAGTGTATCATGGGATTTTACCTCGTCCCATATCGTCAGCCAAGCCCGGCTACGCGATTTCTTCTCATAACAGCCATCGGAATGTGTCACTTCCTTCCGGTGCATCACTTTGGGATGGCATGTTTGGCCGGGTCGAAGGTCAATATACAACACAAATATAGAATAGAATTATTGGTTTTAGGTAGCAATACTTGAAACCATTCCACTGTGTGCAAACAAATGAATTCTGACTTATTGAAAATGTTACCTACGAATGTTTACAAATCATATATGTAATATATGTGCATAAACGGAATTTGTCATTCAGTAACCAAGAAAGGTTGATGAGCCATAAAATTCAACCAACCAACCAACCAACCAACCACTGGTGACAATATCTTGATATCATGATAAAAATATATCAGCTCTGAAATTTGGGTTTGGCTAGTTTCGGGTTCTTTGTTTATAAACCTTCCGGGGGTATTTAATGCCAAAGTCCATCTTCCCGAAGAACATGTTGGTTGGTTGGTTGGTTGGTTGGTTGGGTTTTATGGCATATCAACTTTTGTGGTTATTTAACGCCAAATCCTTTTATACAAATAATCAATTTTATTTCAAATAATTCAGTTTAGCATGAGTATAAAGTTTCAATGTCAAAAACAGTTCTATTTCAAGCTAATCAGTTTAGTCAAACAGTTCTAATTCAAACAATTCAGTTTACCATAAGTATGTAGTTTAGTTCTATTCAACCCATAGATAGGTCTCTATCAGGTGCTACCATTCCGGGCCAAAGTGGACCTAGGAGCAATGTCAATGAAGGGGTGCTCCACATTCCCCAAAGCCACAGCATTACTGGAATTTCACCATCAGATTGTTTCGTCTCATATCTAGGACACTCGTCGGGGGATTTTTACCCCTCGGCAGAGGTGCAGTCGGTGTATTCAATAGCCCCAACCGACTGGGCCACCAGGACATATGTTGGGGGATTCTTACCCCTCTGTAGAGGTGCAGTCGGTATATTCAATAGCCCCAACCGACTGGGCCACCAGAACATATGTTGGGGGATTTTTACCCCTCTGTAGAGGTGCAGTCGGTGTATTCAATAGCCCCAACGGACTGGGCCACCAGGACACTCGTTGGGGGATTTTTACCCCTCTGTAGAGGTGCAGTCGGTGTATTCTACAGCCCCAACCGACTGGGCCACCAGGACATATGTTGGGAGATTTTTACCCCTCTGCAGAAGTGCAGTCGGTGTATTCTACATCCCCGACGAACTGGGCAATCCAGAAGAACAGTATTAATACCGTTTAACACTTGACTGGAAGTGGGAAATAGGGGGTTCTTACTTTTCTCGAGGGTATTTGTCCTACGTAATGATGTGAATAGAGTTCGAACCCGACTAATTCAAGGTCATTGTCCGGTACATTAGCCACTGGGCCACAGGGACAACCCTCCCTGAAATTTGGAAAATTCAAATATTTTGTGGAATTAATAATAATTTTTACAGATTGATATTTTGCTAATCAAGCACTTTTAAGGTAAACTTCATCATTTATTTTTCTAGTAAAACCTAAACAAAAGCCATTTACAGTAGGTCATGAAAAGTTCTTATTCATAAAAGAAAGCGGCAATTATCAATTCATTAGAAAAAAACCCTGAGAATTTTATCTTTCTTTCTATCCATCTATCTAACACACACTTGAGAGAGCGATATTATTAATATCTGTGTAATAAGGAGGCGTTGGTAATGTAATGGTTATCGCCGTAAAAAAAAATGGACATAACACACGGATTTAAAACCAGGAAGAGGTTGTTTGCATTTCTCATAACCCTCATAAGATTGGGAAAGGTATGAATCCAACTATTCTCAACCCAATCTAGGTAAATAGTAGGGTAACCTGAACTCTTTAACCTTGATATGGCAACCTATCCTGGAGAAGGAAAACACTGAATTCAAACCTGTTAAACTCTGCTTGTGTCATATGCTGCTTATGATGAAGGGATTTGGCAAATATACACACACATCAATATATATTGATGTGCAAACACACACACACACACACACACACACACATACACACATATATATATATATATTGGTCTTACCACTACAACTCTTTCCTGACGACTTACAATGCACCTAAATGACTCCAGTTCTATTGCCTTACATCTTAAGCACCATTCTATTCCTAAATCTAAGTTTTGAAAAATTCTAATGGAAAACATCACTTTAATCGCACACGGAATTGATTAGCTACGACAACAAATCTATAAAATATATAAAATATATAAAATCTACAAATAAAAACAAAAAAACCCCCCCCTAAAATAAGAGAATCAATTTTGAAATTTGCGACAAAGGTTTTATATGCTTTAAGTTGTTTTTTTTCCCCCCCGTATTCCTATGTATTCCATTTCCGTTGATAGGGTTTCCCTTTTTAATTAGCGTTCCCTTTTTTAAATACCCTGTTTTATCCAAATCTGCGTTCCCATATTTTTGTTATGGTATAAACTTTAAAATTTTTTTTTCAAAACTCTTCTAAAAAAATACAAACACACCTTAAACAAGCAAGCAACCCCTGATGATGACCTATGAAGGGTCCGAAAACGCTCCGGACAATTTTGGGAAATTCATCTACCAATTCCAACTTGAAACTAAGACACTTATCAGAAAACTTGAAAGGATCTTAAATAAATTATACAGACAAAATTTGTCTTCATTATTTAATGAAACATGCTTAAATGAACGACTACTGCCAAACTACACACATATACACACACATATATATACATATATATATGCAAGCATATATTTAAACACACATATATATATATATACATGTGTGTGTGTGTATGTGTGTGTGTGTATATATATGTATATATACACATATGTATTTTGATTTGAGAACATACTCACACACACACACACACACACCCACACATATATATATATATATATATATATATATATATATATATATATATATATATATTGAGTACATAGGCAACAAGTCGTAAGCAGGTTCTGTTGAAGATCACGAGGTATATTTTTTTAGAATCTTTAAGTGAAGACATTTAAGTCTTATAATTTTCCTTATGTCTGGATTGAGGTGTTGAAGAAAGTGCCCCATACTCGTCCAAGTGCTTTCGACCATTTCGCTGGTCGTCTTCAGAGTTGGTGTTTGATTGTTTGTTGCAGTGAGTTTTTATTGTTTATTTCGAATGTTTTTTTTAATAACATATAGTTGGTTCATTCTGTTGGGAGGAGTGCTAGGGTTATTGAATATGTTTAAATTTGTTAATACCAGTGTGGAATGCTATTTTGTTTATAGGAGTTTTTTTTTTAATTTTTCATACTTATTGCTTCAGAGATTTGTAGGTGATTTTTAATGTTATTTTTATTTGTGATTTTTTGAATTGTTAATGAGAATCTTTCTTATATTGATGGATTTGTGTTTGTCCGTGGCTTTGGTATGATTTATCATTAGATGTTGTTTTATGGTACTTATGTCTGAGAAGTGGTGTATATATATATATATATATATATATGAATAGATAAATATCGTAAAATGTAAACAAAAGGATGTTAATACATATACGTTAAATTCCCAAGCTTGCATCGGATCTGCTGCTGGCTGCGAAGTTATCAGGCTTACGTAAGGTTAGCCGAGATACGATCCCAGTTTGAAGCGTCTCGCGAGTCGAGCCACACTGATTAGTTGTGACACAAAACAGCCTGTCTGTGGATAACAATATATATATATATATATATATATATATATATATATATATATTCATCGAAACGAGGTTAACGAAAGCATGGACAGCTATCAATAGGCTATCGACTATATGGAAATCAGACCTAACCGATAAAATGAAACGCAGTTTCTTCCAGGCAGCGGTCACATCGATACTGCTATATGGATGCACTACATGGACGCTAACAAAACGGCTGGAGAAGAAACTAGATGGCAATTACACAAGAATGCTGCGTGCAATTCTCAACAAGTCCTGGCAGCAACACCCCACAAGACACCAACTGTACGGCCACCTGCCCCCTATCACGAAAACTATTCAAGTTAGGCGAACCAGACATGCAGGACATTGCTGGAGAAGCAGAGATGAACTCATCAGAGATGTACTCTTATGGATCCCCACACACGGCCGCGCAAAAGCAGGACGACCAGCACGAACGTACATTCAGCAGCTATGTGAGGATACAGGTTGTTGTCCTGAAGACCTGCCTAGGGCGATGAACGATAGGGAGGAGTGGCGAGAGGGGGTCAGGGATATCCGTGCTGCCAGCACGATATGATGATGATGATGATGATATATATTCGTGCACGTGCACACACACACACACACACACATTCTATAAAAAAATATATGTACTTAGAAAAGTTAAATGGAAGAAAGATGTTTGATATATCTTTATTTCGTTATAATTTTTCTGCATACATAGTTGGACTCAGCTCATTTCCTTTTGCACACACACACACACACACACACACACACACACACACACACACACACACACATATTTAAGCATACTGATACGATGGTTGTTCTAAAAGTTACAAGTCGCACAAGAATAGCCGAACATTTTTGTTGTAACAACACATCGCGCCTTCTTATAAAACTAGAAATACTAATTGAGATTTCTGTCTTAATTTCTGTGCGGATGAAGGTGGGAGGTATAACGAATCTAAAATCTTCGTGAGGCTTTGAATCTTTTAACAACCCTCGTACATTCAAACATATATATATATATATATATATATATTATATAAAGACAAAAAGAAAAAATCCCTTTCTTTGTATCATTATAAATTTATTTCCGGCTCTTATAAGTTCTTATAAGTTTAACTAATAAGTTTTTTTTTTATAAAACAACTTTCTTCAGATGAGATATTTAAAATTTTAATTAGATGTTTTCATATTGCTTCCGGCAAGTGTGGATTTTGAAAAAAACTCTTTTTCTTAATTTTTTTTGAATTTAAAATAATTTGTTTTTATCTATTTATTAAACAAGAAAAAAATCAATAGAAGCTGAAGATATTATGTCAATTATTATTTTTCATATATATATTCTAAAATAAATAAATAAATAAATACCGTTACCCCTAATTTACTCACTACAGAACATTGAAAAATTAGAAAACTTGATCCCGGAAAAAATAATTCTTGGTACACGACTTTTTAAAAAGTCTATAGATAAAATTTATAGTCTACTTTTATTGGGATTATTTTGTTTTATTAATATTGAAAAATACAGGGAAAAATAATTAAATTCTGTTTAATTCACAAAACCTAATCTTAGTTATTCAAAATATCGTAAGAATTTAAGTTAACCGGTTCATTAGCCAAGAAGGTAGAGTGTCGGCCAATGTTCCGTGAGACCTGGGGTCATACCAAAGACTTTAAAAATGGTGCTTGATGCTGCTTTGCTTAACACTTAACATTATATGGTAAGGATCAAGGGTAAACTGAATTCAGGGAAAGGAGTAGTGCCCTTCCCTACACCTCATTGTAGTAGCTATTGAAAAGGGAGCCTTCTGGTCGCCCTCGACTACGGTCGCCTTACCTTTATATCTAGAAAATTTAGTAATCGAAAGATAAGTCAATCGTAATAAACCCATAATCAATATGTCAAACGTAACTTAATTGTAATAAGTAAAGAATTAATCTGTGAAAGAAATAATATTAACGCAACTAATAATTTAAAAATAAAAGATTTTAATGTTCGATTCTTAACCTTGTTAATCTATAGTAAAAACGGTGTTATAAAAAACGGTTTATTATTGAGATAATTCCAACTCCTTAAGGCCCTATTGTTTTTTTTCTTTATTATTATTATTATTATTATTATTATTATTATTATTATTATTATTATTATTATTTTATGATGAAAATACATGCCATTTATTTTATCTGTTAATTTTAATTGTATTCTATATTAGAAAAATTTAAATTGATTTATTCATTAGTCTCTTTTGTAAAAATTAGGGCTTAATATATCAATATATACAAAATTTAGGATATTCAAATCCCTTAATTAAAAATAGTTAAAAATCTCAATTCTGATTATAAGTTTGTTCTATGTCTACATGCCGAAATTATTTCTTTTCTATTTAAATATTTTGATATACATATTTTCTATCTAAATATTTCAATATCCATATTTTCTATCTAAATATTTCAATATCCATATTTTCTATCTAAATATTTCAATATTCATATTTTCTATCTAAATATTTCAATATACATATTTTCTATCTAAATATTTCAATATACATATTTTCTCTTCTAAATATAAATTACACTTACCATAAAAACTATTTGTTGAGGAGGATCTTTATAACAGAAAATAATTTATAATTTATAACAGGTGTTCGTCCTAGTACCTTTAGATCCTATTAACTCTTAGAGAAGGCAGTTTCATTTAACTACCTTTAATTAAGTGATTTATATATCCTACTTTTTTAAAAAAATATATTAATATTAATTCTCATATCAATATGTGTTTTAGTATGATAGTAATTGAACAATTATGCATCAAAAAAAACTTTGACCTTTTGAATAAAAAAAACTGAATCATGTCACGTTTTTCGACCTCTTCTTTCATATCAAGACGGGTGTGTCGAAATGAAAGGAAAATTTCGACATTCAGGTTCTTTAGCACAAAGATCTTTTGCATATTTGTCAGGCTAAATATAAAAAGATTTGTTTTTATTCTCAGACTGAATTGAACTTGTTGTTTCCAATGAGAAATAACACCAACCATAAATGATCCAAAATAGGAATCCCAGTTGTTTCTCAGTATGTTTGACAGGGAGATCCAGTCTCAGATAGCTGTCCCACCAATCCACCAATTTTTTAAAGAAGTGAGAGTTGGGCTCACCTGAAAGACTACTTAGAAATCGAGACCCTCGAAAATCAGGCCAGAACTTTAACATTAAACAACAAAAACAACAATAGTTTGAAACAACTTCGGGTCCAGTCAGCTGGGACTGTAAAATACACCGACTGTTTCTCTGTAGAGGAGTAAGACTCCCCCAACAAGTGTCCTGGATATGACAATAAACAATCTGATGGTGAGGCTAAAATAATGCCAGAGCTTTGGGGAATGCGGAGTACCCTTTCATTGCCATCGCTCCCAGGTCCACTCAGTCTTGCATTGGTAGCACCTGATAGGGTCGTATCTATAGGTCAAACAGAACTAAGCAGTATACTTATGCTAAACTGAACTGTTTGAAATCGAACTTTTTTTTTTATATTTAAACTGCGTACTGGCCCAGCGGTTAGAGTGTTCGCCAATGGCCCGGGAGACCTGGGTTCAATCCCAGGTCGAGTCATACCAAAGACTTTAAAAATGGAACTTGATACCACCTTGCTTAACACTCAGCATTATAAGGTACGGTTCAAGGGTAAAGTGGAGCAATCCAGGGAATGGAGTAGCGCCCTCCCCTACACCTTGGTGTAGTAGCTATCGAAAAGGGAGCCTTCGGGTCACCCTCGACTATGGTCGCTAACTTTACTTACTTACTATATGTATAAAAATAGATTTGGCATTAAATAAGCTACAATGGTTGATATGCCATAAAACCAAACCAAATCAAACCAAACCAAACCAATCAATATAATTTCATGACCCACTTCCTGAATTAATAAAAATATTTAGAAAATATTTGGAAAGGTATATGTGGAGGGGACTTTTATTTTATTTTCTTTTTTCTTTTTTTTATATAGATTTCGTCTATATAAATAGATAACACTTATGCTAACATAGATAATTCTGAGAACGTGTGTGTATATCAATGTTTTTGTTTCTGCTTTTATACACTGTAAAATACCTGAATTATCTTTTCTTTATAAATGCCAGGTGGGTGATGGGGGTAGAGTTGTTTATTTATCTGTTACATAAGTCACTCAAAAATAAGGCTATCAGTTGGCACGAGGCCATGAAACAGGAAATAAAATTTAACAATTAAGCATTTGGTGTGTGTGGGTTGTATGGAAGTGGTAGTGATAATAATTTACTAAGCATTTTGCTTAGAAGTGGCTCAAGGCCGAATGAATGGGCCTTGCATTGAGACTCGAACTCATTTGTGAAGGTTTGCTAGTCGAACATGCTGAGTATTACACCAGCCAAAATGCCCAACACCAGCCGAAGTGCCTAACACCAGCTGAAGTGCCCTTAGAAGTGGTAGGACTGGCAAGACTGTTGATCTGGATTTCATCGTGAGCAAATTTGTTGACAAGAGGGACAGTTGCTTATGCAGCAAGTGTTCCCTTCTACTTGTCGCAAACACTGTGCAAAGAAAGGGCCAAAGGTCGTAAGATTTAGCACCCACACCGCCACAGAGTTTGTCAGAACGAGATAAAAAGGCAATTTAGGAATTATCTTTCCCCTAGACTTGTCGGCACACCAAAACTAACGAGATTAGTCTCCCGGATATATTTCACTCTTTTGGATTCACACTAAGATATATATATATATATATATATATATATATATATATATACGAGGATAATTAAATAAGTTTCTTGATTTTTTCGTATGGGCACTTTTATTGATATTACACACATGAAACTCTAGACCCCTTCGAAGTTATCTCCTCCGGCTGCAATGCACTTGTTGTACCGTTCCAACAACTTCTGGAATGCCCTATGGAAGTCCTCATGTGTGAGCTTGTCAATTTCCTTCGTCACAGCCTCTTTCATCTCCTCAATTGTCTCATAACGACAGCCTCTGAGCTTAGGGAATAACCAAAAGTCACAGGGAGCAAGGTTTCGACAATAGGTTTCGGCTGAGGAACTGTGTTGATGCCCATCTTGTTCAAATAGTCTGTGACAAGGATGGTGTTGTGAACTGGTGCATTGTCCCGGTGGAAATACCACTGAGCCGATTTGAAGAGCGCTGGCCTCTTGCGACGGAATCTCTTCCTGAACTCCCTTAAAACCTCAACATAGTAACCCTAACCCTAACCCTTTGGCCAATCAACTCTGGTGTTTGACTTCCTTACTCCTCCCACACCTCTCATCATCCCTCACAGACTCCTTGCCTTCCTTGAATCTCTTATGCCACTCAAAAACTGATACTCGATTCGTGCAAGATGGTCGAAAAGCAGTCTGAAGTATTCCATACGTTTCTGTGGCATTTTTCCAAGTTTAAAACAGAATTTTATCGCATATAGTTCTTCTAAAGTCCAGATTGCATTTTTGAAATTCCCCAGCTGTGACAATCAGGCTTTAGTATGGTGTATTCTAATTCCTGCTGTAGCTGTTGATTTGAACATGAAATCATAAAAATTGGCCAGTAATCTCATAAGATATATAACAATAAGATACTGAATTTTCAAGAGTCTACGTCAATTTTAAATGCCTGTACAAAAAAACGGTGGAAACTTATTGAAAGCACCACGTACAAGAAATAGAAGAGGGTCAAAATGCTGTCTAGCCAAACGAAATAAGATCAGTCCTAATATTAATCAACCTAATATCAATTTAGTAATCAATGTTATTTGTCGCACGCCCCACCAAACGGGCGAGTATATCGCAAGGCATTTTTAGGGTGGGTCGGGTGCACGCCCGTCATTTCCAAAAAGGTTTTGGGTCCCGTTGGCATTCCCCTAAAAAAGAGGGGCCTCAGGCGATAAACCAAAACCTTCCGATGAGGGTTAGAGCCAAGGGGGACGGCCCCCTGGGGCTTGAGGTATGTCAGCCTTGGCTGCGTGATGCGAATGCTAGGCCTTCCCAGCACTCGCACCAGGCAGCCTCGACTGACTACTGTATCCAGAGACGTGACACACCCGACCAGATCCGTGCCGCTGATACCCCAACCGGCCGAAGTGTGTCCCATCTACAGGAATTTGTAATCAACGGTATTTGTCGCACGCCCAACCAAACGCACAAGTGTGGTACAAGGCCTTTTTAAGTTGGGTCCGGCACGGGGTTGTAGCCCAGATAAGCCCGCCATTCCCCAAAATGCCTCAGGCTCCGTCGGCATTCCCTTAAAAAGGAGCTCCTTGGGCACCAGGCGATAAACCTAGCCCCTCCGAGGAGGGTTAGAGCCTGAGGGACGGCTCCCCGAGGCTCAAGGAATGTCAATCTTGGCCGCGTTATACGAATGCTCGACTTCACCGGCACCCGTGCCACGCAGCCTCTACTGACTACTGTATCCAGAGATGTAACACACCCGACCAGATCCGTGCTGCTGTTACCACAACCGGCTGAAATATGCCCCATCTACGGTACTTAGTAATCAATCATCGAAGTCCTTAATCGTAGGCTATTTATGGCTACGAGCCAGTCCATCTGATAGGAGTGCGAGCTACTCTACAACATTTACTTTGTTTAATGGCACATCAACCTGTATGGTACCAGTGGTGTATTGATTATCGTAATAAAAAAAGGACACGACGACACGAGTTCAAATCCTGGACGAAGCTGATGGCATTTTCACATATCACTAATACCCTTGGGAAAGTATGAATCCAATCATTCAGCGTTGGGTAAAATGCAGAGAAGACTTGATTCTTTACCCTTGGTTAGGAAACCAGTGTAGGAGAAGGAAAACTCTGAATTCAAAGCAGTTAAACTCCACTTAAAAACAGCATTAATACTATTTAAATTGAGGAATTAGGGGGTTCGTACCCTAAGTCCGAAAGTGAACGTAATAGCGCAAATGGAGTTCGAACTCACTACGATTTCACAATGCAGCACGTTAGCCACTACACCATGGAGACTCCTCCTGTTGATAGATTGGTAGGTTTGGGTTGGTTTATTTGTTCAATGTCATATCAACCTTCGTGGGTTATTTGCTACCAAATCCATCCTTGTAAAATCTTGTGATGCTGACAAAAGGAAGACACGAGGAACACAAAAAGGGTTGATAGAAAAACATATATATTCAAGTAACAGAAACAAGTGAAACTGGTTAAACTGTAGTTAGTTGACTGAAAGCTGAGAGTCCAGTGGGGTAGTGACTATCCGTCCACTACGCAAGGGGTATCACACAGTGTGTCACGATGAATTGTCAGCTCTGTTTATTTCCATTTAATATAAAAACGGAAGGCACAAGGCCTTGAAGTTTTGTGGAGGAGGGGGGAAGGGAACGGTCATGCTGTTTCTAAGAATACTATGGGAACCTAGCTAGCCACATTCGCCGACCCATTCAACAGTACAATATATAACCATCACCATGTGCGCTGCAACCACCAAAATACCACATTTGCTCTATGAAAAAGACCAACTTAAAACTCGAATTGAATGTGTGATTTTATTTACTATTGATACTTTATTTACAATGGATATTATATGATGGGAATGGGAGAAAAAACCCGAAATACAATAAAAGGAAAAGCTTCTCCAGCAGTGTCCCGCATGTCTGGTTCGTCTAAGTTGAATAGTTTTCGTGATGGGTGGCAGGTGGCCCAACAGCTGCTGTTTTGTGGGGTGCTGCCTCCAGGAACTGTTCAATAATGCTCACAGCATTCTTGTGTAATTGTCTTCAAGCTTTTTCTCCAACAATATATATATATATATATGGAAGAAAATAATGGATAGTAATCCGACAATTTGTGAAGAAAAAATGACAACAAATAATCCAAATAGAAAGTGGGGATTTATAGAGAAACAAAGTCAGTCGACACTATAGACCCATTCTCCCACCCTAATATCACACATCAACAACATCAAGATGTTTCGCAGATGCAGAGACCTACTCAAAAACAAGAAGACTTCTATAACCAACTTTACACAAGAAAAATCACACCTACCTAAATGTCCAGCGTTTTTCTTTCATTTCAACATTTTCTTGGATTGCATAGGTCTGTGCCTTGAGGCTTATATTCATATTTTAGGATTTTCCTAGGCATATACATTAATATTAAAAAAACAGATTTATATGATTTGAATTTCGTCGAAAACGAAGAATGGTTCGGAATCTCTCGATGAACTAACGGAACGTGGATTCTGCACAATGTTTCTAATATCAGGTGACGTATTTTAAAGAAACGAACGCTGATTCATTGATCAAACGGCCAATTTTTCTTGTCATAAACAGCCAACTTTTCTTGTTGTACAACTTTTCCAAATCTTTATATATTTTAAAACTTTTTATACATCCATCTACTCTTAACATCACTAATAATACCCCTCACAGTCCTGATGATGATTCAGCAGAACCGAAACGCTATAGTGTCGACTGACTTTGTTTCTCTATAAATCCCTACTTTCTATTTGGATTATTTGTTGTCAATTTTTCTTCACACACACACACACACATATATATATATATATATATATAATGACTGCGGCATTATACCTCAAAAATTCTGATAGATAACTAATTCAACTTGTGAAAAATACACAAGATACGAAATACGATAATGTTTTAAGACATTTGCACGTCGTTGGAATTGTTGTATAGCCATGACCATGATTAACTATACAAACACATAATACATATACATATATACATAATACATGTTCATGCAGGATACATATTGACGCAATGAACAAAGACGAGCGAAGACTTCTTTAAAAAATATACCTCTCACTTTATTGTCAGGTTCGAAAAGGGTTACTCAAGGTTTTACTATGAGAGGGAGTTGGAGACTGAACAAAGACTGCAATATATTGACCCCCACTCTTATGGCCATCAACGTTGTGTCTTTCTCGTTCTCCAGGGCTGCTCAATCGGAGGCCCAGGGGCCAAGCCCTCTACTGGATGATGGTTTTCTTTACTGCATCTTATCACCAACTGGTCTCCAAAACTCCATCGGGGGTCCCGAGGGCCCCTTCAGCCGGGTGTGGCTTTCCCTACCACATCTCGTCTCTAACTCGTCTGACCTCCAACTCTCTAACTTCCTGTCCTCACCGAGTTATATAATAGTTCAATCGCCCACTCAATCGCCCACTCAATCATTGGAATGGCATGTTTGATCATCATCAAGCGGAAATAACTGTCATGCAGTTCAGAGGTCACTCTCTTCTGGTGCGTTAGTCTATGAGTGTATCATGGGCTTTTACCTTGTCCCATTTTGTCCGCCAAATCCGCCTACGCGATTTCTTTCGATTACTGGCCATTGGAATGTGTCACTTCCTTCCGGTGCACCACTTTGGAATAGCATGTTTGGCCGGGTCGAAGGTCAATACTCAACAGAATATTGCGACGTACACTCGTATAACACTAATGTCTCTCGCTGAGTCCACATAAGTACAACCTAGTGACGAGCATTCCAAGATAATAAGAGACTATACAAACTACAGATTTTATTCTAGAATACCTTCTTAGACTTTTCTCCTTAAGGGATACGTACAAATTAGCAGAGGTTTGATACTGGAATTTCCTTCATCAATTTTTATTCTGGAGTTAACTTCTCATTGAAGGCTTGTAAGTACAAGTATGTGAGTATATATATATATAAACACTAATATAACAAAAAATTAAAGCTAATAGCATTTCTAATACGTAAATTTTGATTTTGGTGTTACCTTCACCTATTTGTTTGGTTTGGTTTGGTTTCTTTGTTTAATGGCATATCAACCTTTGTAGGTTATGTAATGCCAAATCTATTCTCCTAGAAGGACAGAAGTGGTACTATTTAACCCATATCTGGGAGGATTTAGGGGTTCATACCTTTCCCAAGGGTATTTGTCCAAAAGTATATATATAATACTGGACATTGGCCTAGCGGTTAGAGTGTTCGCCAATGGCCCGGGAGACCTGGGTTCAATCCCAGGTCGAGTCATACCAAAGACTCAAAAAATGGTACTTAATGTCTCCTTGCTTAACACTCAGCATTATAAGGTACGGATCAAGGGTAAAGTGAAGCAATCGAGGGAAGGAGTAGCGCCCTCCCCTACACCTTGGTGTAGTAGCTATCGAAAAGGGAGCCTTCGCGTCACCCTCGACTATGGTCACCAACTTTACTTTACTTTACTTATATATATATATATATATAAACACGAATATATTTAAATTTGAAACTAAAAGCATATTTAATCCGTAAAATCTCTACAGTGTTCACAATTTCAAGACATTAATAAAAAGACAAAACAACACACGACTGAATGTTATCAGTTCTCAAGGTTGCTATTCTTGACAATGATTGGATCAAAATATATATACAAACTGTAAATACTGACGTCTAGAATACTCCTCCCCATATATACATATATATATATATTGTCATTCACATACAGACCCTTCGTTGTATCACAACTCTTCAGTGTGGCTACATATGTAGGACACTTGAACCTGGGATCGAAAACCGCTCAACTTTACTTTTGACTTAGTCTCATACCACTCAGCCAACAAGCGAACCACGTCAGCTCAGGAATTATAAGGCATTAAGTAGTAGGTTTCGTTTGTTTATATTTATAACTTACCGGATACCAGAGTACTCAATATATATATATATATGTGTGTGTGTGTGTGTGTGTGTGTGTGTGTGTGTGTGTGTGTGTGTGTGTGTGTGCCTATCAATTTCTTTCTCAGCGCAGTCGACTAGAGTTATAGAATACATCGACTGCATATCTGCAGAGGGGTAAGACCCCCTCCCAACGACTGTCTTGGATATGACACTAAACAATCTGATGGTGAGAATCCAGTAACGCTGGAGCTCCGGGGAATGCTGAGTACCCCTTCATTGCCGTTGCTCCCAGGTTCACTTAGGCTCGGAGCGGTACCACCTGATAGAGTCCTATCTAGGGGACAAATAGAACAGTTTGACATTTGAAGTCAATGACAAAAAAAAAAATGACATGCTAAGCTGAATTGCTTGAAATAGAACTGTTTGATAATTTAACTGTGTTTAAACAAACGACTAATATTTAAATGACTTGGAATCATTAAACTTTGTTGACTCATGCTAAATTGAATTGTTAGAAACAGAACTGTTTGATCATTTAACTGTGTAAACAAATAACTGATGTCTAATTGAATTAATAGTTATATATAACAATGCTTGGAACCATTTAACTGTGTGCAAATAAATGAGTAATGTTAAATCGAATAGCTATAATGTTAGATAGCTATAATTGAGGCCATTTAACTATTTAGAAATAATAACAACACGAAAGTGCAAACAAATTAGTTCTAACTCATTTAAGAAATTGAATAACCGACGAACTAATTTCTTATATATCATGTATATCTAATTAAGGAAAAGTAAAGTTGGCGACCGTAGCCGAGGGCGACCAGAAGGCTCCTTTTTCAATAGCTACTACACCAAAGTGTAGGGGAGGGCGCTACTCCTACTTTACCCTTGATACATACCTTATATTGCTGAGTGTTAAGCTGGGATGTATCAAGTACCATTTTTAAAGTCATTGGTATGACGTGACGTTTGGCGAACACTCTTACTAAATGGGTGCAAACAAATGACTGATGTTAAATTGTGATTGTTATATGACAATACTTGATTGCAAATTAATATTAAATAGAATTATTTGTATTAGATAGAAATACTTGAATCAATGTAACTGTGTGCCAAAAAAATGAACTTATGCTCGTTTAAAAACGTTATCTACAAAATGTTTACAAGTCATATATTCAATGTATATGTATAAACAGGATTTGACATTGTATAACTTACAATGGTAGATACGTCATAAAACCAAACCAATCAATCTTTTTGTCTCTTTCTGAATTGATGTAAAAAAACCTTATTAGCCTAAATACAATACAGTAACAGTTACAATAAAAAAAATGAAGGGACAATCCCCCATCTCTCTCTCTCTCTCTCTCTCTCTCTCTCTCTCTCTCTCATTCATTCTCTCTCATTTATTCGAGCCCAGTAGACTGGGGCTATTGAATACAACGACTGTATCTCTTCAGAGGTGTAAAACTCCTCCAACAACTGTCCTAGATATGACACTTAACAATCTGATGGTGCGGCTCTTGTAATACTGGACTTCTAGGGAATGTGGAGTACCCCTTCATCTGTACCGGAGTGGTAGTGCCTGATAGGATCCTATTTATGGGTCAGATAGAACTGTTTGACATTTAAACTGTGTACAAACAAATGACTTATGTTAAATCTTATCGTTTGAAGTAGAACTCAACTCAGTTAACTGTATGTAAACAAAAGTCAAATGGTTAATTGAATTGTTAGTGATTCATAAGAATACTTGAAACTATTCAACTAGGTACAAATTAAACTATTACTGTGGAATACTTGAAACCATTCATCTGTATGCGAAATAGTGTTGCATAGTCACAACCATGATACATATACAACTATACACATATCCATGCGGAAACATAGTCAACACAATAATGACGAACGAACACACTTCTTTAGAAAAATATACCTCTCACACTTTATTCGAAATGGTTGCGAAAGGGTTGCGAAAGGGTTATGTGTGAGAGGTGAGTTGGAGACTGAACAAACTGCAACATATTGACCCCCAGTTCCTTTGTCTTTAGCAGCACTTCTTTCTCGTTCTGCTGGGCTGCTCAATCGGGGCTCCTGGCCCTCTGTTGGGTGCTGGTTCTCTCTACAGCATCTTATCTCCAAATAACTGACTCCAACTAACTGAACTTCCTGTCGCACCGGGTTATATCATTGTTTTTCGTCCATCTGCTTCCTGTGAGCGTCGCATCTGCACCCAATTCAACCCGTCCACAGTCAAGGTTATACCCTGAGATCTTCGACCGGATGCACCTGTTCCTCGATTGACGGCTGCGTCGAAGGTCAATATGTTAAAATAGAATTATTAGTGTTACATAGCAATACTTGGAACCATTCGACTGTGTGCAAATGAACGAATAGCATTGAATAGAATAATTAGTGTTAGGTGGCAATATTTGTACCCACAACTATCTACAAAGAAGTGAATAATATAAAAATTATTAGTGTTAGATTGTAAGAATTGAAACTATTTAACTGTGTAGAAACAATAGCAAACCCTGGTAAGCAAATAAATTTGTTCCAACTCATTTGAAAATAAAATTACCAATAAATTATTCACTTAAAAATATATATATGTATATCTATCTAAATGTGTGCAAACAAATGACTGATATTAAATTGTTTGTGTTACAAAGAAACACTTGAAACCATTTAACTTTGTGCAAACAAATGATCAAAAATAAATAGAATTATTGAAAGCATATAACTATGTTTAAAAAAATTACCTCGAGCCTGTTTAAAAATGTTATCAACAAAATGTTTACAAATCATGTACACTTTATATATATGTATAAAGAGGATTTGGCATTAAATAACCTACAATGGTTGATATGCCATAAAACCCAACCAAACCAAATTATACATATTTAATATATATGTATAAAGAGGATTTGGCATTAAATAACCTACAATGGTTGATATGCCATAAAAGCCAATCAAACCAAATCATATATTTGATATATATGTATAAAGAGGATTTGGCATAAAATAACCTACAATGATTGATATGCTATAAAAGCCAATCAAACCAAATCCTATATATTTGATATATATGTATAAAGAGGATTTGGCATTGAATAACCTACAATGGTTGATATGCCTTAAAAGCCAACCAAACCAAATCCTATATATTTAATATATATGTATAAAGAGGATTTGGCATTAAATAACCTACAATGGTTGATATGCCATAAAACCCAACTAAACCTCAAATCTCTCATTTATTCACTCACTCTCATACACAAACCCATTCTGTATCTCTTCCTCTCTCTATCCTTCACCCTCGTTCATTCTCTCTCATTTATTCCCCCCCCCACATCTTTTACACATACCCATTCTGTCTCGTATTAACACTTACCAAAAAAAGAATCCGTGTCACCATTTTCTCCATTACGAACAAAAACCCTTAAACTTCTATGAATTCCATTGCCTCTTTGTTTTATGACTCGGTCACCAAACTCACTTGTTACCCATACTTCCAAACTATTGACACGGTTTTCAGCTTTGTGTCCTGTGGTGGGGCGCTCTCGACCGGCTGTGGTTGCGTGCCGCACAGTTCGTTCGGGAGCGTTCCACCACTGGATACGTCACCTCTGGCCTCAGGGGGCCGTCCCCCTAGGCTTTAACCCTCTTCGGAGAGGTTGGTGTTATATTTTGACCTTCGACCCGGCCCAAAAATATTATTCCAAGGTAATACACCGGAAGGAAGTGACACATTCCAACGGCCAGTAATCGAAAGAGATCGCGTGGGCGGATTAAGGCTTATGATATGGGACAAGGTGAAGGTCCTATTGTGCCATTACAGTCATGCACCGGAAGAGAGTAACCTCTGAACTGCATGACAGTTATTTCCGCTTGATGACTATTAAACATTCGATTTCAAAGATCCAGTATGCGATCGTGTGGGCGTTGAGTTATAATTTAACTCAGTTGAGTTTGGGTCCCAGAGCAGTTGCCAGCAGACTTCCAGACAGTAGAGACCAGATGTGGTAGGGAAGGCCACACCCGACCGAGGGGGCACTCGGAAAACCCCCGATGCAGTTGCCAGCAGACTCCCCGACAGCTAGAGACCAGATGTGGTAGGGAAAGCCACACCCGACCGAGGGGGCTCTCGGAAAGCCCCGATGGAGTGGACCCCAGCATCAGGAGAACAAGAAAGACACAACGTGACGGTCATAACAGTGGGGTCAAAATATGAAGTTTATGTTCGGTCTCCAGCACTCTCTCAAACGCAAACCTTACAAATAAATTGAGAGGTAAATTTTGTTAAAGAAATCTTCCTGCGTCTTTGTCGTTGTGTCGTTGTGAGTTATTCTACATATATATGTGCACGTATGTAGATGTGAATCTGCATATCTGACAATATAACATTGGGTTTATCGCCCGACGCCTGAGGCGCCCCGAAAAGGGGAATGCCGACGGGGTCCGAGGCATTTTTGGAACTGCCTGTCGCGTTGGGCTTCGGCCCTGCGACAGGACGCACCTTAAAAACGGTCTTGTGCCACATTCGTACGCTGGTGGGGCATAGGATAAATATCGACACGGTTTTCAGCTTTTTCACACGTGACTCTCCGGTGTCTGAGTCACATTTCGGCTGGCCGTGTCGTACCGAGTAGTTCGGTCGGGTATGGTTCAGCACTGGATATACCTACGGCCTGAGGGGACCGTCACTCCAGGCTTTAATCCTCCTCGGAGGGTTTAGATTTATCGCCTGGCACCTGAGGCGCCCCGAAAAGGAGAATGCCGACGGGGCCCGAGACATTTTTGAGACTACCGGACGCGTCTGGGCTTTGGCCCTGCGACCAGACCCACCTAAAAAACGGCCTTGTACCACACTGGTGGGGTGTATGACAAATATCGACACGGTTTTCAGCTAATCCAACGCTTGCGGCTTTTGTTGTAGACTTAATTCTCCTCTTGCTTCGTGAGGATTTTCATCACTACCCTTTGTATTTCTGCCGACCAACCTTTTTTTTAGACATTTCTCAAATTAATTGGTAAAAGAGAAACGCATCAGAATTCGTGAAAAATAAAAACGCAAATCGTTTAACGAGGAAGTCAGGAACTCTTTAATGTGAGAGACAAAAATCAAAAAAGAAAGGTTTACTTTCTTCTATTTAATGGCATACCAACTAGGTTATTTAATGCCAAAGCCATCCTTCTAGAAGGACAGTAGGGGTACGATTTAACCCACAGTAGGGGTACATGACTTTCCCAAGAGTATTTGTTCGAAAGTGAATGTAGTAGCACGACTGAAGTACAAACTCGCTAACTGCGATCCCACAGTCCAGTGCTTTAACCATTACACCTTGAGGACATACTTGATAAAGGAAAGGATTACTTTGAACATTGATACTAGGTAATGCCGTTTCAAGCAGAACAAGTCTATGTTTTAAAGCTGTTCAAAATATTCTGACCATGTATTTTCAAAACAGCAAAAAACAGCAGTATGAAAAAAAACATGAAATAGGCACACACACACACACACACGCGCGCGCGCGTGTGTGCGCATATATATATATATATATATAGAGAGAGAGAGAGAGAGAGAGAGAGAGAAAGAGAGAGATTTTTCGTTAGCGTCCAAAGAATGATATCAACACATCACCGATTTGAAGAAATCCCGTTTTATTTAATCGGATAGATCAGATAGCCATAATATCGAAAATCTTTAAATCCTGAACGAGACTGATTGCATTCCATATAGCACTAATCCCCTTGGAAAAGGTATGAATCCAATTATTCTCCCTCCAGTTTTTGAGTGGCATAAGAGATTCAAGGAAGACAGGAAGTCTGTGAGGGATGACGAGAGGTGTGGAAGGAGTAAGAAAGTCAATACACCAGAGTTGATTGGCCAAAGGGTTAGGGTTAGGGTTACTATGTTGAGGTTTTAAAGGAGTTCAGGAAGAGATTCGGTCGGAAGAGGCCAGCACTCTTCAAATCGGGTAAGTGGCATTTCCACCAGGACAATGCACCAGTCTCTAACTCCACCCTTGTCACAGACTATTTGACCAAGATGGGCATCAAGACAATTCCTCAGCCTCCCTATAGTCGAGACCTTGCTCCGTGTGACTTTTGGTTATTCCCTAAGCTCAGAGGCTGTCGTTATGAGACAATTGAGGAGATGAAAGAGGCTGTGACGAAGGTCATTGACACGCTCACACAAGAGGACTTCCATGGGGCCTTTCAGAAGTTGTTGGAACGGTACAACAAGTGCATTGCAGCCGGAGGCGATAACTTCGAAGGGGACTAGAGTTTCATGTGTGTACTATCAATAAATGTACCCATACGAAAAAAAGTCTGGAAACTTATTTAATGATCCTCGTATATATATATATATATATATATATATATATATATATATATATATATATATATAAATTCAAGAGTGTATATTTAGGTTGCAAGTTATTGTTCATGCAAGTTGTTTTAAAGACAATGGAACTCTGTTTTTATTTATTTTTAAGACTCCTTGTTATCTTTCTAATGTCGGGATCTAGATGGTAAAGGAATTGTCCCATATCTTCTGCCTAAGCCCTTCCGAGCATACTTTTTGGTCGCCATCAGAGGTAGTGTAGTTTTGAGTTGACTATAAAAACTCAAACTATCAATTAAAAACTATTTTTGACTATATGCGCTTCTAAAACATGCAATCTTTTTGGGGGTTTCTTTTTCTACAAACATAAAGTATTTCCTACCTTTGTTTAAGTAATTCTTTGGGATTGAAGCTATGAGAAATCTCGCCACTATACATAAATTACAATATTTTTCCCCGCGTTATATCTACGACATTTTATTTTTTTATTATTTTCCTTTTAATAAAGGATCCTTGCTTAGATTCTTCTTAATTTCGTGTGCAAAGCACTTTCTATGATTTTGATACCTTTTTTGAAAGTTCCCTGCGAAGAACCTAGATATATTTTTTTTTTATCATTTCTGCAAACGTTAAAATAATTCGATCCACGAATATGAACCTCCATGTTATACACTCTAATAAATACTTCTGCTTGAGGGGCAATTAGTTTTATTTGTACAATTGCATCAATATCATCATGGATCGCTGTTACAACGGTAACCCCACGCCTTCATAGATCGTCTAGTCACTCATAAAACTAAAGTCCTGAAAAATATGCCATGCTTTTTTCTTTCGTTTAAAAACACACAAGATTAAGAACAGAGACAAGACGTGACATGCAAACAGTCTTATCAAATCGATACGACAGTCACACAAAAGATAAAGAAAAAAACAAACCTCTTATTCCGGCAGAGTGGCATCACCATTGATTGCTCATCTCAGATGGATAATATATATAATTCTATGTTTGTCGATTCTTACATGTCAAGTCAGTGGGGGGGGGCTCGTAGCATTACCGTTATCGCCGTAAGAAATGGACTTGGCAACTCAAGTTCAAATCATAGTCAATGTTGGTTGGTTTGGTTTTATAGCTTATCAACCATTGTAGGTCATTTAACCCCAAATCCTTCTTACACAAATATTAAATATATGATTTCTTAACAATTTCTTGATATATTTTTAAAAGAGCCTGAGCTCATTTTTTTCTGGACACGGTTAAAATGTTTCACCAATTTCTATCTAATAAGAATAATTCTATTTAGTATTGATAAATAAGTTTTTTAATGTTACTTTACCCTTGATCCGCACCATATAAAACGGATTGTTAAGTAAGGAGGTATCAAGTACCCTTTTTTGAGTCTTTGATATGACTTGAGCTGGGATTGAACCCAGATCTCCCGGGCCATTAGTGAACACTCTAACCATCATGCCAATGTCCGGTATTAGGCAAAGTACTGTAACTTAATTTAATTTTGTTCCTATTAAATATTCTGTATAGGCTACTCGACGGAGGGAAGTTTTTCTTTTATAATCTGAAGTTTTCGGTTTCGGTTTCTTTGTTCTAATGGCATATCAACTCTTTTTAGGTTATTTAATGCCAAAGCCATTCTCCTAGAAGAACAGTAGTGGTACTATTTTACATATAGCTGGGAGGATAAGGGGGTTCATACCTTTCCCAAGGGTATTTGCCCGAAAGTGAACGTAATAGCGCGACCGGAGTACGAACTCGCGTACTACGATTCCGCAGTCCATCGCTTTAACCATTACACCACGAGGACACCCACCTCTAAAGTTTTCCTTCCCGACCTTATTAGCTACAGCTATAATGTAAACCATAAAAGTTTCCTTGCTGTATTGTTCCTATTACGTAGGTCTTCTGCTTTTATCCCTAGACGTAGTGTAATGGTAAAAGCTGTGGACTGTGGAATCGTAGTACGCGAGTTCAAACTCCAGTTGCACTATTACTTTCACTTTCGGGCAAATACCCTTGGGAAAGGTATGAACCTCCTTAACCTCCCGTCTATGGGTTAAATAGTACCACTACTGCACTACTAAAAGATTATTAGATTTACACACACATACACATATATGTATAGATGTATTAAGTTTACATATTCAAATAAATAAAATCGATTCACTGATATAAGTTTGAGATTTTAAACTTCAAACTTGAATTTCTCGGAAATTTCATTTTTCATCTAGTACTTAAAATTACATCATTGAATATATATATATATATATATATATATATATAAGAAATTTTAACAAATAGATGAAAAAGTATATATATATATATATATATATATATATATATATAATTTTTCATCTATTAGTTAAAATTTTACGTCACTAAATACACACACACACACATACACACACATTGAATACACACACACACACACACACACACATATATATATATATATATATATATATATATATATATATAATTTTTCATTTATGAGATAAATTTTACGTTATTGAAATAAAGTTTTACTGCTGAATATTTGTAAATACAATAAAAGATTAAACTAAGACTGGATATTCAATTTCTAGGAAGTCTCTATAAAAGTAACATTTAATTGCTAAAACAGCTAACTTTATCAGAAACTTAGTTTCCTGGAAGAAATGTTTTGTAATACTATTGCCAGTGAAATGTGTCCAGCACAAAGAGAACATGCCATGTTAATAACTACCATAAATTTTACTGTAGAAATGCTTTGGAAAAAGTTTTTAGTATAGAAATGCATTTGAAAATGTTTTACTGTAGAAATTTACTGGAAAGGGTTTTATTTTAGGAATGTGCTACTAGAGATTTTTTAAAAATAGGAATGCACTAAGAAGGGCTTTAAGACAGGAATGTATAAGAAAGGATTTTATTATAGAAATGCATCAAAATGAATTTTACTGCAGAAGGGTACAAAAAAGGATTTTATCATCGGGATGTATTGGAAAGAGTTTTCCTTTTAACTATGTGAATACATAAAAAAATGTTTTTACTAAAGAAATGCATTGGGAAAATATTCAACTATTGAAATACAATGGAAAGGGTTTTACAATAGGAATATATTGGAAAGGGTTTTACAATAGGAATATGTTGGAAAGGGTTTTACAATAGGAATATGTAGGAAAGGTTTTTACTATAGGAATATATTGGAAAGGTTTTTACAATAGGAATATATTGGAAAGGGTTTTACAATAGGAATATGTTGGAAAGGGTTTTACAATAGGAATATATTGGAAAGGGTTTTACAATAGGAATATGTTGGAAAGGGTTTTACAATAGGAATATGTAGGAAAGGTTTTTACTATAGGAATATATTGGAAAGGTTTTTACAATAGGAATATATTGGAAAGGGTTTTACAATAGGAATATGTTGGAAAGGGTTTTACAATAGGAATATGTTGGAAAGGGTTTTACAATAGGAATATGTAGGAAAGGTTTTTACTATAGGAATATATTGGAAAGGTTTTTACAATAGGAATATATTGGAAAGGGTTTTACAATAGGAATATGTTGGAAAGGGTTTTACAATAGGAATATGTTGGAAAGGGTTTTACAATAGGAATATGTTGGAAAGGGTTTTACAATAGGAATATGTAGGAAAGGTTTTTACTATAGGAATATATTGGAAAGGTTTTTACAATAGGAATATATTGGAAAGGGTTTTACAATAGGAATATGTTGGAAAGGGTTTTACAATAGGAATATGTTGGAAAGGGTTTTACAATAGGAATATGTAGGAAAGGTTTTTACTATAGGAATATATTGGAAAGGTTTTTACAATAGGAATATATTGGAAAGGGTTTTACAATAGGAATATGTTGGAAAGGGTTTTACAATAGGAATATGTAGGAAAGGTTTTTACTATAGGAATATATTGGAAAGGTTTTTACAATAGGAATATATTGGAAAGGGTTTTACAATAGGAATATGTTGGAAAGGGTTTTACAATAGGAATATGTTGGAAAGGGTTTTACAATAGGAATATGTAGGAAAGGTTTTTACTATAGGAATATATTGGAAAGGTTTTTACAATAGGAATATATTGGAAAGGGTTTTACAATAGGAATATGTTGGAAAGGGTTTTACAATAGGAATATGTTGGAAAGGGTTTTACAATAGGAATATGTAGGAAAGGTTTTTACTATAGGAATATATTGGAAAGGTTTTTACAATAGGAATATATTGGAAAGGGTTTTACAATAGGAATATGTTGGAAAGGGTTTTACAATAGGAATATGTTGGAAAGGGTTTTACAATAGGAATATGTTGGAAAGGGTTTTACAATAGGAATATATTGGAAAGGTTTTTACTATAGGAATATATTGGAAAGGTTTTTACAATAGGAATATATTGGAAAGGGTTTTACAATAGGAATATGTAGGAAAGGTTTTTACTATAGGAATATATTGGAAAGATTTTTACAATAGTAATGTATTTGAAAATATTTAAAAATAGAAATGAATTTGAAACTGTTTTTCATCAGGATGGATGTGGAAAGTGTCTTATTACAGGAATCAAGTGGGAAATGTTTTTAAAAACGCAAAAAAATGGGGTTTATGACAATTATGTATAGGAAAGGGTTTTGATATAGGAATTCAATGAAATCAATTTTAGAACAGAAATGCACTGAAAAAAGTTTTTATTGTAGAAATTCACCGGAAAGGGTTTTATAACAATAAGGGTTATATTATTGAAATGTATTCGAAAGGGTTTCATTGAAGAAATCCATTGGAAAGGATTTACGAGAGGATATATTGGAAAGGGTTTTATTGTAGAAATTCACTGGAAAGGGTTTTATTGTAGAAATGTAATGGAAAGTGTTTCACTATAGAACTATACAAGAAAGGGTCTTACAATATGACTGCATTGGAAAGGGTTTTATTATAGGACAGTGTTGGAAAATATTTTATTATAGAAATGCATAGGAAAGTGTTTTCTAATAGGAATACACTGGAAAATATCTTATAATAGATATGCCTTGGAAAGGGTTTTACTATTGGATTACACTGTGAAAGTTTTCGCTGTGAGAACGTTTGGGAAAATGTTTTACTAAAGTTATACATTGGAAAGGTTTGTGCAATAGGAATGCATTGGAAAGGATTTTAACATGGGGATCAATTCGAAAGGGTTTTACTATAAGAATTTATTGGGAAATGTTTTACTATAGGAATGTCTAGAAAGTGTTTTACAATAGGAATGTATTAGAAAGAGTTTACCAATAAAATGCATAGGAAATAGTTTTACCCGAGAAATTTATTGGAAAAGGTTCTACAATAGGAATGGAAAGGGCTTTACTATACGAATACTTTGGAAAATATTTTACTATAGAAATCCAGGAATTAATTTGAAAATGTTTTACAATAGGAATGCATTAGAAAGAGTCTTATCAATGGAATTGCATTGGAAATAGTTTTACA
This sequence comes from Sepioteuthis lessoniana, assembly GCA_963585895.1. Lineage (NCBI taxonomy): Eukaryota > Metazoa > Mollusca > Cephalopoda > Myopsida > Loliginidae > Sepioteuthis > Sepioteuthis lessoniana. The sequence continues at coordinate 48,470,282 of OY757946.1, forward strand.
ATGGAAATGGATAGGAAAGGGCTTTACTATAGGAATACACGGGAAAGGGCTTTACTATAGAAATGCATTGATAAGAGTATTAATATAGAAATGCATTGGAAAGGGCTTTACTATAGAAATGCATTGATAAGACTTTTACTATAGGAATTCATTGATAAGGGCTTTACGATAGAAATGTATTGGAAAGGGTTTTATTATAGAAAGGAATTGGGAAGGGTTTTATTATAAAAAGGCATTGAAAAGGGCTTTACTATAGAAATAATAAAGGTTTTACTATAGAAATGCATTGATAAGAGCTTTACAATAGAAATTAATTAGAAGGGTTTTTTTATTCAATAAGAAGGCGCTGGCAATGATTTCATAGCTGTTTCATTGTGACATTTACCAACATACACCGCTACTTTTTATCGTTTAATTATTTTTTATAGTTTAATTATTTTTATAGTTTAATTATTCTTATAGTTTAATTTTATTTTTTATAGTTCAGTTTTATTTTTATAGTTTAATCATTTTTATAGTTTAATTATTTTTTATAGTTTAATTATTTTTTATAGTTTAATTATTTTTATAGTTTAAGTATTTCTATAGTTTAATTTTATTTTTTATAGTTCAATTTTATTTTTATAGTTTAATTATTTTCATAGTTTAATTTTATTTTTATAGTTTAATTTTATTTTTTATAGTTCAATTATTTTTATAGTTTAATTATTTTTTTATTAAAAAGTAAATGCACCTCAGCTTACTGGCAGATTTTTAAAAATGATTTAATATTTAAAGTTTTAAGATGTTTAAACTTCCTTTAATTGAAATGAGATGTATTGTGGTTTATATTCTTCTTTTATGTTTGGCCAAAGTTCTCTCTCGACACTTTAAGACCCAAGGGTCAGTAAGTGTTTTCTCTTATGTATCAAGAATGACTTTAAACATTTTTGAAATATTTGAAAATCTTGTAATGCTTGAATAATATCAGGGATTTCAAGCATGTAGAACTTTTACCAAAGTGGCCAAACATTTAACATCTTGACCGGATATTATAAGACTTCTTTCTTTTTCTTTTTTTAATGGCGAAAGGCATCAATGGACCAACAACTCTTCATTAAAAGCGTTAGAGACCTATTCTGTCTTTAAGGAGAGTTTGAAAGTGGGAAGAAGTAGACGAGGTGATGGTAGCAGAGAGGACTGTTGAGAATGCAAAGCTGTTTCAACCACTGGCAAGTTGAACCACTTTGTCGAAGAGTCCATTAACTTTGCCAATTGACAACTGTTGGAAAATAGAGAAAGACAGAGTGAGACAGAGTGAGACAGAGAGGGCAATCTCCCGAGAGAGGTTCAATTTCTCCTTTCATGAATTAAGTCGAGGTATTTAACTCATACATAACAAGAGTGTTGCCATCAGTATCTTACATACCGATCCCAAGTATTTTTCACACACATTCATTTTACATATATATATATATATATATATATATATATATATATATATATATATAAGCCACTGCATCTCACTGATTGTTTGA
>OY757946.1:48474298-48489298 GCA_963585895.1 Sepioteuthis lessoniana
TTTGGTTTCTTTGTTTAATGGTATATCAACCTTTGTAGGTTATTTAATGCCAAAGCCGTTCTCCTAGAAGAACAGTAGTCGACCTATTTAACCCATAGCACGAGGTTCATACCTTTCCCAAGGGTATTTGCCCGAAAGTGGACGTAATCCTATTTACCAACCCCTCCGCTCGGGCAGGATATGACACAAGGTCAATTTTAAGCGGAGTTTAACAGGTTTGAATTCAGAGTTTTCCTTCTCCTAGACTAGTTGCCTCACCAAGGCTGAAGAACCTAGTCTGCCCTACTATTTACCCATAGCTGGAGGGAGAATATTTAGATTCATACCTTTCCCAAGGGTATTAGTGCTATGTGAAATGCAATCAGTCTCGTCCAGGATTTGAACTCGAGTCGCCGTGTCCACATCCTGCGACGATAACCATTACACCACGGGCACCTCCAAAGTAAACGTAATAGCGCGACTGGCATTCGAACTCGCTTCCTACGATTCCGCAGTCCAGCGCTTTAACCATTACACAACGAAGACACTCCCATGAAGATTTAAACTAGTAAATTTAAACAATTAAAAAATAAGATTGTACCTCAGTCTTAGGTTTGGTTTCTTAGCATATCAACCTTTGTAGGTTATTTAATACCAAAACCATTCCCCTAGAAGAACAGTAGTGGTACTATTTAATCCATAGCTGGGAGGATAAGGGGGTTTATACCTTTCCCAAGGGCATTTGCCCGAAAGAGAACGTAATAGCTTGATTGGAGTACGAACTCGCTTACTACGATTCTGTAGTTCATCGCTTTAACCATTACACCACGAGGACACCCCATATGCAAAATTAACGATGATTTAGAAAGCCTACTAAGCACTGTAAAAATATCTAGCGGATTTTGATGTTCTAGCCGAATATATGGTAAGAATAAAAGAAAGCGAAAATATGAACATGCACTTGGATCTTGCCGGTGGGCTGAAATATATGAAGAACATAGCGACGGTAATAGCAATAGTAGTTGGTGCCAAAGGCTTAGAAAAGAAAGTTTAGCAACTGAAGATCAAAGGAAGAATTCAAACCATCCTGACTATAAGATTGTTAAGATCGCTCGGAATAATTAGGAAAGTCCTGGAGACCTAAAGAGACTTGCTGTCACTGTGCTAATGAGCAAAACTTGCAAGGAGCAAAATAATTATAAATCTCATCAAACGAAATCAAGCTCTGCTGCAGAAATCTCATCTAAGGCAGTCACCTTTGTAAGATATTCTGGAAGAGTCTTCAAATGGACAAAAGAGGAACTCTGCCAAAATAAGCTAAAGAAAAAGACAATTGATGACTATGAAAAAGGCCTCACACTCGAGGACTGATAAGAATAGACTATATTCGTCAAGAAAAGAAGGATGAAGAAGACATGCCACGTTGAGGATTTTGAAGATGCATCAATTCCATGATTTGAGGAATACAATTAAAAGAACTTGGAAAGACGAATTACAGCAATGGCAATATAATACCAAAGAGAAAAGCAACAAAAATCTCGTAAATAGAAATAGGAAGAAAAACAACTGTATGGATACTTCAAGCGAAAAAGTGGCAAGATTGTGCACAAGAACACTGAGACATGGCGGGGGTGTCCTCGTGGTGTAATGGTTAAAGTGATGGACTGCGGAATCGTAGTATGCGAGTTCTTTTGAGAAATTCTATTTTTGCTATAACAATCAGAGACTCTAATTCTTTAAAAATAACCTGATTGAATATACCAAGACCAACAAGTATTTTCATCAAATCATTTAATAACGCAGAAATAAAAACTCCGTGAACATAAGAACTATGGTAAAAATTTTCCCTTTCTTGATTGTCTGTCATGTTCAATGTTATTTATGTCCCTTTTGATCCTCCAACAGTAATGGGGTTAATTGGTTAAAGCGATGGACTGCGGAATCGTAGTAAGCGAGTTCGTACTCCAGTCACGCTATTACGTTCACTTTCGAGCAAATACTGTTGGGAAAGGTATGAACCTCCTTATCCTCCCATCTATGGGTTAAGTAGTACCACTACTGTTCTTCTAGGAGAACGGCTTTGGCATCAAATAATCTACAAAGGTTGATATGCCATTAAAAACAAAGAAACCAAACCATAAGAATCCAAGAGTAGTCAGCCATCATTCGTTTGCCCCACCGTCCCTGGTAGCGCTCTCCCATTGTTTTGATATCCAGCTGAAATCGTCCTCTTTGCTCATAACTCGCATTGCTGCAATTATCCGGAAATCTATCGAGATGGCTATGTAAAAAAAATGGACCTTAAAACTCGTATTAGCAAACTATGTCCAAGCGCGTAATTCCAATCCATTCATTCAATTAATATTGATCTTTAATGAATTTCTTGATGTTATGGTAAAACCATTTTCACGATGCTCTTCCCGTACAATGGAATAGGCGCATTCAATTGGGATGTCTTTAGTTGGATTTTCTTTCCAACTGTGAAAACAAAAGCTCTCAATGTGATTGGTTCCCTTCTGTAGTGTGGGGAGAAAAGTGACGGGATAAATTCATGAATACCAAACAGAAAATTTTCGGGTTTCTTTTTTCTTTATCTCACCTTAAATACCAGGTTTACAAAAGTATATCAGTTAATTTGAATTTGGGCGAAAAAATTGGAAAAATTCGCTACGTCTATTTAAAAAATTTTGACTCTAAAACACGTTTTTCTTATAAAAATAGTTTGTTTCCGGTGGCTGATATAAATTGTTTGGCCTTCCAGAAAACGGATGGGTTTCTACGACCTTTATCAGTTAAATTTTGTGATTAGCTAAGATGGTAAATTGATTTTTATCCAAAAATAAGCAATTACATTACAGCACAAATGGTTGCTAACCATGAAAAACTAAGGTCATTTTCGGAATCAGGACCATCAAATTATATCAAATAACGTGTTTTGTTTTTTAGCACCAAAAATTGTATTAAAAAACATGTTTTGTCTTTTGGCACCAAAAATTGTGTTAAAAAACGTGTTTTGTCTTTTGGCATTAAAAATTGTGTTAAAAAACGTTTGTTTTTTTTTTGTCTTTTGGCACCAAAAATTATGTTAAAAACATATTTTGTCTATTGGCATCAAAAATTGTGTTGAAAATGTTTTTGTTTTTTTTTGTCTTTTGGTACCAAAATTGTGTTTCACAGTGCTATAATTAGTGCACTTGGAACAGTTGCCAAGGGCTTGGTAAGGAGAATTGGAAATCAAAGGTAGAATTGAGACAGATGACAGAATTTTTAAGAGCGGTTAGAATACTCAGAAGAGTGCTGGAACCATGAATAGACTTGTTGTCACTTAGACTACTGTGAAACTCGCACATAGTGAAATAATAATCGAGTCCTTTGGGTAATACCAATCGTTATTAGAGCCCTTGAAGTAGTACCCGAGAACATCGAAAAGAGTCGGGGAGAGGTGGAGATGAGAGAAAGAATCAAGACCACAGCACTGTTAGAATCGGCTTGAATACTTAGAAGAGTCCTGGAGACCTGCGGCTGAGATTTGATGCAATTCAGACTCTCATAAAAGTCATCTTTTAAAATTGGTGTGAAAAATTTGCACCAAATGAAAATAATAAGGATACTAAGTGTACGTTATGTCGTTGTGCCATGGTTATCGTCGTAGGAAATGGACACGGCGACACGAGTTCAAATCCAGGACGATACTGATTGCATTTCACATAGCACTAATACCCTTGGAAAAGGTATGAATCCAATAATTCTCCCTCCAGCTATGGGTAAATAGTAGGGCAGACTATGTTCTTCAGCCTTGGTGAGGAAACTAGTCTAGGAGAAGGAAAACTCTGAATTCAAACCAGTTAAACTCCGCTTAAAAACTGACCTTGTGTCATATCCTGCCCGAGCGGAGGGTTTGGTAAATATGGTTATGTAGTGATCGAGATGAAGCAGCTAATTGCATAAGTGAATGCAACAAATTGGTACAAAAGGAATACAAAAGTAGGTTTGACTGGGTAAGAAAGATGATCTATTGGGAATTGTGCAAGAGACTAAAATTTGGCCATCCTGATAAACTAGATGCATTAAGTAGAATATGTCCCAGAAAAAGAGACGTTCTCTGGGATTTTGAGACACAAGCGGATTACCCAATCCAGGTCAGAGGCACAGACATATTCGTAGAAAGTAAAATACTTGTTATCTCATGGATTTCGTCGACTCAGCAAACCGCCAAATACTTGGATTTTGCTTGAGAGCTGAAAAAGCAGTGGGACATGATGGTGACTGAGATACATATGTTGTATTCTCCTTGAACTGTCTTTGTCATTGCAAACGTTATTTCGCTCACACATCCTCCCGGGCCACCGCCTGGCATTCGTGCCGGACAGTTGTGGGTTTGCTACGATACCTTGATCTCAGGGGGTCGTCCCCACCGGTTTTTGCCCGCTTCGGCGAGACTGAATTTATTGCTTGGTGCCTAAGGTGCACCATCAGGAAAATTCCGACAAGGTCAAGAACTTTTTTATCTGCCACTCATGAGTCTCGATTCATGCACGGCCCCTACCATAAAACGGCCTTGTGCCTCACTCTGACACGGTTGGATGTCAGACAAATCCCGTCTTTGTCATTATACAGAGGGAGAGAGAGAGAGAGAGAGAGAGAGAATTTTAAATGCTTAGAAAAGGGATTTGAGGAAGAAACGATACTATCAAGACCACAGTACTATCAAAATCTACAAGGATTTTAAAAATAATTTTAGAGACCTGGAGATACTTGATGTCTCTCAGACTTCCGTGAGAGACCATCAGTAAGAGTACGAGTGAAAAATTTGTAAGGAATAAAATAATAATAATGATAATTATAGAACATGAAGGTGACGGTGATACCAGTTGTAACTGGTACACTTGGAACAATCTCCAAAGGCTTGGAAAGGGGACTGAAAGCGTTGGAAATCGGAAGATGAGCCGAGACCATCCAAACTACAGCATTATTGAAGTTGACCAGAATACTGTGAAGAGTCCTGAAGACATGGGGAGATTTACAGTCACTCAAACTCCAGTGAAAAACCATCAGCTTACGCGGGTGTGAAAAACTCACCAGGAGTAATATAATATGTTATAGTTGGCCCGCTGAGAACGGTCTCCAAATGATTGGAAAAGAGTCTGAAAGAAAATGGATATCAGATGTATAATCAAAACCACCCTGACTACAGCATTGTAACTATCAGACAGAATACTAAAACGAGTCCTGGAGACTTGAGGGTAGTTACTATCACTAAGAATCAAGTGAAGGACCACCAGTTAAAACAGGTTAGACAAACTCGCAGGAAGTGAATTAATAATAATAATAATAATATGACCCGGCCAAGAGATAATCAACAAAAAAAAAAAAAAAATAGAGACCCTACCGAATAGTGGATTTTGCCGCCCTGGCAGGCCACAGACTGAAAATAAAAGAAAACGAAAAAAAAAGAAAATTAAGTACCTGGACCTTGCTAGAGGACTGAAAAAATATGGACCAGAAAAGTGATAGTAATAAGAATTGTAACAGTCCCTAAAGAATTAAAGGGATTAAAAGACTTGGAAATTAGAGGACAATTGGAGACCATCCAAACTCCAGCATTATTCAGATCGGCAAGAATACTGAGAAGGGTGTTGGAGACTACTGGAGACTTGCTGTCACTCAAAATCCTCTGTAAAAACCGTTGCTAACACTGGTGTGAAAAATTATCAAAGGAGTAAAAATAATGATAATGATTTGTCAGGGAATGATAATTTTTCGTGACATCATGTAAGGTTTCAGAAGATTCGTATTAGCAATAACTGTGTTACTGTGAGAAGCATTTAAAATTATCTAATTAGTGTAAGCCATTTATTTTAAATTAGAATAGCCTATTGTGGTTTATTATTTTCTTGAATTCATTTGTAGTTTTCTTTTTTTCTTTGTGTCCAGTGTGACTGGGAAGAGGAGGCGAACTTTTGGTCCATACAACTGACCTATCTGAAGTGGGTACTGCCAGTCTTTTAATAATCAACACTTCCGGCTGCTTCTCTCGTCTGGCCACTTGTCATGTTTTGACTGGTTCCACACTCTCCTTTGAATATAAAATGCACTTTTAATTCTTGTTTGCTTTGGTTCAGTTTCATGGCATATCAACCATTGTGGGTTATCTAATGCCAAATCCAGTTTATATATATATATATATATATAAGCAGATGGCGATCATATTCGAGGGTGACTCGAAGGCTCCCTTTTCAATAGCTACTACACCGAGGAGTAGAAGAGGGCGCTACTCCATTCCCTGGATTGCTCCACTTTAGCCTTATAATGCTGAGTGTAAAGCAAGGTGGCATCAAGTACCATTTTTTAGTCTTTGATATGACTCGACCTGGGACTGAACCCTGGTCTCCCAGACCATTGGCGAACACTCTACCAATGGCAACAATCTGGTAGCTGATAAGCGTATATGAATATATACCTAAAAAATTCCTTCGCCTAAGCTGAGGTGACATTAGATCATGGCTAAGATTTCTGACTGACGTAAAATCAGCTGGGTTTCGATTCCAGCTTGAAGCATCTCGCGTGTCTAGCAACACTGAAGGGTTGTGATACAACGAAACAGTCTGTATATATATGTATGGAGAAATGGTAAATCGGAAAAGTGACTAAACCGACCCTGACAACGGATTCAATGGTATTTCGTTCCGTTGTCAGTGTTCGTTTATCAACTTTTCCCACTTATTTTTTTATATACATACATATATATATATATATATATATATATATATATATATATATATATATATATATATATATATATGATTGTAAGATAATAGTTTGTTGGTAACTTTATTTTTAAATGAGTTATTAGAACTCATTTGTTTGCACACAGTTAAATGATTTCAAGTATTCCTATCTGACAAAAATAATTTATTTATAGATATTAATATTTTGTTTGCTCACTGTTAAATGGTTTCTGGTATTACAATTTAACTTGAGTCATTTTATTTATCAAGTATTCCTATTGCAAAAAATTTGCATACTACTTTATGGTTTCAAATAACAAATAATAATTCTTAGTAAATGATTGAACAATTCTATTTGATCAATATATATGGGAGCCTAAAAGGTATATTTATCTCTGCCTCCCACCTGACAGAACTTGACACAAGGTTAAATGACCCGAAGGTCAGATTATAGTGGGGATTAGGGGAAGTGAAGGTCAGATACGAGCCGAGGCTCGAGCTCTGTTGGTCTATGCTGGTCATCGGCCCACTTAGTGCAATGTGTGCCTGATGAACCCAACTGGATATGGACCTAAATCTGCCCCAAGCACGTATGCCTGATTATAGCTTAAACTGGATAGCAAGGACCAGTGCTATACAAAGGTGACAATGATACAGCTCGTCCACCCGAAGGTGACCCAGTCGAAGCCAGTCGCCTATCAGCCTCAAGTCTGCCTTTGCTGGACAATGCCCGTTAGGGTCAAAGCCAACAGTAAATTAATGCCGTCGTCCTCGACACCGGAGCAAGGACCCTAAAAGGTACTACCAATCCGAGTCAGAGTGGACCTGGGAGTAATGACAATGAAGGGACGCTCCACATTCCCCAATTCCAAATGGACGATAGGGAGGGGTGGCGAGGGAAGTTTAGGAATATCCGTGCTGATGGCGTGACCTGATAATGATGATAACTTTTTAGAACAGATTCTGATTTCTGTATTATTTCACTGATCGTGAGTGTTTCACACCGGTTAACACTGGTGGCCTTTCACTGGAGTCTCAGTGATGGTAAGTCTCCTCTGGTCTCCAGGACTCGTCTCATTATTCTGTCCGTTTTCAACTATGCTGTAGTCTAGGTTGTTTCGATTCTTCTTCCGATTTCCAGTTCTTCCAGTCCCTTTTCTCAGCTTTTGGTGACCATTCTGAGCGCACCAACGACAATTGAGATCTTGGACACCTTCTTGTTCTTCAGCTTTCTTAGTTCTCTGGCAAGGTCTAAGTCATTGTCTGTCTTTCTTTCATTTTCACTCAGTGGTCAGCTGGAAAAGTAAAATTTCCATGATAACTAGTTTTTTTGTTTTTTTTTGGTGGGGGTTACTTAACACTAGATCTCGTCTACCGGCCGGAATTAGGTGATATGTTAGTATTTAAAAAAAATTAAAAATTGCTCAGAGTGTCACTATGAATGGTAATTTCTGGGGATGGCTACTCGGAGCCCTCAAAAAGATAATGGGACTATAACATACCATAAAGTTTAAAAGGAGCGTATGGCACAATGGTTATCGTAGTTTGAAGTAGATTCAGCGACCCGGGTTCAAATCCGAGACGCGATCGTTTGCATTTCACTTTGAACTCATGCTCTTCAGAAGGGCATTAATCCATCTTTTCTCAGTTCATTTATGAGTAAATAGCAGTGCAAAATGGGTTCTCTAGCCTTGTAGAATCGAATCTTGGAGAAGGAAAACTCTGAATGCCAAACTCCATCCAACTCCAACTTGTCGCGATGAATATGGTCACTGATTGGTCCTTGCTACAGATGTCATGTCACTTAGTACAGGTTGTTCCTTATAACTTAAAGAAGACATAGGTACCATTTAGTATGATGGAGGTGCGTGGGAAATGGGCACGACAATGCGAGTTCAATCCTGTACGATACTGTTTGCGTTTCACTTTTGCCGTAATACTCTTAAGAAAGGCATGAATCTATCTACTCCTTACAGCTCCAGGTAAATAATTGGGCAGACCGAGTTCTTTAACCCTAGTTATGGCAACTGGTCTAAGAGAGAGAAAGCTTTGGACTCAGACATGAATGTGGCTTTGGACACCAATTTCCCGGAGACTCCACACATGAATACAGATCTGGAACCAGCTTATCCTATATCAGGTAAATGACGTTTAAGAGAAGAGAAGAAAAAGCAAAATGTGGGATATAATCAATTTCGAATTAATCAAAAGCGTTATTTATCGCAGAAAAAAAAATCAAGATTTTCAGTCGATATAATTTCTTTATTAAAGTCGAACTTAAATTGAAATGAACGCGAAATTGAAATGAACGCTAAATTAAAATGAACGCTAAATTGAAATGAACGCTAAATTGAGATGCAAAAAATAGAAGGCGCGATTTGTGTAACGGATATCATCGCTAGAAATGGAATTAGTGATCCGAGTTCAAACCCTTCCCGAGGCTGCTGAAGTTTCGCTTAGGGATAATGCCCTTAGGAAAGGCATGAACCCATCGGTTCTTCCCTAGTAATGGATAACTAGAACGACAGAGTGGATTCTCTTGCCGTCAAGGTAGGCTGACCAATCTAAACTGCCCTGTCAGCTGGGGGGCATAGAATAGGCTGACTGAATCCCAACGAAGGTCTTGATTATGACACTCCACCAAATGATGCTGAGGCTTCAGTCCTGGAGCTTTGGAGAATGCAGAGTATTCCGTTATTGCCATTCCTCCCAGGTCAAATCTGACACAGAGTGACAGTACCTTTTAAGGTCTCATCTTGGGGTCAAATAGAATTGGTAAATCATTGAGAATTGTTGAAAGAATTTTGTGACAATACCCCGCCCCGTTACATCAACTTCTTTAAACCATTTCAATCTTGGCCGGTGAATCATCTAGTGGTTCCGATAGGGGTATTGCACATTTCCTTATGGCCACAAATAATACAATCAAGGGAGTGGAAGAAAAGAACAAAGAACAAACAAACAATATGGGCTTGGGTTAACTCAAGTGCAAGAAGGTTAAATTGTGACACTCTGCATTCTTTATGCATATGTAGACTAACGCTAGCGTGGATTTCAAGCGAAATTTCTACAAAGCTACTAGAAATGCCAACTCATCTTGACTGGTCTTCCCTCACTGCTGCTGGACTCTATCTCATGCCGACTGGTCTCTTCTGATGTCCGGTGTCGACTGCCCACTGCCCTTCTGCGTCTCCCGTCGCCAACTGCCTCCTGTGGGTTCCTTCTTCCAACTCCTGACTCTCTGGCGTTCCCTTGCCTACTTCCGGTCGCGTCCAAAATCTCGAGTCCAAACCTTTGTCTGGTTTCGCGCCAAAACAGATAAAGGGATCGTCTGCTTGGTGCGCCCTCTTCATAGTGTCACAATTTAAGTTTCTACCAACGAATGATTAATATTAAACATAATTATTAGTGCTAGATAGCAATTGTTGAAAGCATTTAAATTTGTACAAACAAATACGCACCAGCTCGTTTAACAATAAAGTTACCTTCAAACTATTCGCTTAGCAGTTCCATTTGTGTAACCATCATTGCCTGTGCCAATCTCGGGCTAGTTCTTCGATAAAGAACGCTGATTGAAGGGTTGAACGATTATATGATCTTTCTTTGAATATATTCTTCTTTCCCTGTTTTTGTATTTTATTAAACATCCGTCCTTGTTCTGATAGAACATTGTTTCGTCATTTGAAAGTTCTGATAAAGGGTTCATTAAAACCGAAAAGTTTCTACGTCGACTTTCCTTCGTAATAAATTCATCACTTTTGGATGACTTTATTTTTCAATTTTCTCCAAACGATTCACCTAGAAATCGAATATACATACGAGTGTATATGCATATGTATGTGTGGGTGTATGTGTGGGTGTATGTGTGTTTGCGTGCGTGTGTGTAAATAGGATTTGACATTGATTAACCCACAAATGTTGATATGCCATTAAACCAAATAACAAACCATTCTAAGAGAAGGAAAACATTCAGAATGTAAAACCAGTGAATGAGGGGCTAGGATCCATACGCCATAAAAATGCTTACCCTTGAAACTAGGTCAAGGTTAATTTTATAATACTGAGTACAGCTGGTTTGAATTCAGTGTTTTCCTTCTCCTAGGCTGGTTGCTTTGCCAAATTTAAATATCCCAGATTGACCAACTATTTACCCTTAGCTATGAGGAGAACAGACAGTTTCATGCCTTTCTAAAGAGGATTAGCATTAAGTGAAACGCAAACAGACCCGCAAGGTCACCGATTTCACTTCTCGTGCCGATAATCGTTACGCTAAGAATATTTTGGAAGCGTATAGGAAACACAATATACCAGGTAGTTCAGAATAAGTGTATTAATATATAGTTGATTCAGGTGTGGGCCTGTTCTGATGATTCATAAAAGAAACTAGGGTTCTAGATTAAAATTTACCCCAACGATTTTAATTTCAAAGAAGGTGTTGTCTTCTTTAGACCGGACCAACTACTTTTATTGTATAGATGTAGAGAAAAAGGATGTAATTCAATATACTTATATTGAAGAAAGTAAGGCAGTCATCTCCGAGACCCAGTCAACATTCTTCAGGATATACAAACACACACGTATGTATGTAGGTAAACTACATTTTCGCTGAAATCTCTCATTAAAACAAGTTTTTATTAAAAATCCCAAACACGTTTTATTCTAAGAGTTATATATATATATATATATAGTGATTCTAGATCAAGCAACTAGATTCAACAATTTTCTGGTGTTTATATTATGTATATAAACTAACATTTTGAAATCTTTAAGATTCAAGTCGTGATTAGTTTTGAAGATTATGTCTGACAAAACGATTGTGTTTCCTTTTTCAAATCCCTTTTATGTTCAAAAATAATTTTAGAAAGATATGTAGATGAAACATCCCATAATCTTCAAAAACGAATTTATGAACATAAAAAGGATTCGAAAAAAGGAAACACAAACAACAGTTTGATCAGACATAATTTAAAAACTAATCACAGCTTTAATTTAACAAATTCCAAAATATTAGTTTTTATACATGATAGAAACGCCGGAAAATTCATATATATATATATATATATATATATATATATATATATATACATTAAATTCTAACTATTTTTTAAGCTCTATTGTTGAGGCTTACAATATGTCCGACTGTATCCTCTGAAGAAGGGTAAAGATCCTCTCTTCTCCTACGTACAAAGAAGATTTCCCGGGTATGATATTGACCTGCAAATGATGGTGAGGCTCGAGTTCTGGAGATCTGTGCAATTTTGAGTTCCCCTTTCATTTCCATTAGTCCTAGGTCGACTCTGATCAGTAGAGGTAGTACCTGTCAAGACCTCTTCTATGGGCCAAGTGGATCTGTTTTGAAAACTATTCGTGTTGCCAAAAAAATCTCTTAACAGACAACTGTTCACAAAATGTAAATATGAATGTACAATGAACGCTATTCTCTAACTTCTAGACATGAAATAACCCTAGAGTGGTTGATATGCTATTAAAATCAATCAATAAAATCAATCAATAAAATCACACACGGTTAATTCTAGGACGTTTTATATATATCGATTTATTTCGACATCATAGTTAGCAAGTTTGAACTACAGTTACGCTTTTACGCTTACTTTCGGTTTAATTACTTTGAGAAAGGCACGAACCCGTTATTCCCCTAACTGTGGGTTAAATAGTTCCACTACTGTACAACAAGGATGATTTGGGTATTTGATATAGATTCAAATTAAAATACTTTAATCCTAATATCCTCAAAATCGGTTAGCGTCTAAGACGCCCCGAAAAGGGAATGTCAAAGAATTCAAAGATTTTTTGACACATGAGTCTTAATTTTCTGCGTCCCCCCACCCGCCATATTAAAATGACCTTGTGTCAAATCTGACTTGGTGTGAGATCGGATAAAAACTTCACCAAAATGTTCCGTGTAACGTTTGTTAAAAACAATGAAAGGCCTTATCTGATAGCATAAAATTTTTGCAAGTATATACGTCTTTTATTTCGGGAGTTAACAGCTCAATTAGATTGCTGATTGTCTTGAAGCAATAGATAAAGATATTGTTGAAACAGCTTAATGAATATCAGATTTAAAGAAACATATATATAATCTTTCAATAACCAAAAAAAAAAAAAAAAAAAAAAAAACAATAAGAAAATTGAATGAAGTAAGCAGCTAACTTTTAGAGATTAAAATGCTCATCTAATTTTTTAGAGTTGGTGTCTCGATATAGAACAAGGCAAATGTGACCAGTTTGTGACATGGTGAGAGTTGATAAAAACACAATCTCAGCTGAGAAAAATTGGTTTGGTTTCTTTGTTTTTAATAGCACATCAACCTTCGAGGGTTATTTAAAGCCAAAGTCATCCTTGTAGAAAAATAGTAGTTGTACTGTTGAATCGATATCTGGGTCATTATCTTTCCCAAGAGTATACATCCAAAAGTGAACTTATTTGCACAGCTGGAGTACGAACTCGCTTACTTAGAGGCTGCAGGCTATGGACTCTCTGCAGAGGATTGATACAAATAAATAAACACACAGACAGGCAAAACAAAACACACACACACACACACACACACACACACACACACACACACACACACACACACACACACACATTATATATATATATATATATATATATATATATATATATTAAATAGAGGAATCATATATTATAAATTGAATTACTATGACCAGAAAACCCGGCAAGCACTTTGCATGACATACAGAACCATTGGAGCGCTGTTCCAATCTTATTAGGTTTCATCAGCAGGGTATACCGTGATCTCCACCACTTCAGATCGAACCAGCAACCAGACTGATTCGATCTCCAGTGGTGGAAATCACGATATAGACAACTGATGAGACTTAATAAGGTCGAACAGCTGTCTACTGGTTCCATATGTCACGCGAAGTACTTGACGGTTTTTTTTGGTCATGGGTAAGTGATGTACTTCTATGGACCCCCACATATGGCTGGGCAAAAGCAGGACGACCAGCTCGAACATAGATACAGCAGCTATGTGATGATACGGGATGTTGCCCTGAAGACCTGCCAGAGGCGATGAACGATAGTGAGAAGTGGTGAGAGAGGGTCAGGGATATCTGTGCTGGCGGCACGACATGATCATGATGATATATATATATATATATATATATATATATATATATATATAATTCTAAAAGATTAAAATATCCACAATCAGGGCTCGAGAATAGCGGTGTCCCGTTGTCTCGAGGACACTAGAATGTTTGTTGAGGACATTAAGCTCCCTTGTCGGAGATACCCCAGGGGAGAGTCAACTGACTATTTAAGTAAGAAAAATTTTCTCGGATTTTACATTATTCTTGGGTAATTTTCTTAAAAATTCGTCTAAATCTGTAAAAAGTTTGTTTTGTTACAAAAGTCAAGAAAAAAAGGCTGCATCATTTTTTGGTGTTTTTTTTTTCCACATAAGTCAAGGAATAAAGATAGTTTTATTTCTATTTTGGTTTTGACTACAAAAAACTTGACATGATCTTGTATAAAACCATTATAATCAGGTTTTATTTCCTTTCTTACGTTCTGTACTTTTTGAATCATCCATTAAAACTGTTATTATTTTTAACCTTCTTCAGTGACTTGAAAAGTTGCCTTTATTTCTCACAACCTAAACATTATCGCTATTTTTGTTTTCTTCAATAAAAAATCTTCATGAATTTAAACGTTTTAAGGTCATATATACACACACACACACACACACACACACACACACACACACACACACACACATATATATATATATATATATATATATATACGAGGGGAAATCAAGAAATAATATAATCTATTGTTTTTCAAAGCTAATTCTTTCGTACCTTAAAGAAAATTCAATAAATTTATTTAAATAACTTTAAGTTCCGAGATTGTCCTTCTAAAATTTTTCTAATGCAAATGATTATTATCTTTGTATTTCTATTTACAAGTTTACATTCGCTTTTCACAAATATTTCTGGTTTTATAGAGCTAGCATAGTTGGTTGTAACAACGCGTGGCGCAACCATTACCATCTTAGCAAATATATACGGGGACTCAAGTACAAAACCTGTAAAAAAAACAGTTAACCTTTCATAAAACCCGTAAGAAACAGTTAATATTGCACTGATACCCCTTGCAAAGGCACGAGTCTATATTTTCCCTATTAGCACATTTTTTTGTGATTTTTAAAGCAGGGTGTTTTCTTTTTTTTTTTCCCTCTGATTATTTAGGTTTGTTTCTTTCTTTTTTCAAACCAAACTTTGTTATTAGTCCAAAT